>JAMXBD010001005.1:0-530058 GCA_024138025.1 Combretum micranthum | reverse complement strand
ACTAGTCTCTAGTCTTAGACTTGTCTCATCAAGTCAAAACCAATTTTCTCTCTTTTATTTTCTTTTCTTTTTGGGACTAATCTATTTCTTAGTCCCGGGAACCTTGAGAAAGCTAAGACTCCAATACTTGACTTTATTATTCATTATGTTATTTTTGCTTGTTATTATTCTCATGAACAGCACATAAAGATTGTTGTCTAAACCTTAAAGCTTCATTTATACATTTTTGCAAAAAAGAATATATCACTTAAGAATGGTTTTATGTGAGATTTAGAATCTATGATTTAATAAAATGAATCTATTCTTTCAAAACTTCAAGAAGAACTTACTATAATTTTAAAGCTACCTTTTTTTGAAAAGTCTTTCTTAAATCATTTCTATATTAAATTATTTTCAATAGAAGATGGAATTTTGATACTAAAATGTTTTCCATAAAAACATTAATAAGAAAACCCATAAAAAAGAATGAGAGTTTTCAAACCAATTTTTTTTTTTTTTAGTAATGGTCAAAGAAAATGTATAAAAGCTAATTGAAAAGCAACACTAATATTGAAATTGTAAAAGGAAAACTAGAGAAATTTATTTTAAAAAAGTCATTAAGGAAAATAGTGAGATATATTCTTTGAAAACAAAAGAATCCAAAATATTCATTTTAAAGGATTTACAAAATGGATTTCTTTAAATCATGGTTTTCTAACTTTAACTAACATTGTTTTACTAAAGAATTTTTTTAGACAATAAACACTTGAGCATAATGAAATATGAGCTATATATATCTAAAAAAGGAATTTCTTACTATATAGATAACTAAGTATTTATTAAAGAAATTTTTGGATGATATAATGTTTGAAACAAAATGCTTTTGGGATGGGAAAATCCATGGTGAATCTGATCGCCACTTTTTCGGAGCTAAATGACCTAGTTTGATAAAAATAGTTTTAGAAATAAATAGATCTTTTCGAAAATAGAAATTGGATATCCGCAATTCCGAGTTAAAATGACCAAGTTATAGCATTTTAAATTGGAATTATCTTCTATGCGAATTTTGACGTTCTTATGACATAGTTTTGTCAAATTTCAAGAAGGTCATAAAAAAATACTCATTTCGGATATTTTCTTGACTTGATGATCCCGAGGAGGAATACCCATATCCCAAGGATTATTTCGACTAAGTGGATTGTTTGTTCGACACATCCATTTGGAAGATTTACCACCATGGCAACGTGAGTTTATTTTCTTAATACAATACTTGATTGTGCTTGTAGTTTAGACGCACTAAAATTAAGGAAAGACAAATTGTTATGTATATAAAAATTGTTGAAAGAATTCTAATAATATCGAGAAGGGAATTGATTATAAGTAATTGTTTGTTTTAGTATAGCACTTGATATGTATGAGATTCTATGATCACCTAAAAATTGATATTAATAATGTTATAATATCTTAAATAAATTGATTCATGCATACCACGAAGTGAGTCACATTGCATGGGGTTATTATCTTTCGGTGAAAAGGATAGTAGCACGGTCGAAAGCAATGTTGACGGCTATGATCGAAATAATTGCTTGGTGATATGGAATCAAATCAATGCTGGCGGAAATCCGAAAGGCTTGCTCAACCCATAGACTTAGTATGCTTGGCGTAAATGATGGAAAGCATAACCTCAACTGAAACACTCGTTTTGAGATTACACATCACCAAACCCCGAATGAAGGCGTAAATCCATTCAATATATAGTTCCCGGAAAACTATATGCCTTGTTTGTCACTTGTATTGCATTTCACTTGATTGCTTAAATAACTTGTTTGAATTTTCTACACAAGAATTGGCTTATGGAAATAATTCTCACTAAGCCTATTAGCTTACCCCTATAATAATCTTTGCAGTTTAACTATTTGTGGTTAAGCCACATGGACCCTGCAGCAGTATTTTCCCTTTTTTTGGTTAAGGAAATTTTTAGATGAAGTTAGCATTAGTTTGAATGTAGACTTCATAGAAAATTTCTTGTAATAGATTATAGATATTTTGGCAGAGGAATGCCCTAAGACTTGTAAATAATTATGAATGAATGAATGAATTAATATTATGAATTCCTTTTTCTTAATTTGTTATTATCTTCTTAAGCTTCATTTTTTCAAAGAATGGTCTTCTAAATTTGTGAAAGCACGCCTTACATTTAATATTGAAGCTTTTGGGAATGACTAAGGTTGTCATGCTTAAACTTTAATATTGAGTATGACGAACTGTTACGTTTAGAGTACCCTTTGGGGAGTAACAGATGCTTAGGAGGATTGTTTTCATCACAAAAACGATTACCGCTAGCAATTTGGTTTTTCACCATATATTGGGTAGCCAACGTTAACTAGGTACTATCCTCTCATCATTGCCAGCTTCAGAATATAAGATTTGGGATGGGACTTGGTCATTTAGTCCTCCACTTAAATTTTTAAGCATCAAATAGCCAAGAAGTATAAAAAATGTTGTGTACTCTATTTTGGGCTCTCAAGACGGGATGTGGATTTACTTGCATGCTAGTATGTTCATAACTTAAGTTTGGAAAAAGGAAGCACTAGATGAGCATAAGACTGAGTGTTATTGTACCCCGTGACACTTGGTATTTGCAAAATCACAACTTTACAAACTCATTACAGTTTGTCTGGGTCGTTTTTCTAGGGCCACCACAGGTTCTACGAGCCTTCTTGAGTTCTATGAAACATGGGACATGTTATTTTATTCTGGTATTGCATTAAAATGTTCAACTACGTCACCATCATCATATTTCAGTTCCTTTACAACCTATTATCTAGCAGTTATCGGTGAAACACCATTTGAGCCCCGATCTAACAGATATAACCTTCGATATGTAATTTCAACCTTGAGGATGAAGTTGTTTTCAAGGGGAGAGGAAATCGATATGTCTAATAATGGAAGTAAAAGGATGAATAAGAAGCCTTATGTTTAGAAAGTGCTTGGGCTGATTACAATAACAAATTATTCCAGCAACAGACAATAAAAAAGCCATAACAGTTGTAATAGAGATAGCAACTAAATCAATTAAATTAACAGAACTAAACAGTAGCTAGATAACAAATAGCATATAAAAGGAGTCGATGGGGAAAAAGGGAAATCATCCCTAGTACTTGTAATCTCTTTTTTGAGATTTGGAGTCAGTTAGAACTCGAATCTAATAAGTCCATCATTGTCTTGACCTCACAACAAAAATCAAACACATAAACCCTAGATTAGTGTTCTTATTCATCATTTGTTATTTTGCAGAAAAAGAGTACAAGTCTTTCAAACATAGTTAGAAAAGAAAAATCATACTTGTGAGTTTTTTTTTATCGGACTTCGATAACAAAGAGGAGCTTTCTTTCGATCTGATGGAGTCCTAGTGTGTTTATGAGTTAGACATCGGCACGAGGTGGTTCTGAACCGCGAATCATCCTGAATCGTCCGGACGATTTCGTACTCGAGAATCGCCCGTCGGGTCCTAACGATCCGTCCAAAATGAACTGGCGGTTCTGCCGGATAGGGAACCGCTATTCTAGACCTGAAACCGGTGGTTCCGACCCGACTCCTCCAGAAAATTAAAAAAAAAAAAAAAACACAAATTTGGGGGTGGAGGGGGGGCTTGCAATGAAATTTACTCAGGTCCTAGTGTGTTCATGTTGTTGTGGAAGTAATATGTAATGTCTGGCGCAATGAAATTTACTCATCATCGCTTGCCTGTATGTCAATCAACTACTATATATTCCGTAATTGTGTTTTTTATTTGCTAACCATTATATTTTATTTGAAAAAATTTTAAATGTTTATTTTGTGTATAAATAAGTTGTAATTGTTTTTGTTGATTTAGGGTCTTTTTTCATTTTTAATTAATTTAAAAAAAATAAAAAAACTTGTTCACGGTTCGCATGGAACCGGAACCAGAACCGCCAAAACCAGCTGTTCCATGGAACCATAAACTGCTCCGGCTCTGGCGGTTCCAGTTCCAGTTCCAATTCTACAAAATGTGAAACTGTGAAAACAAGGTTCTTGTTTGGGTCTGGAACCGACCCGAACCGTGCTGACCTCTATTGTGAGTAGACCACTTGTTTGAATCTGTAGATTTGCATGTTAGGGCTCCTATCTATTTTCCTTTGGAAACTTTATGTATTTGTTTGTTTGAGAGAGGTGTTTGGGAAACCCTAACTTATGATACAGACAGAAATAATCCTTCTATGATTTTGATTTGTTTTCTATTTCGAATTTTCTTCATAATTGATTGGACCGTGGCCTTCTGGCATATTGATTAATCTGAAGCCTTATTTTCTAAGTTTGGAACTATAAATTTGGTAAACCAGATTTGAAGTGATTTCGTTTCGAATTCCAAACCATTAAAAGAGGTTTAGTTTATTGGAGGTTTGAACTAGACAATTTTAAATACGATTTAATTTCATTCGGCCCTTAAAGTGAGTCGAAACATAATAGTGTTATTATGTGAGGGTTGGCCAAAAAACTAATCCAACCTAAATATATAGGGTTTTTTTGTCACTTTTATTTTAAGTAAATTTCTCAATCCAAACCAAACTAATAATTTACCATTGGTTTGATGGGATAAATCAAACCAAGTCTAAAAACTAAATCAAACATTGTTAAGAAATAGAGTAATATATCACTTATAAGTAAAAAAAATTCTTTTTTTTTTTTTACAACATCGTATTTAAGAGCGATTTCCCTTCCTATTTTAAAATTAGTATTACAGTATTCACTTAAGTGGAATGACAATTCATAATCAATTGTTATTATAGAAAATGATCAATAGCAATTCATATCCCCACACATATAAATTGTCATTCAATAGTTTATTTTTCAACTTTATCATAAATATACTTATTTTAAATATATAACATATATAATTTTTTCTCTAAAAAAAATTTAAAGGGCATCATAAATATTTTACTTTATACTCCAATAATTACTTATTTTATTTTTTATATTAAGTGATTATTATAATAATCATTACAATCATATTACATTCGTGTTGAATTGAAATTCAATTTTCTTCTTATTTCATACAGAAAAAGTGTACGAGCTATTAATAAAATGGACATATATTTAACTTTTATGTCTCTGTATTGTTACAATATGTATATGGGCTGGCTGAAAATTTATGTACGAGAGAACATGTTCTGGATTAAATCTTTTATACAATTCGTAAATCAGATTGTACCAAACTAAAGTTTTACACGTCTAAATTGGATGATAGTGTTTGGTTCAAAGTGACAAAGGAATGGTGCTATACTTTATGGTTTGAATTAGTTAAATCATATTAAAAACAATTAATAAACATGCATTATCATGGAGTTTATGAAGAAGATTTTTATTTTTATATATAAATAAATCTGGACATAATGCAGATTTTAACTAGTTTCATCATAAATTAATGAGTTAGGTCCGCTGGTTATTCCTTTGGCTTTTTGGCCAAAAAAAAAATTATTCCTTTGGCTTTAGCCCTCTTAAGCTATGGATATAGAGGCTTATAGTGGCTTACTGGGGCCACTAATAGATTTTCATTCAATTTTAGCAACTTAATTCAACCTAATTACATTGAAACTCGTGTTTTGAAAATAAGTTCAACGTCATTTAAGCAAGCTTCAACAGTTCAACAATCCCACCTAGAGTTTCCGAGGCGGAAAATTGGTCCTCTAGCCCCATCTATATCAGAACTTCCCGATGAAATGGCCACGGTAAAAACCTCATCCAAACCTATTTCACCACAACTGGGTGCGGAAATTGCATATGCTCCACATTCAGAGATTGCCATGTCTTCCAGAATAGTAGACGAATCCTTGGGCTTCGGAAATATCGCCGCACGGCGCACAGATAACCAAAAGCTAATAGACACGGGCAGCATGGTATTAGGTCAATTTTAAGTTGTGATGTGAACCGGATTAAAACAATTTAATAGTAGCCATCCGAAAACACTATTTTTAATATTATAGTAAGTTGGTTGTATTCTTGTAAATTTATTCGATTAAGGTAAGTGATAGATTTGTCGAATTGTGATAAGTTTGTCATAGTTTGTTATATTGATTTGTATACTAACTTTCAAAAATAGTAAATCCGTAGCATTCTGATAAGTTCATTCGATTGTGGTATATGGTATTTTTTGTCGAATTCTAGTAAGTTTATCGTATGGTAGTAAGTACGTCATATTGGTACTATTCCTATGTAATACTATTCATTGTCATATTTTGGTAAGTTGATCATATTATGATAAGTTCGTTCAATTATGGTAAGCAGTAGTTTTGTTGTATTGTGGTAAGCTTGTTATATTTTGGTAAGTTGATTATACACTAACTTTTGGAAGTAGTAAATTCGTTTAATTGTAGTATATAATACTTTTGGTCGGATTCTAATGAGTTCATCGCATATGGTAAATGCATCCTATTGGTACTATTTAGTATTGCTCATGTGTCATACTATTTATCATTATATTATTGTAAGTTCGTCGCATTCTAATGAGTTTGTCTCATTATGATAAGCGGTAGATTTGTCAAATTTTGGTAATTTTATCATATTATGGTAACTTAATTGTACATTAAATTTCGGAAGTGGTAAATTCATTTAACTATGATATGTGGTATTTTTGTCGAATTATGATAAATTTGTTGCACTATGATAGCTATGTCATATCGGTACTATTTAGTACTATTCATTTGCAGTACTTATTATCATCATATTGTGGTAAGTTCATCTCATTATGGTAATTTTGTCCCATTTTGGTATGTGGTAGATTTATCATATTTTGTTAAATTTTCCTTCGATTGTGGTAATTGCACTTAAAATGACATGTTTACCCAGTCACATCCTAATTTTAGGTCGCACTATGGCGACTTAACCCAATAATTTCGCGAGAAGGATCCCATTGCACAAATTCATACTCATAATCTTCAAGAGACAGTATTGAATTCGTCTTTTAAGACACAAGTTTATGACAATCTAAATTGTTTTCTTAAGAAGAGTTTAACTTATCTATTTTTTGGGATTAGTTTCAAATTAATGATTATTGCGTGACTTGATTCCACTGGTAGAATTAAGGTCTTGCAAACACAAAAAAAAAAAGCAATCAGAGCTATGCCGGAGGGTTGACTAGCACGACCACTTCGATGCCTAAGCTAGTCTATGGGTTCCTCCTCTGATAGAGAATAATAGTACCCATAGAACAGCTTATAGAGTTCCTTCTCTCTACCTTTTCCCAAATAGAAAAGAGGGTATTTATAGTGTTTAGGATCATACTAGGATGAGTACACTGAATCTGCTAGGGCTGAGGGTGAATCACGACCTGGTAACTGCCTTAGCATCCAAGGTAAAGGGGTACCCGGGCTAGCGATGGTAAGGAGTCTGGGCAGGTTGGTTGTGACCCCTAATCCTGAGACGGGACTCGATTACTTCTTGGCTCGAGAGCTTAGGCGAGTTAGCGATCATTGCTTCTGGTGAGCTGGACATTGTGAGGGTTCACTAGAGATCAAAGGAATTTACCTTCAAAACCCCAATTTGTGGAGCAAGTTGTTATCGAGATCACCGAGGACCTTCCTACAAGTTACCCTCATGTTGGTATGACTAACAATTTGGGTCGCCGTAATGAGCTGGGCCTATAGCTTTCCCAGTAGGGCCTTTCTTAGATAAGTGAGGCCGGCTACCAACTGGGCGGTGCGGGCCCAGTCATGATGATGGCGTGCTGAGTGAGTCGTAGTCCGTATTTTGCTGTTAACATTTGTCCTCCTCACTCTCATTATGTAGGGGTAAGGAGAGTGATCGCCTTAGGTTCGGCTCATGAGGCAAGGGGCTTGGTGACCTCAATTTCTACTAGGGTATTGGCATCCTTTTTAGCGTTAATGCTCTTTTGTGTGAGTTGCATCCCATAATACCATTTTTATGTCATATGCATACATTATTATTATGTCTTGCTTTTGTCCCATGAGCTTGTCTATTGGCTAGCTATGTTGCTATTCTAATCCTGTGTTCAGTAGGCTTATTGGGTAAGCCTCATGCGATTTCCTAAGGACATTTCAAGGATCGAGTCAGCCGTGATGATTGCGCTAGGCGTTTTAGTGGCGTAGATAGGTCCCAGGGATCTAGGTTGCACTATTTTCGAGTATAGGTCAATAAGTAGTCTCTTCAGTTTCTACTCCTACTCCTACTCTCTATATGTACACTAACATTCGTCCGCTCCCTCTTCATAATAATTGTCATCAACTCGAGCTCTCATCTCTTGCAAGAAGGTTTCCCTATTCTCAAACGTTTTCTTTTGTTCATCACTGATGGGACATCAAGCTTAGGTAACTTCAACAATCAGTCCTTTTCCCATGATTCCAAGGGTTTAACGGATCACAAATGAAGTAAGGAGAGGCTAGCTTCGAACCCAAGAGATTCAAGCCATGGAGGAGTTGATAAGGCAGACGGCAATGGTTCGACCTCCGTGAGCATCCATGAAGAGAGGTCTGGTGAAGTCTCGACGTTGTTGGCAGGAAGACAAGCCATTTTGGAGGCAGTTCCATTTGCAGATAGGCCGATAAGATCTATCGGTGCCCTGTAGACAGGTATCCCCCTATTGGTCTGGATAAAAGGGTGATTGTTCCCCTGTATATCAAAGCAACAATAGGAGACGGTCCCGATAGGATCTGTTACACTTTCATACAGAGGACCCTCTCATGCATGGAACACTTTAGGTATGGGAGGTCGTTATGCCTTCAAGCTCATATCGGATTTATCTTCTCGACGGGTGAAATTTCGTCCTGTATAGTAAGGAGTTTCAATTCAGCCTAAAGATGTCTTTTTCCCTACTCCAAAAGGAGTTCTTCAACTACCATCATTTATGCTCGGCCCAGGTGCTTCTAAATGCTTGGTGAAATTTTATGGCCTTCGAAGTCACCTACTTTAGCATGGTAGTACAACCCACCACAACCTTATTTCGCAAGTATTTTCTATACAAAAAGTTGTCAGAGGGGTGGTGTTATCTTGCTAAATAGCCCAATATTCCTCAATTTTTTACTAGCCTTATCAGCTTGAATGGGCATCACTAGAAAGGTAAGCTTTGGGTGATTAAGTTAGAGGAAGGTGTATAGCGTGGGTTTGACTTCTAGGTAGATTAGTGTAAGCCCATCTAAACTAAGAGACCTGCGAAACTTATGCCATATGACACCAGAGGGTTAAGGACGTTAAAGCAGGTGACGGAGGAAGAAGGTGGGAAGCCTTATAATACTACTCTTGTGGCAAAAAAAATTTTGAGGAATGAACCTATTTATGAGGGCAAAAAGGACGCTTCACTGTGAGGTGTGGTTCCATTTTATGGACATAGCTCCTCTCTCTCTCTCTCCCTCCCTCCCTCCCACCTACCCCCACCCCAAGATGTCTAAACGAGCTCTCAATGTGGAAGATTTTGTCTAGTTATTTTGTTTCTCTTCTCTTTTTTTTTATGTAGGCTTGACTAGGTAGGCTTCGCAATTTTTTTGTTAATGACACTTCTTGTGATTATTTTATAGAGGTATCAATGGAGATTATCAATATTGCTAAGCTGGTTCTTGGTGCTTCAAGTAAGAAGAGGAAAAAGAGTGATAGTAAGAGGAAGGTGCCTACGAAAAGGCAAGCCATCAATGTTAAGAGACTAGATGAGCCCCCTCCTACCCTTGAGGAGGTCCACGTCGAGCGTCTTCCATACCCCTAGGGGCGTAAGTGAGGTAGTGTTAAGGTTACTATAGACGATCTTACTTTGCAGATTATGCATACTCCACCATGTCCTTCATCACCTGAGGTGCAAAGTCAGCTTTGTTGTTCCCTTTTTGCCATAACCCCCATTGGACATAGGTCACCGAGGATCAAGGTTGCTTGGAGCACTAGTGACCTAGTTAGGCTGGTTGCTGCTGGAGGTCAAGTTGCAGGTGCGGGCTTTGTTGCTTAGATCGACATTACAAGGGGTAGGGCTCTCAAGTGGAGCGAAGCTAGTGTTAACTGGGGGATGTCTGAGGACCTTGTCATGGTGGAGGATAGAGGTAGGGTGAGGATGCTTTTAGGCAAGTTGAAGTCAAGGGATGAAGTTTTTGACTTCTCATCTCGTAAGTTGTATGAGGTATGGTTGCTTTTTGTTGTTTTGTCCTTTATTTATTTATTTATTTATTCATTTATTCATTTTTATATGAGGTATGCTTTCGTTTGTTGCAGGTGATGGTGGTCCTTTCCAAAGTTACACGATATGCCCAATTAGCCTTAAGTACTATAAGTCGTACTGTCTCTTTGCTCATTAAGCATAAAGATTTTGATATCTTGTTGTCATTGCTAATCTATCTTCTCTATGATGGGGGGATGAAGAGTTGGAGTGGTTAAGAGCTCGTATCACCAAATTGGAGAAGGTGGCTTTTGAGGAGAAACGAGAGAGGGTCAAATTGCAAAGCAATTTTACTGAGGTGATGGATGAGAGGCATCAATTAATTCAGCAGGCAGATGCGAAGGCCATTTGTGCCCAACATAAGGTTAATGAGGCCTTATTAACGCCGTCCTCTTTGAAGGGTGCCATTGCTAACCGAAAAAGTAAGTGGAATGGTATAAGGCAGGAAAAGGTTAGTTTATCCTTCCGTAGGAAGGAGCTCTCAGTGAGTCTAAACGAGTTAAAAGTAGAGAACTCCAACCTGAACATTCGCTATTTCTTCTTAAGCTTATTTGTCCCTTTGTTTTTATTTATTTATTGTCAAGTAAACTTAAGCCTTTTTGTTACTTTTTCTTTTTTGTAACAGTCTCAAGTTACTAACTTTGAGGGCGGCTAGTTTATTCCTCCCATAGCCAAGAGGCACGTTTGGAAGAAGATTTTTGTGAGCAAGAGGTGGAGAGATCTTTAGCAAACCATCGCGAAGGACAGTGCTCAGGTCATTCATGACAAGGTGTTGAGTATTACCCTGAGCTTGATCTTGGTTTCTTGGCCATCTATTTAGGGGAAGTCGCTCCAGGTGATGACGATGCAAGGAGGAGGAAGAAGAAGAAGGCAAGATAGGAAGCATGGCAGAGGTGGCGAGGGTGTTGGTACCCTAGGATAAGTTGATGGCACTGCCATTGATGGGGCGTAGATTGTCGAGTGGGGCAAGGGTGTTCCTCCAACCGTGCCCTTGAGACTAGGGGTCTTTGGTCCCCGAGGCTATGCTTGCAATCGAGCCCCAAGTAAGAGATCAAGGCGAAGTAGTTTGTGGTGGTCATTCGGAAGGGAGAAGCTGCTATCACAACCGCTCAACCTATAACCGGCGATGAGATTTTGCTATTTGTAGGGCTAATTGATTCTCGTCCTTTTGCCTAGCTTTTTCCTCTTATTATCATTTTTTTTTTTGTTATGAGCTTAGTCATGAGCTCGTTTTGTCTGTAGGCCCCTTTGTGGCATTGTAATCTTGTGTTGTAATTTTGTGGAGCAAAATGAAATCTGCTATCCCTCCCCCCTCACCCACCCGGCCCCGCCCCCTCCCTCGTTAACTCGAATGTTTTCTTTTACATTTTTGGTGCATGAGCTTGTATATTTCTAACATAAGTCAACCTTTTTCTTGTGTTGTTTATGGCCCTATCCAGTACTCGTATCCTTATTAAGTTTTTGAATTCATCGTCATAGTGGTGGTCGCATGTTTCAGGTCGGGTACGCTGACCAGAAACCTAGTCTCGGGTGGGTCAACAACAACCTTATTACTGGTTGTGATGTTTGTTTGCAAATGAAGCTGTGCTTGATAGGAAGCTTTCCTTTCCAAGATGCACGTGTTTCCAAGGTCTCATCGGACGGCTGGAGGGAATTGTACTGGAGATTTCCAAGATTTTGTGGCATCAAATGTTGGTTTTGGTGTGATTCATTCTTGCCTATAAATAGTCCCCTTTGCCAAAGGGCTTTCAACACACTCAAATCCTCACATTTGTTTCACATTCTTTCTCGTGCGACTCCCTACATTGAATTCTCATACAATTCGCTATTAACTAATCTTATGTCATTGTTCTTAGCCAGCTTCCCTTAGTTGGAGAGGTCGAATCCTTAGGGGTCGTGGAGACAGACCTATGGCTCTACTGTCCCTGCTTAGTAAAGTTGGCAACTCTACGGTCCCTGTTTACATGGGTCTGTCACTAAGGTCGGGTGATGGGTCGAGCATGTTGTTCATGCTTGGTTTTCCATTTCTACCCTGTCGTCTGATCTAGAGGAATGTTTCTCTTCTACAACTCTGAAGCTGGAGCTGGGCGACCGTAGTGATCGTGGTAAAATGCCTGGGGTTGTTAAGGCTTGTCCCTCTTCTACCACTTCAGTCTCCTAATAGCTTGTTCGGAAGAGAGGTTGTGTTGGGCGTTACCTCCGACTCTTTCTCCTACTTCCCAAGTCCTTTCTTTAGGCCATTTTCGTGGCTAGTGGGGTGGATCAGGGCTAGTTGTTTAGAGGTTTCGCAACTAGTGGCATCAAGTTTGGACACTTCTTGTTGTTTATCGTTCACTAGCTACTTCTCAAGCTGGGATTCGCATTCGAATGTTCTACTTAACAACCTATCATCCTTAGTCAGCTTACCAACTTTGATAAGTAAGAGCTCTGACAGATTCGTACATAAAGTTACCCAAGTCAAGGTCATGTTTGCATTGGAGCCTTAGGATTGTTAGAGGAGGCTAAGTGCTTTTAACTTGAGGTACTAATCCCCTCGAGGTTCTTGGTTCAAAGCTTGAACATCTCTGGAGATTTCCATACTCATAGGAAGTTTACTACATACTTCTTTGGCCGGGGTGCTAGTGAAAACTAACCTGACCGAGATGCTAGTCAAAACTACTGTAATTATTTATTAGCCCGAAATTAATAAAGTTGATTCTTTGCTCCTCTTGTGTATTTGCTTTTAGGTAGCCTTAACCGTTAGACAATATATACGTGCTCTTTTCTCTCTCTCTTTTTCTGTGTATATATATATTTGTCGCGTTTTACTATTGAGAGAGAGCAATTTATAGCTTTCAAGGGGGATGCCCGGTGAGTTACCCAAGCTCACAAGGGGAGTTGCTCTTGAAAGGAAGTTACCCGTACTCATTCAACATGTGAGGGTAAAGTCTTTCAGGCTCCTAAGGTGCTTGTTGAATATATTTTGTTGTTATTATTATTTTGTTTAGAGAACTTGGAAAGGAAGTTTGACCACATAACTTCATTTCATTCATGATCTTCTTACTTCTTTACAAAGTTGCATTTAAGCTTTTCGTGCAAATAAGTGGTATCTATTCGAAGAATTTTCTTAAGTTATTAGCTTTCTAGGTTATTAGGGTAAGCTCACCATCTAGTGTTTCAAGCTTATAATCTCTATTTCCTAAAGCTTCCTTCACTCTAACGGGGTCTTCCCAACTTGGGGCGAGTTTTGGTTCGGCTTCTTCTGCACCCATCGCTTCTAACTCTCTGTAGATGAGGTTACTGGGGAAGAAAACCTTATTTTTGACCTTTTTATCATAATACCGAGCTGCCCCTTTATTGGTAGGTTGCTACCTTTTTGCTCATGATATCCCTAGTTTTTTCAATGGCATCAAGCTTGGCTCGAAGGCCTACCTCGTTGATAATCTCATCATAGGATTAAACTTAGATGTTTGGTAACTTGAGGTCAATGGATAAGATAGCCTCAAATCCAAAAGCCAATTTGAAGGAGGTTTCCTTTATTGGGGTCCGTCTAGTGGTATGATATCCCAATAGTATGCTAAGAAGCTCGTCGGCTCACTTGCCACTTAGTTGGTTGACTTTAGCCTTTAAAATTTACATGATGGTTTTATTGATTGCTTCGACCTAACCGTTTGGCCAATGGTGAGCAACTGACATATAGTGTGTCATGATCTTGTACTTGGAATAGAAATCTTTGACATTCTTCGAGCTGAATTGTTTTCCATTGTCCGTCATAAGGGAGTAAGGGACTCCAAACCTCACCAGGATGTTCGTGTACATAAAGTGCAGAACATTCTTGTTTGTAACTTTTGCCACTGCTTCGGCTTCTACCCACTTCATGAAATAAATCGCACCTTACTAGGGTAAACTTTCTCTATCTTATTAAGGAAGGGAAAGGGTGAGGATATCGAATCCCAACATGAGGAATGGCTATAGGCTCATGAGGCACAGTAGATTCGTGTTAGAGGCATGGCCAATGGGAGCGATTTTTTGACACCGCTTGATTGTTGTATATATTCCTTGGCGTTAGTTTTCATTGTTGGCCAGGAGTGGCCAGCTTGTACAACCTGGGTGTTCAATGATTGAGCTTTGACGTGGTTACTAAACCCGTTGGCATGGATGTAAAGACCCGGCCCACTTAACCTAATTATTAAGTGTGCCAAATTCCCCGACCACGCATAATACCCAAATATTAGGAACAATATTCAAGCATTATACGTAAGATTGTCTTAAAAAGAGATGTTTGTAATGGCTGCCTGTTTAAAATAGATATAACATTCATATGTTTTGAATTAAGAAACATTACCACTACATAGGTAGTGGGTCATTATCTATATACAAGACATACATCATATATACATTACAACTTCCCAAGGATCATATAAACATAGAAATCTTACTTACAACCCAACTTTATTACAAATATAATTCAACTCAAAATACATTCCAAGGCTTGACAAATAAGCCTAAACACTTCAAAAAAAATTTACATCAAAAGGAATCCTAAGCATATGCTAGGCCTCTCTCTCTTAATCATCCATAGAATCCTCCCATTCAGTCCCATAACCCATATTGTCATAGGGCTTGTCATCAAAGTCACCTGCAAGATAGCAGCATGAGCCAAAGGCCCAGTACATAATAGTGCAAACAAATACATATGCAATGCTCACTTAACTAAATGCAATGCAATAAATCACCACAACTCCATTATCTTTTAGTTAAGTGAATAGAACAACACTGGAGTATTCAAACTCCGATTCAAGCTTGGGAATTGTGGGGGTCCTGAGTAACAGCAGCTGCTCAGGGGGTTGATAGAGATAGACTGGATATTTATATCTCCTATATCTAACCTATAAAGATTATAATAGCATCATTTAAGGTTCACACTCCTTTATACACTCCACTTATCCCGGTCTATAACATTAATTAGTTCAACGGTCCTATACCCGTGAACTAAAACATATTATTTCATTCCAAGTCTAAGTAAAGAATATACCGATACAGTTAACCCTATTAGCTACCCACTTAATCAATAAAAGAAACCACCATTGCATCATGGTGAACCATTGCATCATGGATTTGAGTCATTACATCATGACAAAGGATTAGGCTAAGTGCCTAAACTACCGTGCCATTACATGATGACAAGGTTGTCGCTCCCCGGTTCCAGATTCAACGGCGTAAAGCACAACCAATTTCAATATCTCTTATTAATCTTCAATTAAAGTCAAATTGGTATATACCTACCCTAAGCAATAATCAATCAAAGTATTGTGTACCTGGTTTGATTTGGGAATTGACGGGAATCTCCAACTGAGTATTTATCTCTATTTCACATAAATCAACTACATCACATTACTATCCTAAGTCAATCTTATCTTCACTAGATTAGAACTTAGGAAAATTATTGAACTTTAAGTAAAAAAAAATTTCCAAAATCATCATATAACATATATACAACATCATACAAGACAAATCTTTGATTAAAAAGTCTTATATCATGTATCGGAAGATGTTGGAAGAAGTTAGAAAAACTTGAAATTTACAAGTCCACGCGCAGCAATGCAAACCTTAACGCCGGCGACGTATAAGGTGGCGTTAAGAAATATGCATTATGTACAAAAACTTAGAGTCTTTATGCCGGTAATGTCAACGTCAATGCCGACAGCGTTTAAGAAAAATTTCAAAAGGTCAGAAGTGAAGGTTCTAACACTGGCAAATTCTGACTTCAACGCCGACGGCGTTTAAGAAAATTTCCAAAAAATCATAACTAAAAACTTTAACGTTGGCATGTACGCCGGCGGCATATAAGGCGGCGTACACTGTAATTCACATTGCATATTTCCTCTGTTTTCCAAACAAAAAAATTTTTACATTTTAACTCTTCTAACTCATTCCAAACCACATGAGAGCCTATTACAGCCTACCTATAACATGTCAAGCATTCTAAAGCTTTTCTAACCACTCTACAACATCTCAATAAGAATTTAGCATATCAACTACTTGTATTATACTACACATGCATATTTCATGGATTGAGAGGAAAATAAGACATCTCAAACATCAAATAAACTTACCTCAATGTATATATAAGGCTTAAGGAAGGATTTTTGGTGTGTTGAGTCCAAAAAAACTTGATTTGGGTGTTGAAATTTTGGGTTTTGGAGGAATTACGAATTTTCCTCTCCTTTGCTCTGTTTTGGATTGTCTAATTATGCAATTAGACTTTGATTTTATCCTAATAATGTTGACTTTTGGGGGGAAGGCATGTTTGGGAAGGCTTAGGCCTTGTTTGGGCTTAGATTTAGGCTTAAATTTGGGCTTGGGCCAAAAATTTGTTAAGCTTAAAGACTATAAACTTATCTCAAAATACACTTAATTCATCAAACATTAATTACTACAACAACCACTTGCATTAACATAATAATTGAATAGCATAACTAAACTATCATGCTAAATATATTACTGTAGCTTATTATCTATTCACATATATTAAATCACATTCACATTACAAATACACTAATTCACTCAAACACATACACGCATGCGACAATCAATCTACATATATTAATTATAAATTAACTTTAGGTCATTTCAATGGAAGTCCTCCAAGACTTGTTATCCTTCCTTTAGATGTAAGCATCGGAGTAGGGGAAAGCTAAATCCTCTTTTATATAGCACTTCATTGATCAATGTATAATTAGCCGCCTTGAACATTAAATTTCTTGCCTCAGCCCTGTCTAAAGGTAGGGTACCATCACTGAGATACCTTTCTATTAGGGTCATCCAGCTTGATGGTGATGTTATCTATTATAGCTCAAGTACTTCATGGGTTTTGTTTATAGTAGATTTTTCTGGGAGAAATTCCACGAAAACCTTTTCCTTGGTATTGCCCAGGTCTGGAACTATCATGACGGCGAGTTTGGAGAACTTGTCAGCCTCCGAATTATCAGCTTTGCATATTTTGATGATATACCAAGAGGGCAATTATTTAGTGAGGGATTGAACAATCTTCAGATATTCAACCATTTATTCGCTTTTCACCTCATGGGTGCTTTTGACCTGTTGGACTACAAGTTAGGAATCTAAAAAGATTTTAAGATCTCCTATCTCTATGCCGATGGCGGCTAGCTTGAGCTTGACTAGTAAGGCTTCGTATTCTACTTCATTATTACTCATAGAGAAACTAAAAGTTAGGGCGAAACAGATTTTGATCACGTCAGGTCCTTCCAAGACTAGGCCAACCCTACTTCCCCTTAAGTGGAGGATCTGTTTACATAGAGAGTCCACACAGTATTTTGTTGATTTTTAGGTTCCTAGGTGCTGGAGTATTCGGCTATGAAATCTGCTAGCACTTGGGCCTTAATAGCATTACAAGGTTGGTATTGCACCTCATACGCTCTTAGTACGATGGCACATTTCATCATCCTCCCAGAAATGTCAAGTTTCTGGAGGACGAACCTAAGTGGTACGTTAGTAAGTACAATAACCTGGTGCACTTGAAAGTGCAGTCGTAAATGGCAAGCTGACACTACCACCGCTAAAGCAAATTTTTCTAACTTCGTGTATCTTTGCTCTACTCCTTGGAGAACGTGGTTGATGTAGTATATAGGCTGATGCTATTTCCCCTCCGTTCGAGTTAATACTGATGAGAGAGCCTCATCACTTACCGCAAGGTATAGGTACAAAACCTTACTAGGGGTCGAGGTCGACAATACCAGCGGCTTTGCTAGGAAATGCTTAAGCTCATCGAAGGTCTCTTATGATTTCTCTATCCATTCGAACTTATCAAGTTTTTTGAGGATCTTGAAGAATTCCTAACATCTGTTACCACTTTTAGGGAGAAACCTACTTGGGGCAGTTATCCTTCCAGCGAGTTGTTGCACTTCCTTAATAGATGATGGCAGCCTTATTTCCAGAAGTACTTTTATTTTATCAAGGTTTGCTTTGATCCCTCTATGGAAAATGACATATACAAGGAGTTTTTCAAACGAGGTGCGAAAGATGCTATTTTATGGGTTAAGCTTCAGATTGTAGAAGCGAAGGTGGTCGAAAGTTTTTTAGAGGTCGTTAAGGTGGTCCCTTGCCCGTCTACTTTTCACTATCATGCCATCCATGTACACCTCCATGTTTCTGCCTATTTGATGCATGAATATCTCGGTTACCAATCTATAGAATATGGCTTCGACATTCTTTAATTCGAATGACATTACCTTGTAGCAGTATGTGTCACAAGATGTCACAAAGGAGGTATGAATCTTGTCTTCCTGGTTTATCTTGATTTGATTATTGCCCAAGAAAGTATCCATTAAACTTAATAACTCGTTCCTTAAGTTGTTATCGACGAGTTGGTCGATTTAAGGTAGTGGGAACAAACTTTCAGACAAGCCATATTCGAGTCGGTATAGTCCACTCTCATCTACCATTTCACAGTGGGTTTCTTGACCAAGGCAACATTAGAAAACCAGGTCATATATTTTTCTTTCCCTAATAAACCAGACGTGAAGGAGTTTTTCAATTCTTCCTTAATAGTGGCCTATCTCTTTGGGGTGAAGTACCTAATTTTTCGGTAGACTGGTTTTTGGGTTTTATTGATATTCAGCCGATGTGTGACCATGGTCGAGCTAATGTCCATCATTTCAAAAGGACACCATGCAAAGATATTTTTGTTTACTCGTAAGAGCGCAATTAGATTTTCCCTTACATCAGGGGGAATTGACTTCCCTACCTTCATGGTATGCCCGGGGTCGTTGTCTAAGGCAACAACCTCGGTAAGCTCAGCTAATTCACCTCGATGCTCAGGTATGTCTTCCAGCTCAACATTTATAACTTATATATGATCTCCCTTTAACACCTTGATGTATAGTTTTCTTGATTGTTCTTGGTCCCTTTTGCATACACCTATCCCAATTAGGGTAAGGAATTTAACTTTTAGGTGAGGCTAGGAAACAGCCATGTCACAAATGGATTGGGTGGCTCTTCCCAGTATAGTGTTACACGGGGACCAACAATTGACTAGTAAGAAATCTATCTTGTGTGTCACACGGTGTGTCCCTTCACCGAGCTTGAGGGGTAATGTGGTGATCCTTCGAGGCCAAACAAGTTGATTATCAAATCCGTATAGCTCATGGTCATAAGGCCTTAATTTTGCCCTTATCTCGTGCTTCATCTGTTCGTAAGCCTAATTGAAGAGGATATCGGTGTTGCTACCTATGTCAATCAGCACTCTCTTAACTTTTCAGCCCGATACGAGGGCAGAGATAACTAAAGTGTGTTGATGCGGAGTTTGAACCCCTTCAAATTCCTCATCCATGAAGGAAATGGTTGTGTTGGCCCTAGGCATCTTAGGCTCCAAGCTCATCACTTGTTGAGACCCGCTCGGTCCTAACGGGGATCTCGCTCTAACTAAAGTCAAGGGCCCTCCAATGATGGTGTTGATTTCACTGTGGCATTCTCAGTTTAGTTGGGGCTGATCTGAGCTATCTCGGGTATCATCTACCTTTTGTTATTCGTCTGCCCTGCACTTTCGGGAGAGCGGTTCAAATTTGACATCATAGTCGATGTATTACTTAAGCCAACCACATCGTATGGATTCCTTAATGGCACTTTTCAGTTGCCATCAATTCTTCATATAATGCCTACGATCGTGATGATACCTACAATATTCCTTTGAATCTTTCCACTTCTGGCTAGGCCTCATTGGAGGTAGCGGTGGCAACAAGCCTTAGTTCCTTATTTCAAGGAACATGTCATGCACAGGCAATTTTAAAGGGGTAAGCTCATCTTACATATGGAAGAGCTTCCATTTGTCATTGTCCTTACAATCTAATCTTGTATTAGCTCGGTTATTAAAGTCGCAGCGGTCTTCTTGATGTCCTTTTTCTTGAAGTCGATTGGTTTTAACTTGAAGGAACAGGGAAGGGGGAAAGGGGGTTCATTTCTGACTTTAGCTTCCATTCTAGCGTTTCTAATGTCCTCCTAGTAGATGTATGTCTATGCTTTTTATCTCACTTGCTCGAGCACAGTGAGTTGGCATTTCGAGATGGAGGAAAAAAACGGGCTATGTATAAGGACTCCTTGTTTGATAGCTTCTAAAGCCACTCCTAGTCCCAGGTTGAGGTTTGAGATTTCCACACATGCTTTGTTGAACCTTACTAAGTAGTCCCTCAGGGGCTTGCTCGGTCGCTATTGTATGGTGTAAAGGTAAGAGATGCTCTTCTCTGGAGGTTTGCTTGCCGTGAAATGAGCCACAAAGAGGTTGCTAAGTTAAGCAAAAGAGATAATCGTATTTGGCTTGAGCTTGCTAAACCAAACTCGGGCTGCGCCTCATAAGGTGGTAAGGAAAGTTTTGCACCATATGGTGTCCAAGAAATCACGTATCGCCATGGTGGACTGGAATTGGGCGATGTGATCCTCTTGGTCTATGGCCCCATCATAGGATTTTAAGGTTAGGAGGCGAGCTTCGTTTGGGAGTACTTTAGATTGGACTTCTATTGTGAAATGCATCTTCCTAGGAAGCACCTAGATGGTAGGCTCGCTCAGAAAGCCTTCTTTAATGGTTGACAAACTCCTCATCATATCCTTAATTTCCTCAAAGGCATGTTCTTTGTGAGGACCCCATCGGGCATCATTAGCAAGGGGCATGGGTGCAGCATCCTCATGAGCTTGAGCTAAGCTAAGACTTACAAGTTCCTTCTTTGTCCATTGTTCGCTCGATATTTCAAGCAGGTTTGAGCCGAGTGTTGCAATGCCGTATGTCCTTGTAGGAAGCTGTAGGGGGCTCTCACAAGGCCCTTAGGAGCAATAGGTCTCTAGTTTGCATTTAGGAGCAGCCTCAAGCGACGAGACCATTTTCAAAGTGGAGATATTGTGTAGAAAGGATACTGTCGTACGCTTGTGGTTTCTTTTGAGTAATTCCTTATCACGTTTGGATGGAGTAGGGGTTAGAGAAAACACCCCGCTGTATGTTGTGCATGTCCTTCAATCCCTCTGGCTCCGTAATCCTGGCTTAGAGGAGGGCATTAGAACGTTTGTTTTCCAAATTTTTGTATACGAATTGTCTACATGAATTTTCTAACTCTAGGATGTGTCCTGGGTCTAATGGATAGTCATTTGCGGCCGCCATTCAATCAACATGCAGTGGCTCAAGGGCCCCACTATCTCTTATTGGAGTGGTTGCAAGCCATGTGGGATCAGTTTGATCTTGCTCGCTGTTGTCTTGGCATTATAGGGAAAAAAGATATTTTTCGTAGCAGTGGTCTATGGGTTTTAGAAGGGCTTTAGCGGAGAAAGCAATAGAAGAGAAAGGTTTTAGAAGAAAGAAACCTCTAACAGACAACGCCATGTGTTACATGACTTGATTCCGCCGGTAAAGTTAAGCTCCTACAAACACAGAAAAAGTAGTCAAAGATGTACCAGGGGATTGCCCGATGTAGCCACTTCGATGCCTAAGTTAGTCAATGGGTTCCTCTTTTGATACAATAATACACATAGAAACGTTTATAGAGTTCCTTCTCTCTCCCTTTCCTAATGGGAAATGGGATATTTATAGTGTTTAGGGTCATACCAGGATGAGCCTACAGAATTTGCTAGGGTTGGGGGCGAATCACGACCTAGTAATTGTCCTGGCATCTGAGGTAAAGGAGTACCTGAGCTGGAGAGTGACAGTGGCAAGGAGTCTGGCCAGTTGGTTGTGTCCCCTCAGTCCCAAGATAGGACACAATTACTTCTTGGCTCAAGAGCTTAGGCAAGCTGGTAGTTGTTACTCCTAGCGAGCTGGACGTTATAAGGTTCACTACAGAAAGAAATAGTTTACCTTCAAAACCTCAATTTGTGGAGCGAGTTGTTGCCGAGATGACAGAGGACCTTCCCGTAGGCTATCCCTAGGTTAGTATGAGTAACAATTGGGGTCCCCATACTGAGCTAGGTCTATAGCTTTCCTAGTGCGAGCCTTTCTTGGATAAGTGAGGCCAGCTGCTGACTGGGTCGCGAGGCCTAATTGTGATGATGGTGTGCCGAGTGAGTTGTAATTCATATTTCACTGTCAACGATGATATCCTTATAATTTTTATTATAAAATTATTTTTTTTCTTTACCAGACATCAAGTTTGTTAAAAGATTAAAGAATTAAATAAATAAATCACTCATAAATTTTTTAACATATACAAATATTTGATATGGCAATTATTATTTATTAATAATATGTAGATTTATATTTTTGTAAATTCCTCTAGACTTTGCTTCTCAAGTAATTTCTCTCATCTCATTAGCCATCTTACAGAACTTGTTTATCAATTGAAGTTATACCAATGTCACCTTTGGAAATTTAAGAGTAGTAAAAATATTAAACAACATAAGATGCACCATTCAGGGTGGTTAAGCTTAGTACAATAATTTTTTTTCTTAGTATTAGATTAATAAAAACTAGGGTAAATGTCATATTTTATACCCAAATTTTAGTAATTTATGTAATCAATTACATCAAGTTCGAAAATGTCAATTTATTCCATTAATTTTGTCTACTTTTACAATTTGGTATTTAAATAATCTCCATTTATATGGTTTAATATGCTATTTTTACAATTTACTACCTTGTTCAGATAATATACATGTTTCTGAAAAATTTATAAGTAGTAAATTAATATATTTTGAATTTTGGATAATTTATTTAAAAAATAATTAAAATTTAAATACTAAATATATGACATCTACCCTAAAAAAAAACTCACCAAAATGGGGTTCTATTGTAATTGAATTTATCCAAACAAATCATAGTGCTCAAGTCAAATAAGAGAATCAATAAAATATGATACAAAATTGAAATAATATTCTGTCTTCTTTTTGGCCAGATAATAAAAAATATTGTAATATTCCCTTAGAAACCTATAGATCTGAACATCTTGTTGCAACTTTGCAAGTGAAAAGTAAAAAAGGCATTGAAAATGTATGTACTTTACAATCTAGAGACACTAAAAATGTAAAGTTTGAAAATGCAGAAACTATTTTGCCATTGCCATCATCCAAAGTAGTCAATAACCTATAGTTACATATCATGAAAGAACTTGTAAGTCTTAATATCTTGAGTAATGTGCCTAATTGCACCAATGCAACCTAAGATTGCAACAATGGAAAACCATATCGCTATTAAGAAGTTCACGAGTCGCATCAAAATTTGCAGGTTCGAGTTTTCAGGCATCCTTCCAGCTTTCAGGTGTGCGATTGCAGGGAATACGAAATCAAGTGGAGTGAACCCAATTGCTCCACAAATCGACACGAAATCCCCGAAAAAGGGCATGGCCGAAGCAATGACAGTAATGAGGATCATATATATAGAGGTGTAACCGAGCCGAGTGATTCGAGATTTGAGAGGAGAGTTTCCAACAGAGTTTCTTAAAAGAACCCTTTCTTCAAAGTAGGCATATGTGGGTCTGCAGTATATCTGCATGAAGCCCAATGTTAGAAGCAATTTGAGATTGATTTATTCGATACGATGATACTAACCTATAAATATATAATTACACTAGATTTATTAAGCTTAAACTTATAGTTGACATTAACCTGGTAGCATCCTGAAATTTGGATGACAGCGAAAAGATTAGCCATGATAATGGTCCATTCTGGTTCGATTAAGGATGCCAAGATATAAGGTTGTACTCCTGATCCAAAAGCCCAAAATCCACAAACTGCCAATTGCCAGTAGGAGACCACAATAACAGTATAGGCAGCCGACACTCCTTTGTACATATTCTTCTTCGCAGGTTCCTTCACTGTATTCTGACAAGAAAATATTGAAACATTCAGCTGCAAACAAATGTAAATTGCTTGGTTTGTTTTGCAGGAAACATTTTTCATACTCTTTTCGGTATTTATCACAATCAAAGTTTTTGCAATTATCGAATAAAGTCTTCGGTATTTTAAGATATGGCAGATTAGAGTGGCTTTGATAAGCACTAGTTGGAAAACAATGACAGTAACCAATATCCGATTGATAGTGGTGGTAATATATAAGCATGAAAAATCACTGGTGTGTGTGTGTATGGTAAGTGTAAAATTTGCTATAAGAACTTTGCATAAAAAATTCAATTTTTTTTTAACTTAGAAATGATTAATATATTACTCAATTAAACTTTTTACGAATATTTTTACTATCTTCTTAATATCATTTATGCAGTATGCTGACTTGAAAAAAGTAGCATGTCATTAAATATTTACTACTTCTCTTTAATACTGTCTAATATTGATAGGTTGCTTTTTCCATGTCAGGAAATAGTACAAATAATGTTAGTAAGGTGGTAAAATAGCCATGAAAAAAATGATTATGTATTAAATTGACTAGTTCAAAGTTCAAGTACCAAATTGAATTATTTAATAAAATTCGAGGACCAACCCATGTCAAGTAGAACAGTGGTCAGACCTATGTTAGGCCAGCCCACTCCATTTCGTGCATATGCCAAGGGATAAACCCCATTTTTGCACCGTTCTCGGGCCGGCCATCTCCAATTAAATTATTCTGATTATGGTGCTGCAAGATGAGTATGCATACCTGTATTTCAGGAAGCATAGCATCTCCAAAAGAGAAGGCAATGGCACCAAGTGCATTGAAGGCTCCAAATATCTTCGATGCAGAGCTTCCTTCCAAATCATAACTGACTGATTTTCTATCCACTACTTCTCTCCCTATATGAAAATTATAAATCTGAGGCTACAATTACATGATAAAATTTTTGAAGCAAAATTCGAAAAATAGTTATAAAATTTTAATACCGTTGTAAATGGTTACTCCAATGGTTGTAGCAGCAAACCCAATAGTGCAAAATGTGCATATTGCGTTAACCCATCTTAGCGAATGAATATCAGGAAGCTGAGATAGGAAGAGCTCGAAAGCACCAAAAATTATGACGAAATGTTGTAGTGTCATGTCCCCATTTTTGTGATAGTATTTGTAAACTGCCTGCAGTGACACATGAAGATTGTAAAAACAAACTTATTTACATTTTCCAATATTGATTACATACTTTATAAAAAAATAAGAGTATGAAAGAGACGTAAAGTTTTTATTTTATTTCTTAACAAGCGTAGAATGTCCCTCTAATAACATGGCTTAACGTTGTACTCGTTAATGTGTGACTTTGATAATTGGGAAACCTTGTATAGACTTACAGGACCTTAAGACTGCTTCCGGCAGCAATTTGAATGGCAATGTTATTGCCCAACGAAGCAACCTGCTGAAAAAATGCAATACACCAATAACCCCATAAACCTTCAAGAAATAACGAAATAATTTTAGTCCCAAAAAATATGTGCTTTTAAAGAATCTTAAATTTCACATAAGTTGACAAAAATTCGATACACTTTTAGTACACAAAGGAACCACAATATGCTTTTCGGAGGTTAAAAGATTCCGATGAAAGATTATATTGAAACTTAGATCAATAAATATTCATGTGTATACTACCACTTAAGTTTGCTCTCACGTTGTAGAGATTTCTGTTGTTTTTCTGTTTACCTTATTTACCATAAGCTAGAAGAATATAGGAGATTTTATAAAAATTACCCTTCATAATATATTTAAAATTACGGCAACACCTTCAATTTTTTTAAGTATGCCAAACATTAATGTGTAAAATCTCTGTTTTGATGCAATATCATATCAATCTCTTGTTATACCATTTTCATAAACTCGATGCAAATTCATCACTTAATTGGAAACTTCTTTTTTTTTTTTTTCATTGATGTGATACTTTAGCGATTAAAAATTATAAAAAGTAATCTCATAGGGGCCAGCAAGTTACTCTTTGTAGTGTACCCACTCTTACTTTACTCAACTAGATAGGATTTGGATGAATATTAAGGGTCACAAGATAGAGTATAAATACAATCTTTTGTGGAACTTGTTTTCACAAGTAAGATATAGGCATAAGCTCTTCATACCCTATACCCTTATACTCTAATATATTGAAAGAACAGATTCTAGGATACATCTGTATATTCATCTTATTAAAAATTATAAAATAATATTAATAAATAATAAGTAAATAATAACTCTTTTTTTTTTTGGTTTTGTGGTCATTGTTGTTCAAAATTATCATATGTAAACTATCTTTTGAATTATTTTTTTTAGAAGACCATGTTATTTTTACTTGGGTTAATGTTAAAAATGGTATCTAAACTTTTATAAAAAATTCAATCAGATACCTAAAATTTGGTTTTGAATAATATGATACTTGAACTTTCGTAAAAAGTTCAATCAAGTACCTGAAGTTTAGTTTCGAACAATTTGATACATGAAACAAGTTTTTATATACATTTTTCTTATCTGATCGAACTTGCTTCAAGTAGGAAAAATGTACATGAAAACTTACTTCGAGTAGCAGAATATTTAAAACCAAACTTCAGGTATGAAAAATTTACGCAAAAACTTACTTTAGGTTTTAAATTATTCAAAACCAAACTTCAGGTGCCTTATTGAACTTTTCGTGAAAGTTCAAGTGCTATTTTTTATACTATCCCTTTTTACTTTGACAAAATTTCAATTGTATGTGCTTGTATTTATATTTCTAAATTATATAAAACTATTATTTATCTTTTGAAGTTAATTAATACATAATTTCCTCCAAATTTTTAATTTTGAAATTTTGCTATAAGTTATATAGTTTTGTTTGATATCACAGAAGCATTGTAATATATGAATAATTAACCTATAATAAAGGGTAGTATTGTAATAAAATATTGTTTAAGAGAGTATTTTTGTCATGTAACAAACGGATTTGAACTTAAAGAAGTTGTTTGCGAAGAACAAAAAGAGGAGGACTTAGGTCGGCTATAAGATACTAGCTTTTATGGGAAGGTCGTTAGCTTTATGCCAGCTTTGAAGCTTCGAAAGAATTTCAAGAAAATTTGTAAAAAATGGCAGCATTGTGGGTACGATGGCCTTAAGCCGTCGGTGTAGGTGTTCAAGGCCACCGACGTAGTGTGGAAAGCCATCGGCCTTCTGCCAGCTTCCTTGGACAAATTTTGTTTCTTCAAATCTAAGCCGCTCCTGAGTTGCCAGCTTGGTTCCAGCTTATATTTACATGAAAAATAACATCTTTTCTTTGAGCTAAGGTTTCTTAATCCCTATATATGACCCCTATGTATTTAGTTCCTTTCCCACATCTCTTCCTAAGGCAATTCTAGGTAAGAACTTTCTCTCAAATCTCTTTTGGCTAAAGTTTTGATTAGATCTTGATTTCTAACAGTGGTTTCAATTGGTTTTGTGAGGGATCAAGTGATTGGAGACAAAACCCTAGGTGTTGCTGGAGTTGTGATTTCTTAGTGATTGGGAAGGATTGAGAATCTCATCCTAGGTAAGGTATAAATCTGTCTTATCTTTGTATCATTGAAGTAGTCTTTTCTAATTTATGGTTTATGTTATGCTATGAAAGGAATTCTAGGGTTTTGATGATCTTTGGAGAAATTCTTGTCTATTGGAGTTTACGGTTAACATCCTAATTGAGGAGGTTGGTGTACAAACCTAGATCTTAGCCTTGTTAAATTAGGGTTTGGTTTATCTTGAGATTCGATTAGGTATATGGTTGTGTTGAGATAGTTTTGTTTTGTGATCAGGTTTCCATTGATATTAGGTTTTTGGTGAAAGCTGATCCAGGTATGAAGATACCACGTTTAGTGATTGTGCTTGTAGGATTAAATTTGTAAAACTTGACTTAATTCTATTGGACTTTAATTGAAATGAGTGTTTTTTATTATTGGTTATGGTTAATAAAGACTACGCAAAGTGTAATACTAATGCTGGCAACCTGATAATCCTTATGTGGCGTTGTCCTGAGTGGAGTTACACCTGGAGATGATTCTGGTAGTTTAGGAGTAGCGCGAGTATGGCACCTCAGGTGTGTGGGAGATTCCCAACACCATATATGTATGTAATTACCTATTTTCTATATTGGATGTTTTTAGGGAGTCATGAGATACTCCGAGTTTAGGACTAATGTGCAATAGTTCTGGACTGTGTTGTTTGTAGGCTAATTAAAGATAACAAATTTATGATTATTGCATTAGCTATAAGTCGCATGTGATATTGCTTGTTGCTTGTTCATATGTATGTGGTTTTGGTTTGGCGTACTGGGCTATTTTCACTTAATCCTTATTCTTTTTCAGGTACAAGTGAAGATCCAATTGTGTATGATCTAATGGGTTACGATGTATTCATAGACTACGAGGAGAGCGATAATGGATTTGACCATCTGCTGATAATTAGATTGATTGGATTAGAGATAGTAAATAGAGAAGAAAATACTATATTTTGATTAGTTTTCTTTGAGACTTTTAAATATTTTAAGGACTTTCTTATTATGTTAAAGTTTGGATTTTTAGTTTATAATGTAGGTGAATTGAGGAAGTTTTATTTCTTTATAGTATTAAAGTTTTTAAAGCAACCTTATTGTGAGCAACAGGTGATACATGGAATATATATTTGTGGATTTTAGTAACTTATAGTCTTAGCGTGTCTATCTTTGTTAAGGACACGTGGCAGGCTGATAACGCCCTTAGATTAAAGCGTTATAAGCATGTTCTATAAGTGTTTGTTAAAATTTTTATTTTTCATATACAAACAAGTTTTGCATATTACAAAACTTCTAACATTAAGAAATTAGTTTTTAAATTTCTTTCCATGGATGTTATATAGTGAATATATGAAAATAGAGTAACTGTACATGTTATATGCAACCAAATATATAATTATAAATATAAAATTTAATAAAATAAGAAAAAAATTCAAGTTTCTTAAAGAAATTATAGGTTCGACAAGGTATCTTGCTCCCTATAAGTTTTATAGGGTACTGAATCTTGGATACTAGATGGGATAATGAATTATGATCTTGGAATGTTCAATTCTTTAAATCATTGTTAATTCATTTGTTAAATAATTTGGTTATGGCATGAGAGGTTTGTTTTGCTTATTATATAGTGTTATTTATGATTTGCTATCAAAAATTTCAAAGTATTTTTATGGGTAAATATATAACTATGCCTCTAAAAACTATCAATATTATAATCTTCAATTTTTAATATGTCACACTTATATTCCTTCAAAAAATATTGACACAAAAAATGTGTCTCTAATTCAACATCAAACTGGCGTTACACACAAATATATAATTGTCATCATTTGTTTAGGCTTATTTATTATCTATTCCGAGGCTTACTTGACCTATTTAGGATTTTATCAGTCAATAGGGTCAAATCTGGCAATAAATTTACTTGAAGAAATTGTAATGATTATATACTAATATAGAAGATTGACTTGGAATACAATGGGGAAAAAAATCTTTAGTTATTTGAAGGGATGTAAGAATGAAAATTTGTAAATTAGGGGTTTTCTATAATTTTGGTCACTTGTAAGGGGTATAGTTATGGCCTTGGCCATATATTTCACTAATACTTATAGCAAGCACATTTACTCTATAAAATGGGAAAAAAATAAAAATAAATTATAATGTATAAATAATAGTTTTATACCAATAAATTTATAGCTAAGGGGCATATTCACTGATTTCTTAAATGAAAAGTTATTAAATTTAAATCTCTCATCTTATTGTAATGGAAAAAATAATAATAATTAAGAGTACATCGAAAAAGATTGGAATACCATTGCTTTTTTCTAAGATCCTATCCTCCAATTCTCAACTCCATGTCTAATCACCGCCTTACGTGGACTACACATCTCACTTGCCTCGTTATACATAACCAAACCATCATAGTCAGAGTAAGCTCGATATGAATCCGTTGAGCGGCTCAAAGGGGTTCGATGTGGTTAGTTTCAAGTTAAGAGGATCAAATGTTCGCGGATCAGAAGTTCAATAGGGACTCAAATTGGTCAAATGGCTTGAGTTACATGTGTCGAATGATTGTGGTCCAGGATTTCGGTAAGGTGGTTTGGTTGTGTGGAACATGGTTATGTGGTTTGGTCGCATGCGTCTGATGGCTAGGGTTATGTGGTTGGACGGGTGTTTGATGCTTTAGGTATTTCGGATCGCATGAGTCCAAAGTGGCTGTAATTTTTGTCATCAGACTAAGTCTATAAGTGAGTCGAAACCGAATGAGTCAAGACAACTCGCAAGTTACTTGGATTCGACCCTGTAAAAGCTACAATTCAACTCTTTTACAATCAAGTAGAGCTCAAGTTCGAGCTAATCGAGTAGCTACCAAGTTCGGATTTGAGCTTTGAAATATTTGTCTCGAAAAGCTTGTAAGCTTAATCAAGCTTAATTAAGTATTAAATCGAGTTGATTCAAGTTTGAGTTTATCGAGTATTAAATACTCTTTATAATTAAATCAATATTTAAAAGAATAATCGAGTTTAATCAAATCGAGTTCGAGCTTAAAAATCAAAGCTCGATTGAGTTCGAGTTTTGAGTTTTGAGTTTTTTATTTAAGTCAAGTTTGAGTTTGATACTGTATTGACTCGACTCGACTCATTTAGTACCCTAGTTCAAAATGTGATAGTTACATCAAAATAGTTTAGTCTATAGTTTGACTTCGACTACTAGATTAAGGCATTCTGAATAAAGCATGAGAATATGAGAAAAGGGATAATGAATAATTTTTAAATGATTTAAATACATAGTGGGGTTAAGGGAAAAATGTAATTTAAAAAAGAAAAAGAAATTCCAAAAATAACAAAATTAAAAGAAAATCATAATTATAAAGCACTTAGAATCGTGCCTATTGTAATCATAAAATTAATAGTTTTTGAGATTTTGTCTTCAAGATGAGATTTCAGTACATAGCACGATTTCAAATGCAGTATTTTATAGATTTTTATTTTTCAAAAAAATCTGATTTTTGGAATTTTTCTCTTTTTAAATTGCTTCTGTTTTCTTTTCTCCTTTCCCCCACTGAAGTCCCTTATACGAGAAGAATAGAAAATTCCATATATATAATAGTGGTCCTGTAAAATTACCATTTTCGCTTTTTCCTTATGAAGTAAATGAAAAAATAAAGACAATAGAAAAGATAAAATTCCATTGTTGTCGCACTTTTTCGTTTTTTTTCCAAGTAGCACTGGGAGATAAAACGAGTTGTAATAGTTCAACTTCAACCGACAAGAATTATATTTTGTTAAGAAAAGATGGGTGCAGGACGGCAAAACACTGCTGGGAATAATTCATAAATACATATGCAAAAAAGGAAAACATGGAGGTTTAATCCACTAGTCATATTAGTATTATTGAAATCTTGCTCAAGATGAAGTAATTTTATCATTTGATTGAAGCATATCACCATAGATAATTCTTAGATTTAGAACCAGATTATATATAAAATAAGAGAGAAATAGTAATTTTCAAACCAAAGATGCTCTTTGCAAGATGCCTGTATGTGACTTGCTTTTTCCCATTCCATCTCCACAAGGATGCTATTAGTAGACTGGAATACCATGTTGCTAAAGTTCCACCAACAAGACTCCCAACCCCTAAAGCAAAATTTAGAGATTCAGATCTCTTAGTATTTAAATTTAATTGAAAGATGTACCTATTTTTATATATAACCCTTCCCACTATTTTTGGGGAATATGCGTACCGAGAGGCCAGCCGAGGGAAGCGAGAGCAAAAGGCAAGGGAGCATAAGCAGCGGGTGTGGCTATTGTAGTTGCAACGTGAAAAGCAGCATGTTTCCAAGTCCCTCTGCCTCCTAGGTTTGTGTTTTGTTCTTCTTCATCGTTTTCATGTGAAACCATGTTGTTGTTGTTGTTGTTGCTGTTATGGTGTGGTGGAATAATTGGGAAGAGAAAGTGGAGTGACTCCCGCTTCAAAGTGGATGTGATATGCTTTGGACTTTTTGGTTGTGAAGGAAGAAAATTTGACCACATAGACATTAATAGCTACTAACCCGATTAGGATTGACTTTTCAATTGTCATAAAATATAGCCAGCACATGTAGATTTGGACGACTTTTGCCACATCTAAAAATAGTGGTTATTGAGTTTGAGGATACAGCTTCATAAATTACAAAAATTTGGGTATCGAAAATATTATGAAAAGATTATATTAGGAGTGTTCAAATAAGAAATATTTATTATAACTTCTTTAGATATCATTGTGGTACATGCCACATCAACATCTATTTTAGCCTCTCTTTTTTTTTCCTTTTTTTGCCAGCATCCATTTTACACTTCTTATAACATGTTAGTACTATATAATAGATATTTTATTGGCAACACCTTTATAGTAAATGGGTCATCTCTATTTACCCTCTATTAATCTTCATCAAATCACTCTCTTAAGATATCTACCCTCAACTTAGTAGAAGGCTCTCTTAGACATGTGAGAACCACTACATTAGCAGTGTAAAGATGCGAATGACCAATTGGGGAATCTATAGAGGTGGAAAAGGATTCCAAGGTTCTTTTTCTCATACCTATACAAACTCCCAAAGGGGGCTTCATCCAAACGACAATACAAGCACCCTATTCCCTCCTTGGTCGGCTTCTCTCAACATGATAAAGCAATATTATATTTTATTAAAATTTAGAAATATATAAGGGGGAAAAAAACCTAATTCGGTTGAATGTTGCATGTGATATCATGGATTCTATTGTTTTTTCTATGTACTCTGCCTTGTGTCTCATAAGGTGTTGAAAAGTAATGGTCGAATCCATATTCATGGGATAATATAAATTCAAAATGATCAAATTCACTTCCATCGTCCATGTAAATGCCTTTATGAAGTTACAATTTTATTGTTCAATGAAATGTATAGAATCGGTACAATCATAAAAAATTATATAAAAATAGATAAAATCATAAACTTGTAACAACGTACACATAAATTCATAATTTTATATAAAGTTTACACTTAAATAATTTTATGCCTATTTTCAGTTAATCATAAACTTATATAATCACAAACTCATAGAATTATATAATTAACTCATGATTTTTATAATCATCAATGGCTTTAATGCATCTTTTATTTTCTACTTGTACTTTCTAAGTAAAATTTATAAGTTCTTGAAAAGTAGCATATTTGTGTCATTCAAAACATCCCCATAAAGCTTGAGAAAATCATCTAAAATTACTAAATTATACTTTTTTTCCTCTTAAACATTGAATCCTATTTGGCTTAAAGAGATCTATATGAATCAAGTTTATCTAACTCAAGTTTTCACTTTTCTTCTTGGTTTTTATTTCATATTAAGCCAACTATCTTAATATAAATTGCTTAGCAAAAAAAAAATTAAGGAAAACTTATTTTCTTTGAAAAAATAATTTTACAGTAGTCACTAATTAAAGTTAGAAAAATAAAAAGATTAAAATTGGAAGCGAGGATCAATTTTAATTGCAACAATAGTCATTTTGGAAAAAAAAGAAAATTAAGTTCAAGAAGCTAACATTTAAAGTCATAACAGCTACTAGGAGTGAGCAGATAAGCCTATTACACAAAATACCCATTGCTACTTGCTTGATTAGATAGGGTCCAGATAGATATTAAGAATTACAGAGTACAGTACAAATATAAAATTTGTGAAACTTATTCCCAAGGGGCAAGGCATGGGGTATCTAGTTTCTATACTTGTGTCGATACTAAAACATGTACTATAATGTATGAGAGATACGGGTTTCAAGATATCATGTAGAAATTATATCCATCCTATTGAAAATTATAAAATAATATTGATAAATAAAGAGTAAATAATACTATTACAATTTTTATTTTACAATCAATTTCATTTAAGATTAACATTTGTAAATTATCTTTTGAAATTTTTATTTTAGAATAACTTATATATATATTTAAAGAACTAATTATTTTTATTCTAGAAAAACTTCGGTTGCATGTGCTTTTATTTATTTATTTATTTTTGTCAGTAAGATGAATTTCTTTCAATATGAAAATATTACATCAATCAAATTTATTGATATAGAAGGGTTGGAGGTATCAAAACCCAATCAAATAAATCGACACATCCCTTTAAAAGTTAAACTGTACCAACTAGAGGATAATACACCCTTACAAACAAGACCCACCCTTTCCCCTATCTACTTGGTCAAAAAAACCAAATCGCTGCGCCCATGTGTGTAGCGCTGTCTAGGTGTCTAGGATGTCTAGGTATCTAGGTTAGACTGGCTTGGTGGCCCCTTTGTGGGGCTTTCAAGTCCCACATTGGCTAGATGAAGTTTGTTTCCCTTGTATGTAAGGAAGGATGAAGGTCCTCAGAATTACCCCGCGAAAGAGTTTTACTGTGGTCTTCCCCTTCTCCCCTTTCCCCTATCTACTTGGTCAAAAAAAAAAAAAACAAGACCCACCCTACTGGTGAGTAGAAAATATCCCATAATAGGGATGACATAATCCCACGTAGGGGATAACAACAAAAAGAAAATAAAAAATGATAAATACATAAAGTAAAATTCAAATTAAACTGTGCATTCAAGAAGTTGTTGATAATCCAAGATCCAATTGTCAAGATCTCTTCACATTACCCGATCTATTGAAGTAGATATATAATGATGGTTTGTGATGAATCGATGATGGTGAAAATGATAGGAAAAAAAAGATATGAAAAGTTCTATTCAAAAGATAGAACTCCATGGAGAGTGGAATTGACAAATATATGATCAAAGGAATTGAGATGAGGGGCACCTGTTTAGTGAGAGCTTTTGTGTGTGTGTGTGTGTGCGTGTGTGTGTGTGAGAGAGAGAGAGAGATTAAAAGTCTCCTTTGATAGGCATGTGCTTTTATTTTAAAGTTATATGAAATTGTTTTCCATCTTCTAAACTAATTAATACACACATATCTCCGAAGGTTTTCATTTAGGATTTGTTGGTTCTACAATTTTATTTTATATAACACAAATGAGTTTTACAGATATTTGGAATAGATTCAACTTTCACATATAAAGAAATTTCGCAAATCATAGAATTTATGATATCAAGAAATTATGTTTTAAATTTCTTTCCACGGGTTTTTTATAATTAGTTAATAGGGTAAATATCAAATTTGTTACCTAAATTTTAAAGTGATGCACACAATTGTAATAAAAAGTTCAATTAGGTAGTAAATCAGCTGCCTTAAAGTTAAGATACCAAATTGATTTTTGGTGCAATGTTTAAGTACGAAACTTGATTTTTTCCCTTTAGTTAATATATGAAAGAAATAATATCACAAATGCTGCTTGAACTTTGAAAAAATATACAATTATGTGTCTGAACTTTGAAATTGATCAATTTAATACTTAAAAAAAGTTGGCGAAGTATCATTAGCACAAATAGTTAGTTCAAGTACTAAATTAATTAACTTTAAAGTTCAAGTACTGAATTGATCAATTTCAAATTTTTGGTATGTAATTGCATATTTTATCAAAGTTAAGATATCATTCATGACATAAATCTTATATGAAATAAGGTAGTTTTGTATATTACATGAAACTATATTATTCAAGATTTTAAATTTAGGAAGAAAAGGAGAAAGTTACAAGTTTCATAAGATACCCTGTATCTTATAGGTTTTACAAGATATTTAATACCATATATGTAATGCCCTAACTTGTAGGCAATTGTAACCCGCTACGCGTCTTCTTTTTATAGGACACGCAAAGGCTATAACAATCCAATCCACAATATAAAAACATATAATATAATCTCCATAAACTCTATCAGAGGGTACATCAGAAGGTTCAAAACTTGTATAACATATAAATAAAAATCTTTCAAAAGATCCTGTTTAACATAACAAAGTTGGCATGAACCTAGGCTAACTAAGTTCAAGATAATTCTAACTCCACTTACTACATAACAATCTTTCAGATCCTTAAAAGATATTCAAAAACATAAAAATCCAAAGTCTTTCGGAAAATATAAAATCTTAACATTATTCCAAATCCTGCAAAAGATCTAAAAATTCTTTTCTCCTAGTCTTGTATTTGAATCTATTCTTCAGCAGGGTAGTCTGGGCCACTATCGCCATCCCCTTGACTATGTACAGATCATAGCCAGATATATCATATACTATGTCATCTTCACATGTACCTGAAAATGAAAGGAATGAGCGGAACGCCTAGTACGCCAAACCACAAAATAAATGCATATGAACATGCAACATATAAATCAAATGCAACTTATTCTAATGCAATCAATCAGACTATTACCTTTATTAAGCCAGCTAAACAACACAGTTCAAAAATATGAATCCCTAGTCCCAAACTTGGAGTAATTACAGACTCCTAAAAATCAACCAACTTTTGAAAATAGGTAATTATATACATATATTGGTGAATGGGTACTCCTCAAACACCCACAGTCATACTGCCAAATCACCTAAATCTATCGGGATCATCTTTAAGTGCAACTCCACTAGGAACAACAATACACAAGGATCATCAGGGTGCCATACTGGTATCACTGTCTGCCAAGTCTTTATTAGTCATAGCCAAACACACCCAGCAGATAAATTAATTAAGCCGAATAGATTTAGATTAATTATTAATTTATTCCTACAACAAAGCATACAGAATACTAAACCTGCAAGCAAATACAACAAACAAGGAATGGTCGTATTTTTTTAATTTCAGGAACAAATCTCCAAAACTACAATTTCCCTTAACAACCCAAATCTCCAAATAAACTCCTGATAATATAATATGAACAGAAACAATTAAACTTAAACATGAAACCAAAATCTAACATATCCAATTTCTCCAAAACCCTAACCTTTTAAGGAAACTCCAAAATAGAACATTCTTTCTCGATCAATTTCCTCAAATCCCAATAAAACAGATCTCACTCCAAAAACCCCAATTTTTCAAATCAGCAAAAAAAGACGTGTATCAGCAAAATTACATCTTATGATAGATATAGGTTTGTGAAGATAAACTTACCGTGATTAGATCCTTAAACCCCTTACTAATCACCAAAAGAGCATATCTTGCACAAAACTAGGGTTTGGTCCAATAAAAACTCCTTCAAAACGAAAAGAGATTTGAGGAAAACAATCATCAATTCTTGTAATCTTAATGGATCTTGTTTAGATTTGCTTACTTGATCCGAAATCTTTGATCTCCTCTTGATGAAAAACTCACAACAAATCTTTATAGAGAGGTTTCTAGGTTTAGAAAGAAGAGGAATATGGTAAAGATATAAATAAACTTTTGTGACCCTTCAATTTCCCTAACAATATATTGCAAATGAAAAGACAAGAAATCCTTCAATTCTTGTAACAGCACAAGAAACGAAAAGACGCGAAACCCTTCAATTCTTGTAACAGCATAGGTTACGAAAAGACATCTCATGTATTATATGCCTGCCATATAATACACATACATAAAACTTATGAGGATGAACCACAAAACCCTTTTATTTTATAACAAACGACACTACTACCCTTCATTATAAAATATTTTCCTTTATATTACAGTATAACTTAAAGGGTAAGATACTATTTTTAGGAAAACACAATGTTAAATTATTAATAGTTTTTTTTAAAATAATGAGATTGTTTTATTATATTAGGGAAAAATCTATTTTTTATTTTTAAGAAGAAATATTTATTAGTTTTTAAGAAACACAGATTTATATTTTAAAGGAAAATTTTTAGGAAAAAATAAGATTCATTTGCATTTCTTTTCTCAAGTTTTTATGCTAGTACTTACAACCCGAGGGTAACTGACAACAACCATAATCTTTTTCCTTCTTTTTCTTAATTTTTCCATTTTCTCTTTATAAAATTTTAAGAAAGTTTTTTATTTTTGCTAATGTATTCAATTAAATATATTTAATATTTATATTATTAAATTTATTATAATAAACCAATTGAATGTTGTAGATGAGTAGATTTGATTTAAAGGCCTTAGGCTTAATTTTGATTTGAATTTAACTCTCTGAGTTTAGGTTACATGACTTAGAGATTTAAGCAAGATTACTAAAATGATCAAAGAAGAATTAACATGGTAGGTTTAGAGCAGGGCCCACTGAAATTGTTTACCTAGTTCCAACCTTTTCCCATGAAGGCCTGCACAATATAAATAAAGCCCTTAATGAATCTAAGTCCATAAGGGAGCCCATTTTAATATCCATTATGAGAGGGACTCATCATAACTATTGATCGTCTACCCAATCTAATAGAAGACATTGACAGCCAAACCCTCTATAAATACCGCCAATCCTACTTTATTTAGATATCGAAAATCTGGGAAAAACTCCGTCATGTTACCAGATTTCCATCTCAAGGAATTAGTTACTTGTTCCAATTAAGAATGAATATCACTTTGTGATGTTTAGTGAAGCTTGATGCCTATGTTTGATACATAGGAATGGGTCGAAATGGAATCGTGATTCCAATTTTCATTTACTTTTCCAATGTTTAAAAATGTTTTAGAAGCTAGAATAGTAATTCCTTGGAATCAACAATTTCGACTTCTAAGAGAAATTTGATTCTGCCTTCTCAAAGGCAAATTGACGGTTCCATTTAATTTCTATTATTGGTTATTATTTTAATTACATTTTTATCCTACACATATTAATTATCTATATTTATTATAAAGGCTATTTTTGACAAATCATATTACATAATCATTTCATTCCATTCTATTCCACGAATGTATCCAAATATAGGAATGGATTTGCTATTCTTTTGTTCATTCTATTTTATTCCTTTAATTCTAATCAATTCAATTCCAGATGAATCCAGCATTCTAAATGCGACATTGGCTCCCTAGCTTGTCATGTGTGCATCTGAGCCTACTAAGATTGCTTACTCCTTCTCCTTATACAATTCTCTCTTTATCATCCTAGCACGTGTATTCCTAGGCCACGTATAGTATAATAGCCACATGGCAGGCACATGATCGTCACAATTGAATCCTTACACCTACAAATGCTAATATGTATCCCATGTCTAATGTAACAAATATATATATATATATATATATAAACATGTATTTCTTAAAAAGGAAGTCACAATCACTTATTACAAAAGTCTATTAACACAAATCATGATTTTATAATTCTTGCTTTTCTTTATTTAATCTAACTTAGCAATGTTTTGTAGAAACTCCCTTATTCTAGGTGATTTTTTTGTTTGATAGAAAAATGTTCTCTTAGAAGTTATAAATCATTCTTACCTTGGCCAAAATAATTAATGACGATGATGATGATCAGTGATGGAAACAATTTCTTTTGCTCATTGTTGATCATAGTTTACTTAGCATATTGAGCTTAATAAATAATTATCATATTTATCATGTTTAATAAAATATAATGACAAGTGATATTAGAAGGTGGAATTGAAAATCGATAGTTAGTAATAGCAATTAGCCAAAACTAAAATTATTGGTAAAAATTAACTCCATTTCATTAGCAATTTTTTATGGCCCTAAACCAATGCCATTAGTTTTTGCAAGCCACTGTTATTACCTATCACCATCACGTACCTCAAGACTACTATTATAGCAATCCTTGAGGTTTTAAAACTCCATCGTCTGATGTAATGCAATTTCTAGCTTTTAGGTATGTTTTTGAGTTTAAATCCCTCATGGTTTTATTTATTGTGTGATGTAATGTAGCTTGTAGTATTGAACTTGGATATTATCAATCTTGGTCATTTTTCAATCTAGGGATAACAGCTAGCATTGAGTTTGTTGATTGGGGTCATTGAAATGTAATCCCCAAGCCTAAAATAACAAATCCATATGAGATTCAAACATGGGAAGAGGGTTCATTAATTTAACTAGGTATTGCATTTATGTGTATAGTAGTTTTTTTTTTTATTTTTATGATTTTAGTTAGCTTCCACTTTATGTGGTGTAATTTCAATTGCTTATGGTGGCTCATTGCTTTAATTGGTAATCGTATTAATTTGCATAGTAATTGTGTTAAGTATTTATTGGTGTTATGATTATAGTTATGGTTACTGTTTTTATTAGTTAGATGTTTTTATTATTGAATTTGTATTTGTATAAGTTTAATGTTTGTGTTGGAAATGGTGTATAATTTTTCAACGTTTACTCAATTTCATGGGGCTAGGGTGTCGATTTTTAATATAATTGGAAATGGATTTTATGTGATTTAGTTTGATAAATTTTTTAATTGGTTAATTGATTTTTTTTTTTTGTTAATATCGTAAATGATATCTGAACTTTGGCAAAATATACAACTAAATACCTATCTTTGAAATCAATCAATTTAGTACCTAGAAAATCCTTTCATACGCGTCAACAATACATCCGTGATATTAGTCAATGCACACAAAATTTTTTCATAAACTAAATTGATCAATTTCAAGCTTAAGTATCTAATTTCGTATTTTATCAAATTTTGAATATCATTTGTGACATTTACCCTATTTTTAAGGAAGACATTTGAAGTCACATATAATTGTGTGGCAAAGCTGCAAACTAATTCAATTAATTTTGGCGTGATACTTTACTTCCTCTACATATGGAAGACTACAAATGGAATTAACAAGGGGTTACTGTGTAAATATATAGGAATGCAATTTAGAAGTGTTAAGGCCATTTCATAGCAGTGAAGGTGAGGCTCCTGGATCCTCATTCAAGTGGATCTTCATAATTTCAAAGGTTCTATCATTAATCAACGATCTAATTTTTGTTTCATTGTTCTATGGTTCATGAATCGGTGACATAGCCAAAATACTTTCATTGCCATCGTAAGGTCCCTAGATCCAACATCCTAAAAATTGAAGTCTCTTCGTCCCAATGAATGTTTATGTTCTTGCAACAGAAAGCTAATGAATTTATGATGATAATCTAAATTTAATTTATTACGGTGTCCACATGATCACCTCTATAAGTGAAGTTCATCAAGCATGCTCGTCTTATTCGGAATCTTATAAATTCATATCGGGGTGAGCCATGAATCCCATTTAATGCAACATGAACGGTCATAGTAATCTTTAGGAAACTCTGTAACACTAACATTCTTATGTCCCTATTCAATCGTTAATCCTCATACTATGGATTTGTCAATTGTATGAATTACTAGTAACTTAATCCATCAGCTCATCATAACTGTGTTTAATATCAAATGTATGGCCTGTGATAGTTTCATTCTAGCATATTGATTCTAACTATATTGATTTCAATAATAGATGTATCATTTGTGTTATGTCCTAAATAGGGTCAAAGCGTATTCAGTTTTGTCACGTATAACACTTAGGCATTATACATTAAGCTGACATAAACTATTTGTTTATCGTAATCGTTTGCTAATCAATTTTAGATTCTGAAATCGTTTTATTAGGCATTGAAATCATTTAATTATGCAATGGAAAAGTAACAAAAATACCAAAGATAGATTATTATCAATACAAGTTATCTGATAATACAACCACGGGTTAAAACATAGCCCTCAAAAGAAATACAAATTTGAAAAGATAAACAACAACTTTCATTATATAATATACATAGTACAACAATTCTAGTCACTCTACCTATCAACAAGCCTATACAGATCCGTCCCATACTTGAGATACATATAAGCATCAAAGTTGAGATCATCATCACATGAAAAAGAAGAGTTGAAAACCCAGTACACAGTAACAAAAGCACACACAATATGATTACACATATGTAATCTAAATGTAATGTAACAACTAGCAATTTATATCTTTAACTGAAGTGTGGCAAATCAACAATGGAAAACTCATACCCCAACAACATATTGGGAACCTAGAGGTTCTGAGTAGTAGCAACTGCTCAAGAGAATGATATGGGTAGTCTGGATATTTATATCTCCTATAGAAATCACTATAATAATAGCGTCATTTAGGGTTTACAGTCATAACGCATTTCCATTTATTCTAGCCCATAACATAATGCAACTCAATTGGTGCCCACAGTCGTAAGCTATCCTTTAGTACTTATCACCAAACATAAATAAACATTATCTTGATACCGCTTCCCCTATCTACTGCACGTCGAGCCACTAAGGATGACCTAAGTGGTTTTAGCATATCCTAACAAAATTGTTGCTCCTTGGGTCAAATTAAATGATACAAGCACATGAAAAACAATCATTAATTAGGTCATCTTTAATGTTTTAATTCTTTTTAGGATACCTTTCCTAGATAAGCAACACAAAAGTCACTATGTACTTAATAAGTTTGTAGTCTAGAATAAATCAAAAGGTAAACTAAAAGATATTAGACTTAAGTAATTTGGATTAAGCCCATACATGTAAGAGGTTGAATTCCTTATTTGCATGCATTAGGCTTTTAGGGGTTCTAAACTAGGCCCAATAAGAATTTAACTAAGTTTTGTACTGTTTAGGGTAAGGAGCTGGAAGGAATTTATAAATATGGATCATAATTTAGGTGAATTTGCACTTAACTCTTGGGTTAGATCTAATTTGAGTAAAATTGGATATTGAATCTAAGAATAAGATATAATTTCAAAAGAATTGACTTCATATTAATCTTTAACTGTTGGTTCTTCTAAATTTCTATTTAGGCTCACTAATAGTATTTTAACACTTTTGAGTCCAAGAAGTTATATTTGAGTCCAATAGGCATTTCAGTACTAAGGATGAGTAATGAACTTAAATAATTTGATTTGAATTAGATCTGTTTTGAATAGTTACGAGTTATTAAGCCCATATTTGGCAAAATAAGCTCATAAAGCATAATTTGGTAATTATTTTGATTTGAGGCCCTAAAGCTCTTAGGGAAAAGCCCATTTAAGTTGTAATAGACTAAATCACGTAAAATTAACTTATTGGACCCTAAAAAATTTACTAACCCATCTTATTTTAATTCATTTAGCCAAGTTGTACCTAAATTAACATCTAACCCACCTTATAAGGTCTATTTGTTTTAGCATATTATGGTCATTTTAGCATCATATTTTTATAGTTTTTAAGTAGATGTTTATCAAGAACCAGATCTCGAAGAAGAACTAACGGTTTTAATCATAAATAAACCAAATAGATACGATACATATATAATACAAATATGATACAAACAAATTATAAATATAGATATAATACAGATATGTTCGAATAAAAATCAGACAATTCAAACACTCCTTATTAATTTAGGGTCAGATATTTATTTTATGCCTGAAATTAGCCAATGGACCTAATTTATTGTTTTAAGCTCAGTTTAGTGAATCTAGCCTTATTTTTATTATTTATTACTATTATAACTTTTTAAATTATCTAAATTTATATTTTAATTAAAATTAGGTTACAGCTCGGTTTGAGAGGATTATTTTCGGTTCTTATTAGTTCAGGCGGGTTTCCATACAAAATAGTAGTAATCAATTGATTTTGGGCCGGTTTAACACAATTGCCCTGGAACAAAAATTAATTAAACAGGTTCAGGCAATCTGCCACCGATTCACTTGATTTTTATTTTCTCCACGTCAATAGCATATAAAACTGGTTCATCATCATATCAATTACGCCACACTTTCGTCCAGTTCAGACATGTGGAGGCCGGTTGGTACTGATTGAACCAATTCCACATTTTTATTATCATTGTTTCTTCTTTTTTTTTTCCCGTTTCCGATTAATTTGTTAAATAAATTGATAAAATTCAGAAAAAATCCATATTAATACATTATATAATTAACATATACATTTTGTGATTTATATCCACAAATATATATATGTATACATATTGATTTTTTATTTTAATTTATTTTAGCATAATGCATAAAATAAACTACAATTTATTGAAACCAATCAAATCAAAACCACGCTTATTCGACATATGTATGTGCATATTTTTACAAATTTCAGCATTAAAAAAAAAAAAACTAATAGCATACATACATATACATGATAATTCTCGATATATTTATGCATATACACACATATTGCGCTAATTTATCATGATTTATCACAACAAAATCAACCAAGATTACCTATAAATACACAAGTATTTTTCCATGTTTGTTAATTAAAAACAGGCATGGAATTATCATAATTCATATTTAACCAATATAGTCCATGTTTCAATTCCGGCATGAACATGTAGGTCATCATCAAATTGATCATTCTTCCCTAAGATATTAACCTGACCATTTCGGCATTTGAAAAAAAAAAAAGGGAAATTAGAAAATATCATGGTTACTTCAAGTCCAAATCTATAGTTGCATCGTCAATGACATGATTAATTCGTGCATTCTTCAAATTGAATTAAAGTTTACAGATGTATTTAAAAATATTTCGGCATATTATGTATATATTATTAAAATTAAATTTAAATGTTAGTTTCAATATTAGAGTCATCAGATATTATAGGGTTTAATTTTAAGGTTACGAAGAACATACGATCCAAACAAATTAAATAAAGTTTTGATTACCAAAATTGTAAACTAACTCTTCTAAGCTCTTCTTTACAACCACCAAAATAATTTGTTGAAGCTTCTAAACCAAACATCTTACTTGAATCTCTAAATTTAATCTTAAATTTCACCTAGAAATGATTGATTTAGCTTACTTAATAGGAATTTGAGACTAGGTAATACCTTACCTGATTTTTATTAATTGAGATGAATTTTGGAAGCAAAATTTGAGATGTATTTGTTTGTTTTCCAGCTGAACAAAGGCATTCAAAAGTGGGTTTATCTAGCATGTTGTCATGTGATTTGTTGTGAAAATTTGAGGGGAAAAGCAATAGAAATTGTAGGGAATATTCCAAAGTCATGAGAGGTGTCACATGGGGATCATAATGAGTAGTGGTCCCATGTGCACATTTAAATATTTTGAGAGTGGATAATCACATGTTTTAGGTGCATATTAGTAGAGTAAGCACATATCAAGACATGAACTTAGGTTTATGATATTGGTTAGGCTTTAAGTGATGTTTGGGTAATTTATATTTAGGGGCTTAAGAAATTATAATTATGCAGTTTGAAATTCCATGGAAACTTAGGGAAATTGATTTAAGAATTTGATTTAGCTAATTGATTTATTGAATTAGGTTTTTAGCTCAAATTTGATAGATTGGGAATTTGCATATTGAAATTTAGGATAATGGGCTAAATTGAGAAATTGGATAATTGAATTTTGAGGAAATTAGCTAAGTTTGATATTTAGATATGTTTTGGTATTTTCATAGGTGGGAAAGAAGTTTGACACGGTTAGATATTTGATTTCAATTTAATCCAATTACTAAATTTCAAAGCACATAATTTTATAGTATAATTCACTTCAATTAATTATCTGGATCGTTTAAGTTCAATTACTAATCCAATTTTAATATGGGGTTTAAAATTACCTATATGTCTACAACTAAGACAGCATAAACGTATTATTAGCTAAGATAGCTGGCCTTTTCAACTAAGTCCAACCCACTCAACTAATCAACCCTTCAATATTAGAAAAATAGTTCTCTTTTCTCAACCGCACACACAAAAGCTAAGTAAACTCTCTCAATTGTTTAGTACTCTTCTTCTCTTTTTTAAGGTTTATTAACTAATGCTTATTGATGGATTATTCTTGCAGATCTATGAGTGATTTGAGCTGCTCGTGCTTCTGGAAATCTCAAAGAGACCTAATGTGTGGTAATTTCGGGATATTCCCTTTTCCATTCATCGATTCATACTTATAGAAATCTTAGATCTACTAATTAGTTACAACAATTAGAGATAACACTCTAACTACTTTAGTTGTTTTCTGTTACAATCTATGTAACTATATTTGACATAGTTACTAAATTTACACTTGTTAATCTTTAAGCCAGCTAGGTTATCTTTGAACTCGTGTTGTAACAAATGGCTCCTCCTGTTAAAAATCTACCTTGTCCTCAAGGTCGTAAGTCAGATAAAGATTAATTTGAACTCCACTATATGAGAACTTAGTGTTGTTGAACTCCATGGTTTGAAATAATCCGACCTTTTAAAATCTGCTTTGCTCCAGCAACAAGTTTGTCACTTGAAAAGTCTGTAGGTAAATCGAGAGCTTCATGAATAGAACCCTGAGCTTTTCTTGAGCTATGACATGTAAAACACATTACGTATTCTAGCATAGGAAGGTAGAGCCATTTTATAAGCACAAGAGCCAATGCACTCTAATACTCTATGGGGTCCATAAAATCTTCTTGAATGCTTATGAAATCCTTGCCCTGATACAGAAATCCGTTTATTAGGCTATAATTTGATAAAAGCTAGATCGCCAGGTAGCAGCTCCATGTCGCGTTAATGTTAGTCAGCATAGTGTTTCGTTTGTGATTGAGCCTTCAAAAGGTTCTCACGCAATTTTTTCAAAAGGATATCCTTAGATTTAAGCTCCTAATCAACTGCTTCAACTATAGAATTTCCTTGGTTTGATGGAATTATAGGTGAGGATCTTCCATAAACCAACTTGAATGAGGTATAGTGAGCACTTTCATGTTAGGGGGTATTATAGGCAAATTCAGCCCATCATAAATATCTGTACCATTTAGAGGGATAGTGCATGATATAAGCTCTCGAATATTTTTGAATATTGTGGTTTACAACTTCTATTTGACCATCTGACTATGGATGGTATGCACTACTCATTTTCAAAGTTGTACCACTCAAAGCAAACAATTTTGTCCAAAATTTACTCATGAAAATTAAGTCCCTATCAGATACTATAAATATAGGAAACTCATGAAATTTCACCACCATGTTTACAAATAATTGAGCAACCTTAGTTGCTGTGAAATGAGTGTTAAGTTGACCTAAACGGCAATACTTTATGAACCTGTCAACAACCACTAATATCACTATAAATCTATTGGATTTAGGAAGGCATGTGATGAAATCCATGCTCCCATCAATCCAAAATTGTTTTGGAATGGGAAGTTGATTAAGTAAACCGGCTAGAGACTTAGTTTCATACTTTATCTACTAACAAATTACACAATTACGAATACACGATGTAATTAGTGCACGCATCCTTTCCCAAAAAAATTTAGTTGCAATCTTCTTAAATGTTTTCAAAAATCCGAAATGGCCTGCCCTTGGAGAATCATGAAATTCCTTGAGAATAATAGGAATTGTAGATGAGTGAGGCACTAAAAAAAAATTGTCCTAGTAATATAACAATCCATCTCTCCACCTCAAAGGCCATTTTGTTGGAATACTTTATTGAACCTTATCAATCATCTGCTAAAATTCAGTAAGTGTATTATATTCCTATTTGAGTGTAGCAATAAAATGAAAACAAGGGATTGAGTAGCTCAAATAGTTCAATTCAGCTACCTCTCTCCATGATAAGGCATCTACAACTTAGTTATCACTTCCAACTTTATAAACCATTGAATAGTCATATCTAAGCAACTTAACTAAATATTTTGGTTGTTCCTGCGTCTGAATTACTTGAGAAAATATCTCTTTAAGACTTCTATGACCAATCTTAATAATAAAATGGGCTCCCAAAAGATATTGTCTCCACTTCTTAATCGCCTCCATTAGAGCAAATAATTCTCTTACATAAGTTGATGCCTTTTGTAAGGGTGGAGGTAATTTCTTACTAAAATAAGAAATCGGATGATTATTCTGTATTAACGCAGCTCCCATCCCACTTCTAAATGTGTATGTTTCAACTATAAATGGCGATGCAAAATCTGGTAATGCTAAAATTAGAGCTTCGACCAACACATTTTTAAGCCTTTCAAATGTTGCTAGAGCATTATCATTCCATTCAAACTTGTTTGTCTTTAACATGTCTATTAAAGGATTGGCTATTGAAACATAGCCCTTGACAAAATGTCTACAGTATCCTGCCAATCCTAGATAGGCCCTCAACTACTTCACATTCTTAGGTAAAGTTCATGCCTTTATTGCTTTAATTTTTTACTGCTCTGGAGCTACTCCTCCTTGGGATACAATGTGGCCAAAATACTCAATAGTACTTTTGCCAAAAGAGCACTTTATTTCTTTAAGTAAAAACTATTCTTTGCCAAAGTGCTCAAGACTTCTCCAAATGAAGCAAATGATTAGTCATAGATGAACTGTAAACCAGTAAATCATAAAAAAATATAATAAACTTGTGCAAGAAAAGCTAAAACATACGGCTCATAATGCCCTAAAATGTTACCAATGCATTGCATAATCTAAGCAGCATCACTGTGAATTCATAATGGCCTTGATGTGTTCGAAAAGTAGTCTTCTTTATGTCTACAGGGTACATTCTTATTTGATGATACCCAGCACATAAATCTGCTTTTGAAAAGACTCTAGTTGCTTTGAGTATATCTAGCAGTTCATTAATGGTTGGAACCGGGAATTCATCCTTCATTATGGCTTAGTTCAACACCTTATAATCCATGCAGAATCTCCAAGTACTGTCTTTCTTCTCCACTAGTGATATTGGTGAAGAAAATGGGCTTAAACTATGCTAAATCATCCAGTTTTAGCATGTCTTCCACTTACTTTTCTATCTCATTTTTTTAAAAATGAGGATATTTGTACGGTCGAATATTAATAGGCTCCTGTTGCTCAAGATGAATCCGATGCTGTACTTGTCTTAATGGTAGCAGTGATGAGGGAGCCTCAAATATGTCAAAAAATTTGCCCAATAATTCATCTAATAAATTATTGTTGGTGAATTCATGATCATCTGAAACATTCAATGTTTGAGCCACCAAATGATAGCAAGATGCAACTTCATTTGTTTCCATCAATCTTTCAAATTGATTATGAGAAATCCATGTCCCATTGTCTAAATTTGACCCCAACAAGGAAACTTTCTAACCATCCTTGTGAAATTCCATAGTAAGCTTCCCATAATCAATTATGATTGGTCCCAGGCTTTGTAGCCATTATACACCTAACACTATCTCCGCCCCTTGAATTTGTAAGACATAAAATGTTTCACAAAGCTGCTTGTCTTGTAAAATATAATCAATCATGATTGGTCCCATAATTAGTCTCCCATAATCAATCATGATTGGTCCAAGGTTTTGTAACCATTGTACGCCTAACACGATCTCTACCCCTTGAATTTATAAAACATAAAATGTTTCGCAAAACTACTTGTCTTGAATTTTCAAAAGAACTCTAATACATTGTTGCTCACAATTCAATTTGCCACCATTTCCAATTATTACGTTGAATTGTGGACTACGAAAGACTGTTAAATTTAATTTTGTAACAGGTCTAGTCTGTATGAAATTATGTGTACTTCCACTATCAACTAGCACACTAACACTTTTCCCATTAACAAAACCTTGAAATTTCAAAGTTTTAGGGGTTATAGTTCCTGCTAAAGCATGATAACTAATACTTAAAGGATCGACACTAGCATCATTCTCCACTTCATCAAAATTGGTATACCTGACATCATTAGAATCATCTTCGGTTAACAGTAGCAAAAATTTTGGTTTACATTTATGATTCGTTGACAATTTTTCGTCACGGTTGTAACAATGTCCCTGTTCTCTATGCCTTTGTAATTCTTGCTGTAACATTTTTCTTATAGGTAAATATGATTTATCCTAATAGGAAAAGGTTTTGTGTTTAGGTTAGTATTTGGGTTCATGTTTGAGTTTGTGAAAGGTTTTGAAAATTGTAAAGAAGGTTTTGAAAAAGAAGAGGATTTAAAAGTTTGTGTTTGGTTAGAATGTTTTCCTTCATATAATTTGGCTAGTGAAATGGCTTGAACAAGGGATTTCAGTCTATTTATTTGAACATTACATTTCAATTATGGCTTAAGGTGAAAAATGAAACAACTAATAAGAAAACTTTCATTAAGACAAACTACGATTTGAAAGATTTTCAAAAGATAACTGATATTCTACTACTAAATCAAACTGAGTAAGTTTTACCAATTTACCTTGTGGATCTTCAAATTCAGAGGGTCCAAATCGAATTTTTAAATCTTCTAAAACTTTTGGCCAAGTTGTTAACAGATTATTCTACTCTAGCCATTGTGTCTACTCTAATGCTTTATCCTCTAAAGCAAAAGAGGCTATTGTTAGGCATTAATCAACAGATACTTGATGAAAAATTGAAAATTTGCTCTATTTTGTATATCCACTGTATTGCCATTCCACCTTGAAATTTGGGAATCTCGAGTTTGACATTCTTCAATAAAGAATAAGAAATAATAGAATGTGATGAACTCTCAATTCCAGTAATAACATGAATAACATCTTGATGATTTTCTTGTGAGTTCTGATTCATCCTTGATTTGTCAATCTTGTCATGCAAAGTTCTTACTGAATATTGCAAGGAAGAATTAAAAGATTGCACTGAATCTTGCATTTGCACTTGCATTACTTTTATTGTTTTTGCTAACGTAGCAACCACTAAACACGATTTATCAATCTTTAATTGCTGCATAATTGTCTTCTTCATTCTTGGCATGAATTATGTGATGAGAGCACCAAATTATTAGCTAAGACAGCTAGCCTTTTCAATTAAGTCCAGCCCACTCGACTAATCAACCCTACAATATCAGAAAAACACTTTTGTTTTCTCAGCCGCATACACAAAAGCTAAGTAAACTCTCTCTACTACTTGTTTACAGATTATTCTTGCAGATCGATGATCGATTCAAGTTGCCTATCTCTTAGAAATTTCAAAGAGACCTGATGTGTGGTAATGTAAGGATATTCCCTTTTCCATTCATCGATTCGTACTTATAGCAGTCTTGGATCTGTTAATTAGTTATAACAGTTATAGATAACACTTTAACTACTTTAGTTGTTTTATGTTATAACCATCTATGTAACTATATTTTGACTTAGTCACTATTTTTGTAACTAATGATGTTTTGTTTTTGTCACAACCATCTATGTAACTATATTTGACCTAGTTACTAAATTTCCAGTTGATAATCTTTAAGCTAGCTAGGCTGTCTTCGAATTCGTGTTATAACGCGTGTACTTCTGGCATTTTATTTTGAATATTTGACTCATCTCTGGTGATAAAATTTCCAGCCATGACCCATCTATCCTATATAATTATTGATCAAAACGTCAGGTATAAGCAGCACATAACAATTATTTGTAGCATAAAATAGTTATTAATTTAATTTAACTAAACTTATAAAAACAACATAGAATTGGTATATACATTTAGTTTGCTAGCTACTAGTCTTGATGGTCTTATTCTAAGAACTCCTAAAAATTCATCAATTGTATAAATATTTAATTAATTTTGAAAACCTTTTTAGACTTTATGTTGGGAAGAATAATTATTCGAGCACACAATATGTTACACCACATACTTTCTTATAGTTTTGATGTACAATCATCACATAGGTTTTATTAAAGATATTTATTTAAGAGTAAATGCCACAAATAGTATCCAAACTTTGATAAAATATACAATTAAGTATCTAAAATTTGAAATTGATCAATTTCATATTGAACTTTGAAATTAATCAATTGAATATCTAAAAGAACTTTTCATGTACGTTAATAGTAACCCCGTAATTTCTTTTAGATATTAAATTGATTAATTTTAAATATTTTCAAGTACTAAATTGATTAAATTCAAAATCAGATACTAAATTAATCAATTTCTAAGTTCAGATATCTAATTACATGTTTTGTCTAACTTTAGATACTATTCGTCATATTAACCTTTTATCTAATGATAACAAACAACACCATTTGGACATTCTAAAATCTAGGGTAAGTCATGAGACATGCCTAGAGTCTTGGATGGATTTTGAACACGATATCGAGTGGAGTGTGCAACCTCTTTTCATATTTCTTGAAAATTTTGCCTTTGACACTAAGATCGAGCATAAATGTGGTAATTATTCAAACAACGCCCGAAGATGGAGCCCTTTTGGATTTTTGTGATATGGATATAAGCAAAATATAATAGTTTATGAGTTATTTTGTTGAAAATAAAAGTAAAAAATAGACAACATTAAATTAAAGTTCAATAGTTAAATTGGGAGGTTTTTAACTTGTACGGGCAATGTTACTTATAGTTTATCGAAGTCAATAGAGTTTAATTAAACAATCAATATGACACAAGGTTACAAATAGTCACAATTAAAAAGTCTCATGTTGGTAAGATCTTTCTCAATACTTTAAAAGTTTTCCCATTAAATACTTAACAAAATTAAACAACTCATAACATTCACTGATCAAAACAAAGGGTTGAATGCACATACATACTATATGGCCAATTATAAATAAGGAATAAGTGCTTGCCAACAAAATAACTATCTAAAAGAAAATATAATAATTGTTTCATAATTGCATTTCTTATTCTTTGACTTATAAAATTCTCTTTCTATATCTAAAATATTCAGAATAACATAGGGTTCAAAATAAGATTCATCAATGTATATGTTTTCTTTAAATCATGGTAGTCAATATCTTCTGATATGTCTACTAAATGTTTTACCCTAGAACATCTTCAAAGTTCAAACAACTATTAGAAGCAGTGTCATCTTTCCTTTTCAAAATCAAAATCTTTCCTCAAGCCAAAAATAAGCATCAAAATCTTGCCATTATAATTAAACTTCTAAATCCGCTTCTTTCCATTTTAAAACTTGGTTTTTATTGGTTTGTCCCTTGAAATCAAAATCTCATGCATGCTTACTTGAGCTTGACCCCTTCATTGATAAAAGACTAATTCTCATCATCACCTCTTTCCTTGAAATAAAAATCACCTTAAGTCTTGCTTCTTCTTATGCTTACGATGAGAAAATTTATTTACAAATAAACTCTCTGTACCTTAGGTTCTACTTTCTTCGAGCCTTTTCTGACCAACCTTTCAAAAAGTATAAGTATTTTTGAAACAGTAACACTCTTTGATTGTAAAACCATGGTCTTTTAGGCAAAATACTAGCAACATTTATCAAAACATCACATTCCACATCATCCTGATAATTGGGAATCTTAAATGGAACTATAACTCTCTTATTAAGTTGTCGAGATCCTTTTTTCGATAAACCTATGTAAGTTATATGATTATGGATGTGACACAATTTTCAATTCCATACTATGAACATAAGTACTAGAAATAAGATTAGCACAATGATCACCATCGATAACAAAAGGATTAATCTTATCTTCTACAATTTTTTGAACATGAAATAAATTCTATATTAATGTCCGAGTCGAGCCATTCTTGCCATAAACTCACGCTCTACATCTTTAGTATTGTCCCTTTTAAAATCACACTACATCCTCTATCCCCTCCTCTTTACTCTAAACTTCCACCCTTGAATCTCCTTCTTTAGGAACTATCATTTGCCTGTGCAATCATTTTAAGAAAGGCACTGAAGTCCCATTTCCTTGTTGTGAAGTTACAAATTAAATCAATTGATTTAGAGTAACCTGTCACCGGCATCCTTCAAACATTCAAATTCACATTCAGACTTATTCATGATAAAAATAAGAGTTTGACCTTCATTAGTTGCTCGGATGGTGCAAAAAAGTGTTTTAATCAATTTTTTTTAGTAGATTTTTTTTTTATGAGTTTCGACTTGCTAAATTCATTTTTTATATTAGTTTTTCCAAATACTACTAATTACAAAAATTAAATTTTAATATTAAACTCAAATTGGTTTGAAAATATCGTTTGATTTTGGAAATTGGTTTAATTCTATAAGATACTTTTGTAACTAGATTTATAAATAATAGTATTTTTAGATTAAAAAATATATTTTATTAAAATCTAGAAGTAAATGAAAAATAGAAAAAAAATATTTTTTCGGTTCAATGGTGCAAATAATACCTTGGATCGTCTTGTTCGTTTTTTTCTACTTCATTATCTTCTAAGGCTTGTAAGTAGACACCCCTAAGGGTTAGGTTTAAACGGTGACCTTATCCAATCGAACTTGGCGATTCCATGCTTGGACTTGGCCCATCAAGGTGTGGTTTGATTTGTGGAGGGACCCACCCAAGAACTTGTCGAGCCTAGAAAGACCCGCATACCATGGACTCATATGGGTCCCTCTGCGCCCATGCATAAAATAAACTATAAATATTATTTAAAATAAAATAGGAAATAAAAAATAGAATGAAACGTAATAAAAAATTTAAGAAAAAAATATATATGACATATAATGTTTAAATTATTTTTCATGCGAACAAAAATTATTAATCATCTATTCATAATATTTAATATGTTAATATAATACTACAAGAAATAAATACAATTGGCAAACTTGTTTTGTTGCTTTATATAGTCCCTAAACAATACAAGATGGCTATTTATTTTGTAACTACTTTTAGAGATTTAGAGTGTTATTCTAATCTCATGTCACTAATAATTCAACTTAAGTAGGATGTGCTTGTGTATAAATAAACAAACATCTTTAATAATTTTGACTACAAATGGGCTAAAGACTAATAATTGTGTAAATTACATCAAAAGATATTTAATGTTTGAGTGTAAGTTCAATTAAGACATCAAAATTTTGACTAGTTAAAAAGAGGTATATCAGGAATGAACATTTGCAAAGTTTATTTAAGTATCAACTTTTGCATTAATTTTCAATCAAATCTCTTTAATTTTCCATCGATGATCATTTATTGATACATTATTTGAATCATTTTATTAAATGTTGATACATCTTGTTAACCACTCAAAACATTAATATATTAAATGAACTTATCTCTAAACATTGATACTTCTTTTTAATCACTCAAAATATTGATACACTAAATAAACTTACCCTAAATATTAATACATTTTGACTTAATTTACCCCATAACAATCTTAAGCCCAACTTTTATTTTGAGTTTTAAATTTTATCTTAGATTAATTTTTTTTATTTGAAAAAAAAAAAGATTTTTTAGGGCGGAGGGTATGGTAAATTGAGTACTTACCTAAAATGAATTAATTTTAAAAAACAACAAATATAAAATAAAAATAATTGCAGCGGATTAATCAAGCAGCATATATAACGCGTATAATTAAGGAGATAAAAAGACAAATCAAGCTAATATTTTTAACGTGGAGTTCGGTCCACTTTCTACTCTCTACAGTTCACCAATTGCCTCCATCGAGGTCTTCACCACCACTTTAATTAATTTCGAAAGATAGCTCAAGATGAGCAAAATTACACACTCATGAAATAAAATATTTCCTTTCTCTCTCTAAGTGTTTTTTAATTAATTTCAAAAAATAAAAGCAGAGCACTTAGAGTGTATTTCTCTCTCCTTTTAGTTTACAAATAATGTACAAGAGAATAAAAAAAAAATGAATGATTTGTTTTGTTGCAGTAAATGAGCTAGTAAGTGTTTTGGGCACTTCATTCCACTATTGATCTCTAGGACTTTATATATAAATAGTTTTTTAAATTCAAAAGTCCGTTAAACACCACGTTTATAACATGCCAAACATTAAGCGATTTTAATGGCTCTTTTTCTTTCCACATCACCCTCTGACTTTAAGCCGTCACGCCTCAAATAACCTTCGTACCTTACTTTATCGCACTCAAATTTTACTCTCGACAGCTTCTTATATGCGCACTTTGTCAAGCTTTAAAAAATAAATTGTCGAGCCCTAAACTTGACATTCAACAGCACTATTTGCTTTTTTAGCTTTATTGAGCCTTTGTTTTGTACAGGTCAAGTTTCAACTTTTTGGCACGTCAAACCCTAAACTGTAACATATCGAGCCCTAAATTTGATTCTTGACAAGTCTATTTTCTTCTTTTGCTTGTCGCGCACAAACTTAACTTACCAAGTCTCAATCACTTAACTTGTGTAGGCTTCAACTGACCCATTGACCACTATTTAGGCATACTTGAGCTTATCAAGCCTTAGCCTTAGCTTTGTCAACATTCGACCTTTGCTATGGCTTGCTCTTGAGCTTGCTTCTGCTAAAACCTACGGAGAACACGCACAAACATGTATAAAGCATGCATGTATATATATATATATATATATGTATGTATGACTAATTAAGTATAGTTTAATAGTTGATTGTACATTAAATAGTCTCATCAAAATCTATATTGAACACTCAAGTTCAACAATCTTTCTTTTTTTGTGAGGACAATTTATGCATAATTAACTCATATCCACTACGACATAATCCTTCTCAATTAAGCATCCAGATTCTAAAAATATTTTCAATTTTCAAAAAAAAAAAATTATACTTAATTTTAGGAAAATACAAACTATACTTAATATGTTAAATTCTCCCCCTATCAAAACAGACTTCATGCATATTTTTTAATTGTGCACCCTATACTCTTCCTCTTTGTACTCATAAAAAAAAAGAATGATGAGATATAAAAAATATGACAGAAAATAAGAAGCAAGGAGAGATCATACCAGATCAGCACAATCATTTGCCTCATCAACAAAGGACTTCACCTTTGCCTCAACAAAGGACTTCACATTTGCCTACATCCATGTAGGACTTCAAATTCACATAGGACTTCACCGCACTTGCCTATGCTCACATAGGACTTCACCACACTTGCCTACACTCACATAGGACTTCACTCACCGCTTGTCTATACTCAGATAGGACTTTACCACACTTGCATATTCTTATATAGGTCTTTACCACTGATTTGCCTCAACACTTGAAGACTTCACAACACAACCAGCTCACATATACCATATTTGCAAACATGACAGAGCATTTTCTTCATAAGATCATATATGCAACAACTAAAACTCACCAAATCAAAAATAGATGTTCACAGAATCATATCAAAGCAAGCATAGAATAGATTTTTAGGCAAATATTATATTTAGCAGCTTGTTTAGCCTAAAAACATGTTTTAGATCATCTTTGGTCAATAATATTTAGCACCCATCTTCCTTGATCATTCCTAATTCTCTTCTTAAATCAACAATTTGGTTATTTCTATTAATAAATTCCAAGCTAATATCTTTATTTAGAACATGATCTTGAATGAAATGATGTCTAATTTTGATATGCTTACTCTTTGAGTGTTGGATCGGATTTTTAGTTAAATTTATAACACTTGTATTATCATAAAGAATTGGAACATTTTCAAACTTTAAACCATAATCAAGCAAGGTTTGTTTCATCCATAAAGTTTATGCACAATAGCTACCAATTGCTATATAATTAGCTTCAATAGTTGAAAGTACAATCGAGTTTTGTTTTTTTATGTGCTGAGATATTAAAGAATTTCTAAGAAAATGGCATGCGTCGCTTGTGCTTTTCCTATCTACTTTGCAGTTAGCAAAGTTAGAATCACAATATCCAATTAGATTTAAAGAAGTAAACTTTGGATACCACAAGCCAATTTCAATTGTGCTTGGAAGATACTTGAAAATGCATTTTACTGCATTCAAGTGTGATTCTTTTAGGTAAGATTGAAATCGTGCACATACATATACAGAGAACATGATGTCAGGTCTAGAAGTTGTAAAATATAATAAACTACCTATCATGCCTCTGTACATCTTTTCACAAACATTTTAATCTTTTTCATTTTTATCGAGCTTAATACTTGTGCTCATTAGTGTTGCTTTTGATTAGCAATTTGAATCTTTTCAACAACTGTCTTGTATATTTAGCTTGATTGATAAAAGTCTTATTTTCAGTTTGTTTGATTTGGAGACCAAGACAATAACTAAGAACTCCCATCATACTCATTTCAAATTCATTTTTCATGGACTCAACAAAATCTTTTATAAGATTTATATTTGTAGCTCCAAACACAATGTCATCAACATAGATATGTACATTCAACGTATCAAACTTGTGGTTTTTAGTCAATAAAGCTATATCAACTGTTCTTCTCGACACATCGTTGTTTAACAAGAAGCTACGAAGTCTTTCCTACTATGCTCTAGAAGCTTACTTTAGTCCATAAAGAGCTTTGTTTAAATTAAAAACATGATTAGGAAATTCATCATTTTCAAAACCAAGTGGTTTTTCTATATAGATTTCTTATTTTATAAAACAATTTAAGAAAACACTTTTGACATCTATTTGAAAAAGAGTGAAATTCTCCAAAGCTGCAAATGCCAAAAGCATTCTTATAGATTCTAGTCGAGCAACCAAGGCAAAGGTCTCATCAAAATCAATTCCTTCTTCTTGATTGTAACCTTTAGCAATCAAGCTAACCTTATTTCTTGTTATCAAACCAGATTCATCAAGCTTATTTCTAAACACTCATTTGGTTCCTATAACAATTCTATTTTCAGGTCTAGGAACCAAAAACCATACATTATTTCTTGTGAACTGGCTTAATTCATCTTGCATTGCATTAATCCAAAATTCATCTTTTAAGGCTTCATCAACATTTTTAGGCTCAAATTGAGATAAGAAAAACCATATTTCTTAAATTCCTTAAAGATGATCTTGTTTGAACACAATTTGAAGGTTCTCCAATTATTAAATATTTAGGATGTGATTTAGCATACTTCTATTCTTTTGGGAGATCATTATTATCATATCCATGCACATCAACATCCAATTTTTGTTCATTAACTTTTTTATTTTAAATCAGCACATACACCATTAGCATCATCGTATGGGCATACATCAAGCAAAGAATCATCAAATACAATATGAATATATTTTTCAATAATTAAAGTTCTTTTGTTAAAAACCCTATGAGTTTTACTTGTTGAAAAATATCGTAAGAAAATTCCTTTATCACTTTTAGAGTCAAATTTAACTAATTGTTCTTTGTCATTGTTCAATATATAACATTTGGTGCCAAAAGGATGCAAATATGAAATGTTAAGCCTTTTGGCTTTCTAAAGTCCATAGGGGGTTTTATTTAAAATTAGCCATATAAAAATTCTATTTGAAATATAGCACGCGTATTTACGGCTTTAGCCCAAAAATATTTTAGTAAATCATTTTCACGCAATATGGTTATAGCCATTTCAATTAATATTCTGTTTTTCCTTTTAGCTATGCTATTCTGTTGTGGAGTCCTAGGAGCTAAAAATGTATGCTCAATACCATAACTATTGGAACAATTTTTCATTTCATGATTTTCGAATTCTCCCCTATGATTACTTCAAATTGTAATAATGGTAAAACCTTTTTAATTTTGGGCTTTCTTGCATCTAAAAAAGACATGATTTGTTTCGTCTTTTGTTGCAAAGAAGAAAGTCCATGTGTATCTAGTAAAATCATCAACAATAACAAAGTTGTACTTCTTTCCTCCCAAACTTAAGGTTTGGGTAGGACCAAATAAATTTATGTGCAATAGTTCTAATGGCCTAGACGTAGAAATAGCATCCTCAGACTTAAAAGAAGTCTTAATTTGCTTTCCTTTTTGACATGCATGGCAGATCTTGTCCTTTCAAAAATTTAACTTTAGTAAACCTTTGACAAGATCCTTTGTTATAAAACAAAAGGCGTAATCAAACGATAATAGTAAGCGTAAAAGTAAAGAACACACATAGATTTTACGTGGAAATCCTTTCGGGAAAAACCACAGCAGATGCGAGAGAGGAATCACACTATTTCAAAGTAGGAGTACAAGGATTTGAGAGGATACAAATGAAAAGCTCTCAAAACTCTCAAAGGAAATTTTTGTGTATCTAATATGTTGTATATAGAAACCCTAGAAACAACACACACACATATATATATGTGTGTGTGTGTGTGTGTGTGTGTGTGTGTAAGGATAACTAACATAACGACCTAAATTATAACACTTAAATATGTAATGAATGAATCATAAAGGCCTAAATTATGACTGTTAAATGTATAATGAATGAATAATAAATGTATAGTCAAATATTCATTCATTAACATGTAACTACGGAAGTCGGTTATAAAAATCGGGTCATAAACTCCAACAATCTCCACCTTGACACGAATTCTAGAGTAACAAACATAAATTCAGCATCAAATAGTAGAAACTCTAATCTTCAACTTCGAAACCAAAAAATATTCTCCAAACTTTGATAAACACTACTCCACCTCTTTCACAAATTCCATAAAAGAAACAATCAGCAACCGACTCTTAGCAAGTTTAAGCAATGCTCAAACTTTGCTATGAGAAGTGTCTTTGTTAGCATATTTGCAGGGTTGTCATGAGTACTCACTTTGTTCACAGTGATATCTCCTCAAGCAACTATATCACATACAAAGTGATATCGAACATCGATGTGTTTTGTTCTTTCATGGAACATTTGATCCTTAGTCAGAAAAATTGCACTTTAACTATCACAAAGTACTATAGACGTCTTCAAATCACTAAGCTCAACAAACAACCCTTTCAACCATGTAGCCTCTTTAATCGCCTTTGTAATAGCCATGTATTCAGCCTTTGTAGTGGATAGAGCAACAATAGCCTGTAAGGTGGCTTTCCAACTAATAGCACAGCTACTAAGAGAGAAAACATACTTGATAATAGATCTTCTTTTGTATAAGTCCCCAGCGAAATCAGAATCAACAAACCTAATGACCGCATCTCTAGTTCTCGCAAAATGTAGACAAACATTAGTAGTTCCTCTTCAGTATCTGAAGATCGACTGGACTGCTTTCCAGTGTTCCTTGTCAGGATTCGCTATATACTTGCTGACAATACCTACAGCATATGCCAAATCTGGACGCGTACATATCATAGCATACATAAGAGACCCTACGGCACTAGAGTAAGGGACTTTTGACATATAATCAATTTCATCTTCTGACTGTGGAGACTAGGCAGACGACAGTCTGAAATGACCTGCTAAAGGGGCACTTACAGGTTTAGCACTCATCATATTGAACCTGGAAAGTATCTTCTCAATATATCATTTCTGACTCAGATGTAATACACTTGCTTTTCTATATCTTGAAATTTCCATACGAAGAATTTTCTTAGCTACACCCAAGTCTTTCATCTCAAATTCCATGTTCAATTGTGATTTAACCCTGTCAATCTCTCCCTATCCTTAGCCGCTATCAACATATCATCCACATATAATAGTAGATACAGAAATGACCCATCATCACATTGCTTGAAATATACACAACTACCATAGTTATTTCTCTTGAAATCATGAGAAGTCATAAAGGAATCAAACCTTTTATACCACTGTCGTGGTGAATGCTTCAACCCATAAAGGGATTTCTTTAATCTGCATATATGGTTTTCTTTTCCTCAGACCCCAAAACCTTTTGGTTGATGTGTATAAATATCTTCCTCAAGTTCTCCATGCAAAAAAGGCAGTCTTCACATCAAGCTACTCAAGCTCTAAATCTTCCATAAGAACAATACCAAGTAGCGCTCGAATCGAACTATGTTCTACAATAGGAGAAAACACGTTAGTAAAATCAATACCTGGTATTTGACTGTAGCCTTTCGCAACAAGTCTTGCTTTGAATCTAGGTTCATCACTAGTTGTGGCTCCTTCCTTTTTCTTGAAAACCCACTTGTAGCAAACGACCTTCTTGCCCTTGGGAAGTTTCACTAACTCCCATGTTCTATTCTTTTGGAGGGATTCCATCTCTTCTTGCATGGCGATCATCCACTTACCAGAATCATCACAACAAACTGCTTCTGTGTAAGTGGATGGTTCCAAATTTGAATAAACATCATCTGCCACATTCAGTGCATATGCTACTAGATCTGCTTTGCCATACCTCTGTGGAGGCCTTATATCTCTTCTGGGCTTGTCTTTAGCAATAGAATACTATGTCTATTTAGGTATAGTAACAGGATGAGGAGTAGACTTTAGTGTAGAATCTGCATTAATATCAAACTCCACCTATACACTTGGTTTCTGCTGGATTTTATCAGAATTAACAGTAGGATATAAATCATGTAACATAGCAGATTCATCAAATATAACATCCCTACTAACAATAACTTTCTTCAAATCGGGACACCATAATTTATATCCTTTAACCCTAGTCTTAAAACCAAGAAACACACACTTCAGCGATCTAGGCTCAAGTTTACCATTATCTACATGAGCATATGTAGGACATCCGAAAATTTTCAATTCAGAATAATCTATAGGGATTCTAGACCATAACTCATATGGAGTCTTCCTCTCAATGGAAGTTGACGGAGATCTATTAATCAACAACCAAGTTATGGAAGCAGCTTCTGCCAAAAAAGATTTTGGTAACTTAGAATTGGAGAGCATATATCTCACATTCTCCATGATGATTTTATTCATACGTTCTGCTGGGGTGTACCAGGAACTGTAAGATGTCTCACAATTCCCTTTGACTTGCATAAGTCATTAAACTTACTAGAGCAGAATTCCAAGCCATTATCAGTGCGAAACCATTTTACTTGTTTTCCAGTCTGTTTCTCAATCATTATCTTCCACACTTTAAACATAGATAAGACATCACTTTTTGCTTCAAGAAATATATCCAAACCTTTTTGGAAAAGTCATCTATGATGGTCATCATGTAATTGGCACTTCCACTGGAGGGTACTTTAGAAGGACCCCAAAGGTCAGAATGAATATAATCAAGAGTGTCCTTTGTATTGTGAGTACCTGTAGTGAATTTAACCCTCTTCTGCTTCCCGAAAACGCAGTATTCACAGAACTTTAATTTGCTGATGCCTTGCCCATCAAGAAGTCCTCTTTTGCTTAAGTCAGACATACTAGCTTCACTTATATGCCCTAGGCACATATGCCATAGCCTTGTAGTATCTTCATCAGACAAAAGAGGAACCAACAGTTGCATCACCTATCACAGTAAAACCCTGCAAAGAATATAAATTAGCAGTCTTTCTATGTCCTTTCATCATCACAAGTAAACCATTACTTATCTTCAGAACCCCACCTTCACCAGTATACTTATACCCCTTCAAATCAAGCGTACTAAGAGAAATCAAATTTCTCTTCAGGTCAGGAACATGTCTCACATCACCAAGTGTCCTGACCACGCCATCAAACATTTTTATTTTGATTGTTCCAATACCTGTAACTTTACAAGATGTGTTATTACCCATCAAAACAACACCTCTGGAAACTGTTTCATATGTTGAAAACCAATCCCAATTGGGACACACATGAAAGGTACACCTAGAATCAAGAATCCACACTATACTGGCTTGTGAATCACTTTCATAAGCAATAAGAAGATCACCATCACTATGATCTTCAATAACATCGGCTTCACCCGTTTTCTTTGGTTGATTTTGCTTTTGATTTTCACCAGTCTTCTTATTTTTATTTTGCAATTTATAACGGTCTGCCTTTATGTGGTCTTTCTTTTTGCAATAGTTATAGATTTTAAATCTATTTAATGATTTTGATCTACCTCTAGGACTCCCACCAGTTTTTCGATCTTGACTCCTACCACGTGCTACTAAACTTTCAGATGACGACTCAATTTTAATCACAAGATGTTTTATCTTCTCAAAAGAACTTAAACCAGCATACACTTCATCATTCATCTTCTTTGGTTTTGGCCTTATGAATTTTTTTGAGCTTCTTGGCCATTAAGACAAGATCCTCTTGTTCATCTTCATCTTTTTCATCACTTTGAGTCTTGTCTTTTAGCTTTCAAGGAAATAGCTTTCTTGTTACCTTTTTTGCCTTGTTTTTTGATGAGCTCATGAGTTTTGGGAGTACCAAGAAGCTTTCCTTTACTTAACGCGTTAAGATCTCTAGCTTCCTCTATAGCTATCCTCTTAGCTTCCTAATCTTTTAAAAGTAACATGAGAAGTTTAGAATTAATTTTCAAATTAGTAAAATTCTTTCCAAGCACGCTTAGAGGATTTATAATATTAATGAATCTATTATACATTTCGTCAATAGATTTATTAGGAAGCATTTTAAAATTTTAAAATTCACCGCATAAAAGACTTATTTTGGTGTCTCTAACTCTAGATATTCCCTTATAAGCCTTTTCTAGCTCATCTCAAATTTCTTTTGCGAGAGAATATGTACAAATTCTATTAAAATAACTTTGTTTCATCTGTAATATAAAATATTCATTGCAATTTTGTTTAAATTAAGCTTTTTCCAATCATCTTCCATAAAATCAGTTTTTAACTTTCCTTCAATTTTAAAAAGGCTTGTTTTCAATAACATTCAATATCAATTTGTTTTGGGCTTTTAAAAATATTTTCATCCTACACTTCTAATAGGGTAATTATCCCATTTAAAAGTGGAGGTCTGCTTATAGCTTACCCCTCAAGAAACCCTAGTGCATTAGTTGTCATGATCTTTATTCTATTCCACGGTTAAATGTAGAAATAATAGAGACATACTCTGATACCAATTGAAATATACATTAGAAATACTCAAGAGGGGGAGGAGTGAATTGAGTATTTACCTAAAATGAACTAATTTTAAGAAATAGAAAATTAAAATAAAAATAATTGTAGTGGATTAATCAAGCAGCAGATATAATGTGTAACATTAAGAAGATAAAAAAATCAAGCCAATATTTTTAACATGGAGTTCGGCTTATTTCCTACTCTCCACAGTCCACCAATTGCCTCTATCGAGGTCTTCACCACCACTTTAATTAATTTGAAAGACAGCTCAAAATGGGCAAGATTACACATTCATGAAATAAAATATTTTCTTTCTCTCTCTAAGTGCTTTTAAATGAATTGCAAAAAATAAAAGCAGAGCACTTAGAATGTATTTTCTCTCTCCTTTTATTTTAGAAATAATGTACAAGAGAACAAAGAAAAATGAATGATTTGTTTTTTTTTTTTTTTTGCAGTAAATGAGCTCGTAAATGTTTTTGGCACTTCATTCCACTATTGATCTTCAGGACTTTGTATACAAATAGCTTGTGAAATTCAAAAGTTTGTTAGACACAACGTCTATAACCTGATAACGTCTATAACCTACCAAACATTAAATGCACTCCAATGGCTCTTTTTATTTCTACATCACCCTTTGACTTTAAGCAATCGCGCCCAAATTTTGCCCTCGATAGCTTCTTATATGCGTGCTTTATCAAGCTTTAAAAGAATGAATTGTCGAGCCTTAAACTTGACCCTCGACAATACTGTTTGCTTCTTTAACTTTGTCGAGCCTTTGTTTGTACAGGTTAAGCTTCAACTTTTTGGTACGTCGAGCCCTAAACTCCAACACATCGAACCTTAAATTTGACCCTTAACAAGTCTATTTTCTTCTTTAGCTTGCCACGCATTAGACTTAACTTGTCAAGCCTCAATCACTTAATTTGTTTAGGTCTCAACCGACCCTACGGCCACTATTTAGGCATACTTAAGCTTATCAAGCCTTGGCCTTAGCTTTGTCAACCCTCGACCACTTGCTATGGCTTGCTCTTAACAGTTCATGCTTCTACTAAAACCTACAGAAAACGCACACAAAGCATGCATATGTATATATATATAGATATGATTAATTAAGTGTAATTTAATAGTTAGTTGTACATTAAATTGTCTCATCAAAATTCATATCGTACACTCGAGTTCAACACTTCCCTAGGACCCAATTTGCCTTATGATGGGACGGTTATAGGTTCCCAAAAATAGAATGAAAATTGTTTACTTTCGAGGGAGAGGTGATTTTCTTTTTATTTTGAGGAAACAAAAGATTTTTTATTTATTGAGAAATATAATTTTTTTGTTTTTAAGGAAAACATTAGAAAAAGATTCATTTTATATTCAATATTTTTTTAAGGTTTTATGAGCACTCTTGACAACTCAAGAGCAACCTCAACTTTATCGTAGTTTTTTCCTTTTTTCTTCATAAATTGTTTAGAAATTCCATTTTATTTCTATTAATTATTTAATTAGATATTTTAATATTATATTGTTAAATTAATTATGATATACCAACTGGATTATAACATATATCCTATGTCTAAGATATTTACAAACCACATTGCATGTATTTGTTAAAAGAGAAAAATAAGTTACTATTATAAAAATCTACTAACACAAATCATGATTTTATAATTCTTGATTTTCATTATCTAATATAAATTTGCATTATTTTGTGAAGACTCCTTATTTCAGGCAATTTTTTAATTTGATAGCAACGTGTTTACTTGGAAGTTATAAATTGTAATGCCTTAGCCGCAGTAGCAGTAGCAGCAACAGCAATAGCAATAATATTTGATGCATTCTTTTACTTGGTGTCAATTGGTGTTTACTTAGCACATTAAGCTTAATAGCTAATTTCCACGTTTCTTATGTTTTAATAAAACCTATTATGATGTCATATTTTTTTTCCACACGCAACATCTAATAACTATTTAATAACTTTAATTAAAATTGATTGTATATTCAACAATGAGTTCCCATAAATCCATTGCGTTTAATTATTTGTTCATTCCTTTACAATATTATAAGCAAATTCTTATTGAAAAGCATGGATGAAGTAGGATTTTTGAGCTCTTTGTGATATTCCAAATCTTTAAGAAATGCTATTATGTTAGCTGTTGTAAATAAAAATTAGATTCTAGGGTTATTACTCTCTAAAGCAATGACTTATCAATACAATTCATGTGTTCTTTCCTTTTCAAAGAAGGTATAAAAAATTATGTCTTTTTATTTTTTTGGGCTACTAGAAAATTATGTCCTTTAATAAAAGATTTTCAATTCCCGATGATCCTAAATTATGCGGAAGAATTGGATCACCTCTTACCTCCTATATTCTCCTACACAATATGTAATAACCTAAGAGGGCTTAGTAGGATTACCATAATGTCTATGTGTGCATCCGCAATATAAAGATTATCTAACAAGTTAAAGTTTGCAAGACTATAATTAATTATTTACTTATTATAATCTACATATATCTAATTATTACAAAAATAAACATAGAGATCTATAATCCATAGACCACTAGAATCGTAGAGAATCTAAACTCTTAATAGAAGATAAGACTAGGTAAACCTAAGTCTATGGGTAATATATTGAATAAGATCAATAAAAGTGGAATAGAGGTCTTAAGAAAAATAATTAAGTGTTAAATCTCATTTCTTAAACTAGGTTTAGCCTATTGAATTTCTAGTCCTCTAGTTATCTTATGAAACTTGTCTTTGACACACTCTTCGATTGGATCTTACCCCATTAACTTGCAAGAAGATACTAGTATACAATATGCAACTTACAGATAATTTCCCTAAAGTACATCATTCGATCAAGTTATCAAATGATTGTTATTAACAATTGTATGAGATGTAGTTAAACACTTGAGCAAAAATATATAATGTCACGCCCCAAAGGGTACCTTAAACACAGTAGTCCATCGTACATAATATTAAAGCATAAGAATGACTACCTCAGTCACGCAAAGGCTTCCATGTTATGCACAAAGTGTACTTCACAACAAACGGAACACGTGGGAGTAGCACCATTTACGATGATAGCAATTAAAAAGCAATGCAAGAGAGCTATAAATCAATAAATTTAAACAAAGTAGATTACATTTCTTAAGGGCATATCCCCACTAATGTCTACAAATGGGTCAAGTATTACAATCATCCATAACTAACTTCACAAGAATAACATATCATATATTGGAAAAAAGTGTTTCTAAGAGAACTACACCTTACATTCTCAGATCTTTCATTAAAGCTGTAATATTCCACTACTGATTTCCTTGACATCTTGTCCCTCGAGTACGGTCTCAAGTATTCCTGTTTCAACAAATATCTATGAAGGTGTAACTTTACAACATGCTTAGTGCGATACTTTCCATCATTCGCATCCACAATCATAAACAAATAAGTTTATTAGTCAAAGCACATGTGTATGCAACAACCACATGAAACACACAAATATGTATGGCCATCTGAAAACCATACATAGAACGGATTTATCCTTCTGTGACAAGGGTTAGGGAATTCGAATTGAGGTTTTTTGTATCCTCTATTGCTAGTCTCCAAGCACCCACTCATAGTGATTGGTCGGTGCGGCTCCTTCCTAAGGACGTATTCCCTGAGCGTCTATAATTTCCTCAAGAAGGAGCAATTCTACACACGCAGCAGAATTTCATAGGTCCTTCAGCTAATCACATAGGAGTAGCAACATTTAATGATGTGATTCTATGGTATGCCATACGTGATCAATTTATTATTCAATTCCGATCAAGTTACTTTCCAATTAGGTGAGATCAACAAGATAACCACATACACAACAACATGATAATGAAAACATTTGGCATTAATAAACCATCTCCAAGTTCCCATATACTTATCATCTATTGATCAAGCATAGTAGAATCACTAACGTGATGCCATGATATCCCACATACAAATCTATTTTATCTTTTTTCTTTATTCTAATGCTCTACTGTACAAGCACATATAAGGTAATGAAATTAAGAGAAAGAACCTACTCATCCATTAGAGCAATTCCTAGTTAAAATAATCTTCGGGAATATGAGTCCTCTAATCCTCGTCACCTAAACCAAAAAAAAAAAACCCCAAAATGAGTATTTCGTATTAGGTGTTACTCAAATTTCTAAAGCTATCACTTTTATCCGGGATATGCCTCTCAATTACAAAAATCTTAACTTTAAATGGCCGTAACTTTTTCATGTTATCTCTAAATTTCGCATATGAGTAGTTGATTTCTATTTACTTCGAATACTCTATCCATTTCTAAGGTTATTTGAAATATTTAGGGTCATTTAGTCTTTGAATCAAGCAATATAGATTGCACTTAGACCTCTCTAGCTTTGATTATAACACTTTTACAATTTTTATCTCATTTGGACTTTCTAGGACATGCATATAATTTATTCATATACTTAAAACATATTAGAGACTTAAACATAGTTCATAATATAAGTATGATCCGAGTGATGTTGCTCAAAAGGAATTTATTCATTAAATAGGTTCATGGAAATAGAAAATTTTCAAGTTTACCAAAAATTCAACTTTGAAAATTTGTAGTGAAGTCTTACTTCTTAATACTTTAAAATAAATGAATTGAACTTGGAAATAAAATGTCATGCATTATTTAAATCTTAGAATCCTTGTTTAATATATGTATTGTATGATTGATTATCAAAAATTGATTTTTCATGTATATTTGAGAAAAGAATTTCAAGTTGTAAAATTTCCCTAAATATTATATAAGGTTACGTCATTTGAAAAAATAGGAGGTCGATTTTTGTTTCAAAATTTTCTTTTGCTTCAATTATTTCCAGGACTTTGAAAATAGATTTAGAAAATTATTTGCGTAACAAAGATTTATCAGCATTAAAATTTGAAGGGTTTTTTTTTTCTCAACATCATTATGAGCATCTATGCACAAGAACTTAACTATACTTATAAATTTTTAATTTTAGCAAGATCAACTAAAAATAAGAAATAAGCAAGATCATGAATGTAAATATAAGAAAATCAAAATAGAAATATGGAAATCTTATATTGTGATCAAGGCTTCTCGGACTTGAAATAATCCAGTCATCATAATAAAATCAAAGCGAATAAAAATTTGGAATTATTAGATTTTTATCCAGACTTCTTGAAACTTGAATTATTTCAATCCCCTATGGACTTGATTTATTAACCAGTTCAAGACTGGAAATTGTCTAGTCTTATATAACATGAGATAATTAGAGAGTATGAAATAAACTAATTTGATTAGTGAGTATTTATATTTACATATATATTAACATATAGAAAGTTACGTTAGAAACATGAATGATATAGATATGGCATAAACATGAATTTAAATATAACATTGTCACATGAATTTAATGTATTGTGTTTTTATTTCCATTCTCTAGCATCATGCATCATGGGGATTTTTATGGAAAACACTAAGACACATACACTTACACATATCACATAACATAATATATCGAGAGGGTTTAGTGTTTGTCTAATTTAAGAGATGCAAGAAAATATTGTAGATAATGGAGGGGCATGTCACGGTAGAGAGAGAGAGAGAGAGAGAGAGAGAGAGAGAGAGAGAGAGAGAGAGAGGTTTGAGAAAAAATTGGTGGAGTTTTGTTGATGATGAGAAATGAGAGTGAAAAATGAGAGGGAAATATGTGGTATTTATGGATAAAAAAAATGGAGAAAATTAAAGAAGGAAAAATAGATGAAAAACAAAAAGAAAATAGAGAAAGAGAGAGAGAGGGATGTGTCGGTCGTAAAAGAGAGGGAATGAGAGAGAAAAAAATTAATTAAAGAGGAAAAAATTTAAGAAAAGTGTAATAAAGTATGGTGATTAGATATGTATAAGAGTAGGTAATGCAAGATGTAAGAATAGAGTATGAGTGTAAGAAAAAGTAATTGATGTGAATAGTAAAAAAGATAAATTAATTACGGTAGAGATAAAAATACGTGTATACAAGCTATAATTGACGTTTTTATAACTTGAAAAAATTTTATTTGATATTATATGAGCATTTTAATATCGTTCCAGTATAAATTGGTTGTCGAAATATCTTATCTCATTTTGCATGTCAATGTCTGGATATAGGAATTGATCTTAAAAAGGTTTGAAACAATTGAAATTTTGACGAATCTGATCATTTTATGATATATGCTATATATTCGGTTCATATTTCAAGTTCATACTATTCTTCAAATTTATTAAGTATTTTAGGGCTTTAGAAGTTGTTTGGTCGAGTCTAGGGCTTCTAAAGTTTAAGGTTGATTCGGTTTGACTTTAGGGTTCCAATCTCATTCTCAACTCTAAGGTTTTACTTGTAAGATTACTATAAAATTCTAGGGGTTTACGATTATTGGAATTTATTTCTTATTATTTTATTATTAGATTTTATTTGAATATACTGCTGTCTTAATTTGCATATTGGAGATCAAATAGATGAATTATTTAGCATAGAGTTTTCGAGTCGAACGATTATCAAATTTTCGTTCCGTTTTCGAAGGTACTCGTTTTCTTAGGGTTTGATATTTAGGATTTTCTATTCCTATCATACTCATATGACCTTTTATTCAACCTATCTGACATTGTCTAGGATTTCCAGGACTTGTGTTTGGTTTGATCATTTCAAGGTTCGGTTTTAACTTATGTCAGTTTTTAGGGTTCCGATTTCGATTTTAGCTTTAAGGTTTTCATCTAAGGGTACCAAAAAATCTAGGAGCTTAGATATAGTCATCTCATAAATCACATATAGTATGAATTTGCACCCTTCATGATTAGGGTTGAGGAATTATTCCAAAGATCTCCAAGATCAACAAGAACCTATCAGTTCCAAGAATCACTCTCCCTAGGACCTAACATTATTGCTTTAAAAACAAATGGCTTTCATATATTCTAATATATATATATATATATATATATATTTATGTAATCTTGAAGTGTGGTTTTATCCTTAAGCAGTGCTCCCAGTAACGAGTCTCCACATGGAAGTCTACTTTCCCTAGAACATGTTAGTTCCCTAAGGGCAAAACAAGGTCCATGGATGACACCATGATGGCAGCCCATTCAACCCATCACATGATACTGATTGTTCACACAATGAAATGTTGTGCCATGGATGGTTGTTTTATTATCTAAGGCCAAATGATTTAACAATCTATTTTGAATGACTAAGCAACTCACAAACAATCTCAACATACCAAATTTCCTAAAACTCACAAGCAAGTTCAATTATTAGTGTTGTTTAATATCTTCTCACACATGAGTCAACTAGGTAAATGCAAGCATTTTCTCCATATCCCATTATATGCATCATATTATTCACATACATACATGCATACATATATTAGTGTTTCTCTACTTGCTACTAACACAAACAAATGTGACAATCAGTACGAAACTCACTCTATCATAGAGTTCAACTTTCAAAGTGGTCATTTAGATATTCTAATTTTGGCTCTAAGTTGCCTAAATAAGATAATGATATCAACAATAATATCTTGCTAAACTTATACTAAAGATTATCTCAAACCCTACCCCTTTCTTATTAAAATTTTTCTTGGTTTGACCCTTTTTTCTTAATTTTGAGATATCTAAGTCACTTAATAATCTTTTTAACAAACAAATAGTCAATTTCATATATTTTCATATGTAGTTTTCATTGGTATTGTTATTTTCTCATTTGAGGTTTGTAGAAGCATGAAACTCTAGAGGTTAGATTCAACTTAAGCTTGATTTCTAATATTTTTAAGGGTTTTTAGAACTCATTTGCTCCAAATCATTTATAAACTTTTTTGTAAACTATATTTACCAACTTAGATATGATTCTAGGCATTTCTAGACATAGTATCTTAATGAAAAACTTACTTCATCGCCTCTTGCATATAAAGTTATTGCAATATGTTAATTAATACTTTAAATCATTTTATCCCCAAAGATAACACTCCTGTCACTCCCAAAATGACATGATCAAGCAACAATTATTTCCTATTTCTCTATGGGTGTCTCAACCAAAAAGAAAGAGAAGGGAAAAAAAAAAGAAAATTTTTAAAAGATTTTCTATAATGTTCATGCTTATCTTTCTTCTAATGACCACCCAAATAGTTAACCACCTGCATTCTTCTTCATATCATCCTTACAAATATATATCTTCCGATGACAAGAATCACTACACTTTAATTTATATTTCACATTATCAAAACTTGTTTTACATTAAAAAAAAAAAAAAAGAGATTTGGAAACTTACTTAGAGGAGATCTTAATGTCCAAGCTTGTGTTGAAAATGAGTGAAATCCTTAGTCTTCTTCTCCTCACCAAGGTGGCCTATGGAATAGAGTTGAAGAGAAAGAGATTTTGTGTGTGTGTGTGTGTGTGTTAGAGAGAGAGAGAGGAGTAAAAAGTTGGTTAGTAAGTCTTAAACTATAGCCTAGGTCTAAGATGTCCGTACCCTCCAACACACTTTCTCATTTCCCTTATACTTCTTCCTTGAATTAAGGAGGTTAATGGCTTGCAAATGTGGAATCATTTAGGGGAGGGAACTAGTGCCAATTAAGAGGAAGGGAAAGGGAAGAAAATTAGTTTGGTTCTTCTTACCTAATTATAATGTAATTATATTTTGGCTTGATATTATAATTTGTGTTTTGTGTACATGTGAGAAGTGAACCAGCATTAAATCCATAGGGAAAGAATGGTTTTGAGTAGGTTACAACCGGGGCAGGTTTGGGACAAGTCACATCATACATGAACCCGACCTAGTTCCCAATATGGTTGCCTAAACCTGACCCACAACCCTATAGGATTTTCTATTTAATATCATACCCGCCCCTATAGGGTTTGGACCCTAACCCGCCCGCGACTCGCTTTAATTTCTTTTTTTTTTCTTTTCTACTCTTAGTTAAATTACAATTTTTAATGATAATTTTATCTTATAGGAGCACAATAGTTAGTTACAACTGGTGTACATTATTATCCGACCGAGTTTAATAATTTAAGTACCTATAATCTTTTCCTATTATCAGATGAACGCTAAGCAAGTGCACCTATCAATTGTAGTATAGAAAACTATTATAGAGTCTTATTCCTAGGGTCGTTAGCAAGTACTATTACTCACCCTCTTTATTATTATCTAGCCAACTAAATGAATAAAATTCTATAATTAGATAATTACCTACTTATCAACTAAAGATATATTATAACATGAATTAACAAACAAAATGTAACTTGACAATTAGACAAACCACACTCATTTCACCAATTAGTTAACATGTACTACAATCTCATTAGTTGTGAGTCATTCCTAATTGCGGGATTCCAATGATTAGTTCAATATCTCTCTCGAGTCTATTGAACCCTAATTATAGTCTTGCCTACTGAAATCTCTTCCTAGTTAACAGCCGACTAAGATTGCATTACAAACATGATCCCAGATACTTTAAGTTATATGTAGAGATTTCACGACCTTATTTCTAGGCATCATGAGCAACCTTTCTATACAGCTAGATCTATTCCAAGGGTAGATTTCTCAATCGCATCTCATGGAAATATGATCTAATCCTAAGTTGTGCACTACTTAGAATTAGAATTTATTAACTTACTATAAAGATTAGAAATTCCTGCAACTTAAGCATCATTTCAATGCAATACATGCTAACCTATGGCTACACGAGCCCTACACAATTACTCACTCATGATATGAATGAAACAATAAGTAAAACAAAAGAATAAGAAGAGAGAAAGAAAACAACACTTAATAATGGAATATTACTTCAGATTTTTTTTTTTTTTTTGCAAATACCCTACATATACGGGTACAATATACTATTGTTTATGGTTACACAGATGGTTGTAGGAAAAAGGAAAGAGAAAGATGTATGTGAATGGTATGTGTTCTATTACAATGATTCATCCCCCTTTTTGTAATGATTGGAAGGACTATATATATGTTTTTCTTGATGAATACATTTGATGGGCGAAGGGATACATCAATTGGGCTTCATTTCCTTTCAAAAAGGTACCGAGAAATCCGAAGTGGTGCGAAATAGGCAAATTTTAACTTCCATAACGGCCTGTTACACGAGCAGTTATCATCTTTGAGATGTTGTTTCAACAACGATCATGGCCGTTATCAAGGCCGTGATATCCTTGGATGATATTTTCGCTATTGCAATCACGGTCAGGACATACAGGTTATCACTGTTGGAATTATCACTCTGTCCATAATGGTCGTTATCTTCACTCGTGATCTCCGTTGTGGCTTCCTCGATCTTCAATGCTGGTCGTTATCTGTTGCTTAAGAATAATGCAAAGGAGATAGTGTTCTTCGTAACGGCCGTAATTAAGGCCGTGATATTCTCTAATGATATTTTTTTCTTTTCCTCCCTCTTCTCCTGGCCAGAATCAACTGCGTAAAAGTGACCCGAGGATATAACGGTTAAAAATGGCATTATCTGAGATCATTATTTCATGCCTTCTTGACTTGTTCATCTCCAATTCTTGTTGCTTTTGATCAAATAATTGAGGTTTGCTCCATTTATACCTGAAATGAATATAATTTCTATTTAAGTACCAATTACCTTTAAGTTAAGCAAGAATTAGAGCATATTGATTACAAATTTCACCCAAACAAGTATGGTAAATTGCTCCTATCAACAACTATGCTAAATGAATTTGACAAGGCATGCCACAACTTTATTAAGAAATATAAAGGTTTAAAACTATCACATAAGGATTTTCAAATGTAGATGAAAAGATATTACTTCACTCATATAAATATACATAATACATACGTAGGAACCGTGGCTTGTCAAGACTCAAGAATAGAAGAACATGTCTTCAAAACACATTAACAACTTGCCTACACTTCATTCACTCACCAACAATAACTCAAAAAAACTAACCTCCCAACACACTCACTTCTACTTGTCTTCAAAATACATCAACAACAAAAGCAAATACAATACATCATCAAAAGAACCATATAATAATAAAGTCCAAGCTCAGTCCACCATACCGACCAAAATAAACATGCATCATCGGATCAACCAAAATAAATAATCAGTGAAATTAATTAATAGCATAATCATGAAGTTATCATCAATTATTATATTCACTTGTAATCTTCATTCTTGTAAAAGAATAAATGGAAAAAAAAAAATTCATGAAATACATTAGAAAAATGCATGGTAAAAAGAACTTTCAACAATAAATTAAACAATCTCATACCAATTCTAAATCTTAATAGCCAACTCTAAGTATACATCAATGCTTCTACTGTGTTTGTCTCCACTATAGGATCACATGAAAATGCAATACCAGTGCTATTGCCACTTCCTGAAGGAATTGAAGAATAACCACTATAGGGCACCTTAAGTCTAGATTGATAATCTTTAATCAATTCATAACAAGTGTTTTTAACATTTTGCAACTCTATAGCAACATTCTCTCCATAAAATAGTTTGAAAACACAAACTCTACACCTTTAATCTTAGAGCATGGATCCAAAATAGTACAAACAACCATGACAATGTGCACGTCTCCCCAATACTTTTCAAACTTTTGAAACAATTTCTCAGCCATTGCATTGATATTCAAGTCTAAAGAATTCTTCCATGTAATAAATGCTTTCCTCGTTACAATACTTGACCAAAAAAATAGTTTGCAATGAGATATCAAGTGCCAGGAAAAGGTTAGTTACCTCATAAAAATGGATAACTTGCTGAAAATCTCACCAGCCATCTCCTAATGGTCATATGAAGGAAGGCATTTGTAGTGTCTATCCATTAACTAAACCCGATAGAAGACCTCTTTGTATCCAATTGTAGTGACAAGCATGTCATAAGTAGAGTGCTTCTTGTTTTGCAATCCAAACAAAGTTTCCTAGTATATGGAACATCAAGTTGCTTGGATGCTGCAGCAAATTTCTCAAGCCTAGATGGTGTTGCCGACTAAAATTGAACATTGTCACGGATCCTCTCTATCAAATTTTCTATCACAACCACACCATCCCTTACAATCAAAATATGTGCACAATAACGCATGTGCATTATCTTGCCATGAAGAATCGGATCATCCTTTCTTAACTTCAATATTAAATTTGGGATCATTGCATCATTTTTTGAAGAATTGTCCACAATGATTGTCGAGATTTTTCTATCCAAATTCCACTTCATTAATGAATCAAATAAGCACTAACATAGAGCTACTTTTGTGTGTGGAGCTAGCACATATATAAACTTGCATATAAAAGGTAAATATGATTAAAACGGATTAGAATTTCCAATTCAATGAAATAGAGATACATTGTTAAAGAAACTTACTTCAAGATTCGATTGTGGAGCTTCTAACTACTGTCAATGAAGTGAGTTGTAATGGTCATGTATCCTTTTTTTTTTTTATTTGAAGTCCACATAGTAGTTGTTATAGCAACCCAGGAATTAAGCCCTTTAAGCATCGACATCAACTTGTCCTTTTATTGATTTTACATCTTCAAGATCTCCTTTTTTATTATTGTATGACTCACATGCTACACAAGAGGTTGTATACTATGCACACACTCTCTAAAGTACTTGCGTTCAACAATTGAAATAGGATACTTGTGCATAACAATAGACTTTGCAAGCTTTTTCCTCGCAATGTGTTGATCAAAGGTCCATTTTTTCACTATCACACTACTTTCACCCTTGCTTTGCTTTTGCTCCATAGCCAGAAGACATTGTCTTATATCCTGTTGGGTCTTTCTCTTTGTGCACCTCAACAAATATTTGTGTAAGTGCTTTGTACCATTTTTGTTTACTGCTTTCAACTTTCTCTCAAATGGTTACAAATAGCAAATTCCTCTCCATTAATTGTTTTCTTAACCATTCTATTCCACATAGAAGAAGTCAACTTGCGCTTATTAGGATTATTAGATTGATTTGCCGTGCTTGCTATACGAAAACCCAAAGTAGATGTTGGTTTTCTCATAGTAAGTGCTAGAGAAGGACTATTAACGTCTTGAAGGTTATGGACGTTTTCCTCCATATTTATCTCATATTCATCCATTTCCCAATAATGAATCAATCGCCACCTGAAATGAAATATTAGTTATTAAGTTTAGTTATACAGACATTATTAACAAGCAAGCCATTCAAATTTTAAAATATAAACTCATTATGAAATGGTAAAATTTCCAAATAACTTCTATTGCAAACAGTAAGAAATCTTATGCTTTCTTCACTTATATTCCAACTTTTTATCCATTATTAGAATGAAACCATAAACAAATATTCATAAAGCCAATACCTACAACACTATCGGGATCACAAAGATTTAATGGGCCACTCAAGTTTACACAACACTCTTTTGAACCACCAATACTTTGAAAACAAATCTATTTCATTAATCTACAAATATTCATAAAGTCGACAATAGCCCAACATACAACAATGAACAAAACAGAGTGAAGTAATATGTATACCATTTATTTTAGCAGTTAACGTATTTGAAACTTCTTTAACATGATGATCTAATCCAACTAAACAATCAGTTAACATTAAATAAGCTTTCTTTAACCCACGTAATGCAACATTGGTTACTTTCTTTGCTGGCTATTACTCTTTTCTGAAAGGTACATGCAATGAGATGAGGATAAGATTTTTCCGTAATTACATGGAAGAATGACCAATGATAACTTAATTTTAATTTCAAGGGAGGGGCATTCAAAATTGAAATGTTACACATATTTACTTGTTTTTAAATTTTCAAAGCCAAAGAATACAATAAAAGCATAAGATGTCACATAAATTTATTAATATAGGAATGTGAAATTATCACTTGTACTCAACATATGATCTCAAAGTTCTTACAAGAGACATCATATCATTGAACATGCCATATAGCATTATTAAAGACATTTTGGCTCCATAATAAAATTTAGTGTTAAAGGACAGGGAATATGTACTAGTTATGTAATTTAGTTTCCAACTTCATTGCTAACAAAGCAAGGAAAAGAATAAATAAATAAAAAATGTTCTTTCCAATGTGCCCCACCGGTATGTTAATTTTTTAATTTAGTTAACGAAAGAGGCAAGTAATATAAGGGAAAAAAAGGTAAAATCCTGCTTCAAGTTTAAGATTAGTGCACTAATAAATTATAAGAAAAACACTATAACATATTTAATTTTACTAAAATAAAGTAAAGTATGGCGGCGGCCTTAGGTTTGTGAGGGATGGTGTGGCAAAGACAAAGCGGTCTTGTAGCAAAAAAATCAATCACATACAGATATTTGATATGTATCAAAGTGCAATCGCAAAGAAACAACATTGAAAGCAGATAGATCATAGATTTGGATAAGGAAATGAATCGAACTTGGATAAGATAAAAGGGTATACCCAATCCGATCAGAAACTATAAAGAATGAGAGAGAGAAGCGATGGAGGCGAGCAATGGATTGGTGACTCTGGTTTGATTCGACTATCTGACTCTAATACTGATCATGACCAAGCTAAAATAAAAGAAATGAAATTAGAGGTAGATATCTGATGAATCTCAAGGCATCGTACAGAGAGAGAGAGAAGGTGGCAAACCTCGACTGGTGAGCAATGGAGGTATGCGATGCAATTGAGGTAGATTGGCAAGAGACAGAGGCAGACTGGCAAGCGGCAAACTGATGGCGAGCGATGGCATTATTGTTGTTGTCGTCGTTTGTTGCTTTGCTAAGGAGATGGGAGCTAAGAGCTGGACTGCTAGAGTCTCAGAGGTAGAGTGTTGAGTGACTTTTTAATTTAGGTTTAACTTTTGAAAATGAAAAAGGAGGCCCCTCCACTACTGCCAGAGTACATTATAGATTTAGGGTTTGTTTTTTAAATTTAAAATTCAATTTATTAAATTGTTTATAATATGATGGGTTTGGGTTACCCATCAAGTATTTTTAATGACCTGGACCTGCCCTAAAACCCTATAGCGTTGTCATATTCAATCCCAAAACCTGACCCGTGATCTTATAGGATTTTTAACCATTTAGAAGGGTCGGATACCTATAATGACCCGCTCAGTTACATCCTTAGTTTCGAGTTGAACCTGATCATCTTGATTTTGACTACTTCTTTAAGGCTTAATTGACTCTTGGAATATGATAATTACATTGGTAGGATTCAAGCTCAGTTCGTGTTGGTTCATGTAATTTTAGTTTATTTAAGTTCAGTTTATAGATTTACTATTGTTCATTTAAGTATTATTTACTTATGCTGTTTAATATCTAGGTTTGGATTATTACTGAGCTTAATGATTTCTCTCTTAGGTTAGCAGGTTTCACGGTTGAATTGAGAGGGTTGAATCTTCGAGTTCTCACCCCTATGATCATTGGATTCATAATTTTACACTTCTCAAGTTGTCATCTTAAGGTTCTCATAAGGTACTCTAAGGTTACTAAGTAGGAACCTTAAAATTTAGGTCTTAATGATTAAGGTTTTGAAAGTAAAACTAAATCACACCTTAATTGATTTCTATAACATTTCTTAAATTTTTCAATCAAAGATTTACATCCTACCTTAAACCTAGCATTTGAGTGGTAGATGGTTAGATATTGGGTATGATTATCTCTTAATGCATTCATTAGTATCAAATCTAACAACAATGGGAAGGTTTAGGTCATCCTGTAGGTTAGTAGATCTTTCAACTAATTGTGTGTGTAAAGGTGAATAAAACATTACAATAATCTCATTCCCAGAGTTTGAGTTAGATTCTTGGACTTGTGTCAGTTCTGGAATAGTCTTTCTCCTTGAATACACCTAAGAAAACCTTAGGAAATCATGAATGACTCTTGTTGGGATAGGAGATGATGTATGATCAATAAAAGAATTAGAAGACTCAAATGTAGCTCGGTTTAAGACTTCAATAACACAATTTAGAAGCTCAAATGGTTCAAAGGACTCGTAGATATTATCAATTATTTAAATCTCCCCTAGAAAGAGGTCTTAGAGAGGAAAAGTATATTTTCAAAGAATGTGACATATTTAGAGATGTGAAATTTTCTAGATGAAGGATTGCAGTACTTGTAATCGTTTTGAGTTGATAAATAACCAATGAAGACACATTTGATTGCTCGGAGGTATAATTAATCTCTTTCTTGATTATGCACAAACAAGGTAGTGCATCTAAAACTCATAGATGCAATGCCATTTGATGTTTTCAACTGAAGATAGAAACTATTAAGACTCTCCATGAGACTCTCTTCTTCCTACACTTGTGAAGAAGTTTATTTGTCATGTATGTAGCGATGTGGGTAACCTCTCTCCAATAAGACTTAGGGACATTTCTTAAGAAATGACATGAAAACATTACTCATGTTAAATCCAAGACAATTCAAGGTAATAAAGTCATTTCTTTTCTTGAAAATTTCAATTTTCCTCCTTGGCACCTGGTCCTACAGAACACAATCAAATATAGAAAAAAACAATGCAATGATTAAGGTCATTAGTAAGCCTTTGAATAAGGATAAGACTGGCTAACAATTTTGACACATGAAGAACATCTTTAGGAAGAAATGAACGGGTAATATAAATATCTCCTAGTCTAGCAACAATATCAAGGCATCATTTACTATTAGAATTTTACTAAGGCACGAAATATATGAATGAAAAAGTTATGGAGAGTAGATAATACGTTTGTGGCTCCGAAGTCAAGAATCTAAGAACTGATGAAAAACATGTTTGAGGGATGCACACCATGAGAAATTAAAGATTTGACAAAGAAAGTTAATGAACTTGCTCGAGAAGGCATCTCAAGAGATCTCAACAAAATTTTCAACTTTTCAAACTCTTCACTATTGAATCCCTTCGTTTTGATGCTTCATCAATTTTGGTTTGCTTAATTAAGAGAGTTGTGAGCATGGAGTCTTATTCTAGCGGTATTGGTAGTTTTGGAAGTGAGCATGATAATCGATTGGAAAAAACACCAAAATGAAATAATTTAATAGATGCAAATTTAATAATAATTAAGGGTATGATAAGAACTCCTCAAATAGTTATAATAAGAATGGTAAAGAAGGATGACAACAATGAAGACTGCACTTTGATGAAAGAAATCTCGAAAAAGGCCATAAAGCTTTGGCACCATGTTAAAATATGAGAGAAGAAAAATTGTACTATTCATTCGAGAGGAAGAAATGAATGTATTTTTATGAATCAATAGATTACAAGACATGTCAAATATATATAGCCAATGTGTTTCTCTAAATAATATAAAAAAAAATATTATTTATGACTCAACACATACCATAAGCTATAATGATACTTGCAGATTGTACTTTTATACCTTCTCAAATTGCATGAATAGTATCATTTTGATCTTGAGAAGCAGTTTTTGATCTTGTTCATCTGCATGAATAATGTTAACATGGTACCATGATGTCAAGAGAAGTCATTTGTTACTTGGCATGTCTAAGCTCTTCTCCAGAACACTCAACTTAACAAGAGATCTGCTCATAAAAATAATTAAATCATTAACCCAGAATTGGAACACAGATGTTAACACTAACATATAAAGATTAAATCCTAAAAATTCGATCAAACTTAGAGAGATGTATACATGCATGTTAAGTAATATGAAGTTGGTATGTACCACTTTATCTTGTATTCAGATGCTTGCATAAGACAAGAAAGTTCAAACCGGCAAGAAATCTGTTCATGAACTCAATTAATTATTAACACAGCGTTGGAACACAGATGTTAACACTACTGTACAAAGATTGAACCCCAGAAAACGGATCAAACATAGAAAGATGTATACAGGCATGTCAAGAAAAGTAACATGAAGTTGATATGCACTAGTTTACCTGGTACTCTTAGGCTTGCATGTGACAGAAAAGTTCAAACTAGCAGGAAATCTGTTCATGAAGTTAATTAATCATTAACCCAGCATTTTAATACAACTGTTAACACTAGTGTATAAAGATCAGAAGCTAGAAATTGAACCAAACTTAGAAAGATTAATTCATGCATGTTAAGAAAAGGAATGTAAAGTCAACATGTTCTGGTTTCTTTGCTATTCAAATGCTTGCGTAGGACAAAATAAAGTTCATAATCATTATGGATTACTTTTATTCTGAAGATTGAACGTATCAGCTCTGAGATTTAACGTTCAAACATAGAATTTGAAGAGTGCAATGTTTGGAAATTGGTTTCAGTTTTCTGACATAAAGAAGTGGTACAGGACATGATGCATGTTGTAACAAAACACTCATTATCTGCTTATGACATCATGTAGAAAGATAATTCGTTCTGTTCAGCTGAAAAATCAATACGAGAATGATCCATTTGATGCTTCATTATTGGAATCATGTTCGTTAATAATCCTCAAAGGAAAATAAGGTTGCTGCTGAATCATAGTGAGAGGCTGAGCTAATAGTTCATAGCCTGCAATGTACCATAATGAACAAAAGGATAAGGCATGTGCAAGTTGTGTCGCATTCAATCGAACTATTTCCTATGCAAATCAACACCGTTTTTAATGATTCTTGAAGCAAAAGAATCCTTTGTTAGTCTACTTTCGGACAAGGTAAAATAATCAGAATTCCATCCGCGACATTTCCAGAAAATCCACCCGAACCGCAATAACATCCCGGTAAAACCTTAAATCAACCACTTTGGCTTAATCATTGAATTTCTCACAATCTCCCAAACCTCAACTAGCTTAGGATTAATAGCCGTGAAGCTTACATGATGATCTTTCAGATGGAAAAAATTTCATTCAATTTTATGGATTGTAAAAAGAGTTATGGATGAATTAATCAGGATGAAAAGCACACCCAGATGGACTGATCTTCGCAATCCTGATGACCCCCTCAACACATGCAATACCCACAGTGAAATCCTGGCCGTAGAGATGGCGACAATCCAACGGTCAATATTCAAACTTTGCCAAGCAACCGATCCGCGTGAGCACTTGTGGACCAATAAGAAATCAGTGTTTGGATATGTTCGCTTCCTCACATGAACTATTTAAATCCTTCCATTTCCGGCATTTTCTCTTCAACAAAATTACCCAACAGCCAATTTAAACAGGCCAAAACATTACACAAACCTTAAGCAGCACAGCAACACCAAACGACTCTCGCACAGATCCATTATCCTCTGTTTCGGCTCTGAAACGCTAGCATTTTTTATTCTGCCCTAGCCCTACACATCAATCCCAACCCTAACCCTAATTTTTCAAAATTAGGTCGAAATCTTTAGGATCCCTAATGGCTACCGAGGAACCTGTTGTGGCTGTTGAGCCAGCTCTCGAGCCGGAAGCTGCAGCTGTTACTGAGCCACCTCCTGAAGCCGATGACGCCACTAAGAAGGCCAAGGAGCCCAAGCCGAAGAAGCCGAGAAAGCCTCGTAACCCTTCTACTCACCCTCCTTACGAAGAGGTATTGATTTGATTATCTTCCATTAAAATTTACTTATTCTTAATCAATTGTCTTTTTTATTTGTTTCGTGATTGATTTTGTTTTGGATTGCAGATGGTGAAGGATGCGATTGCGTCATTGAAGGAGAAATCCGGATCGAGTCAATACGCGATTGCGAAGTTTAATGAGGAGAAACATAAGAATTTGCCTGCGAATTTTAAGAAGCTTCTGTTGTTTCATTTGAAGAAGCTTGTTGGTGGTGGAAAAATTGTTAAGGTTAAGGGCTCGTATAAGCTCCCAGCAGCTAGGCCATCATCGGTTTCGAAGCCAGCTGCGAAGAAGAAGACTACAGCTACTGCAAAGAAGCCATCGAAACCTAAAGCAGCTTCCAAGCCTAAGGCAGCATCAAAACCCAAGGCTAAAGCCAAGCCAAAGGCTAAATCAGCTGCAAAGCCGAAGGCTGCGGCTTCTAAGCCTAAATCTGCCGCTGCTTCTAAGTCTGCAACCAAGTCCAAGGCTGTTGCGAAACCGAAACCGAAACCAAAGGCTCCTGCAGCTAAGCCGAAAGCTGCTAAGGCCAAGCCTAAGGCGGCTCCTGCTGCTGCCAAACCGAAGGCGGCGGGAACGAAGAGGAAAGCACCAGCAGCTCCTGCGAAGTCGAAGCCGGATAAGAAGCCAGCCAAGGCGTCGAGAACTTCTACTCGTACAACTCCTGGAAAGAAACCAGCTGCGGCGAAGAAGCCTGCAGCTGCAAAGAAGGCTCCGGCTGCTAAGAAGCCGAAAAGCGTGAAATCGAGTGGGAAGAAGGCATCTACGAGGTCAAAGAAGTGAATGAGAGTGGAAAAGAATGAAGAATAGGCAGGTCGCGAGAGGGAGGCAGGGAGGGAGAGAAAGGAGAGAAGGTTAATGTAGGTGGTTTTTTAGTTCTGTAAATTTGTTTGAATCCTTTGGGGAGTTTGAGGAAGGAGGAGGGTGTATTTAGGACCCTGTTTGTGTTATCTTTTTTTTTTTTTTTTATGGAAGAGATATAGCATAGCATCAGTTGCAGCCTAGATTTTTGTTTGATTCCACTACTTGTTAATTTTGCTTGTTTTAACATTGATCTTTATGAAAATTAGAATCTGCATTTGCCTATTTGTTCTGACATATTAAGGTTAGGTAATTGGGTTTCCATGTTTGAATCTCAAGTAATTATTTTGTGGTGTAATGTAATTTCTAGTCTAGATAGTTGGTTTAATTTGGTGAATTGCTTTTAATCTAATTTCGTTCGTTTTAATGTTAATTCATTGGATGAATTGTAATCCCTCACCCTATAACAATGAATCCTTCATGGTGGTTTATCAATCTAATTGAGATTTCTATAGATTTGTGCAGAAATGAAGATTATAAATTCATATGAGATACAGACGTTGAAGTTGATTGTTAATTTAATTGAAAATTGTAAAAAAATTTTGGTAGAAACTATTTTCTTGCAGTTATTCGTGTCATCGTTATTAATTAGTGGTGCTGTTTTGTATGAGTTAGTTTTGTTTTTATTATTACTTTTCCATCTCTAGTGTTGGTTTAGTGGTGGTATGGGAATATTTTTTTGGCAATGTTCCAGATTTACTCAATTAAATCTTGGGGGTTAAGGGTGTCAATTTTTATGTAGTTTAGAATGGATATTTGTGTAATTTAAACTTGGTAGATTTTTACCGTAGTTAATTCTGGGAATTTTGCTCTAGGTGAAGGGTACTCTTGGGGAAGGCATGTGAGGTCATGCTTATCGTATACTATTTCAATTAATTTTTATGCTCCCTTTCTCTAATATGTGAGAGGCTACAGCTATGGTGGAATTAATACTAGGCTGCCGGGGAACATGGGAATATTACTTGGTGGTGGTGTGTTCTTCCGTAGCAAGGAAGGTGGGACTGGTGGATCTTTTATTGATGTTTCGCGTGGGATTTCCTATCCTTGAGGTTGTATCATTACTTAAACATGCATTCCATAATTAATCCAAAACACATTGTCAGTGAATTAACAATAGCAATTGAATGCAATCACATATTAATTAAAACAACTAATTCAAAACATCAACTCGAAACTCCATTAAGCTCAGATGAATAAGTTTAAACATTATTCATAGCATGAAATTGAAGAAAAAGAACAAAATTACCTATCATGAAAATTCCTTACTTGCAATCTATTGACAAATGATGTGACCCACTTGCTCATGAGGTGGAAACTCAACAAAAGCTTGAGAAAAATTAAGAAAAAGAAGCTACTCTGCTATGTACAAGCTTTTGTTAAATGCTCGTATGGTCTTCTATTATGTTTTGTGTCTTCTCTTCTGTTCGTGCCGGGCGTCCACCTCTTTCCATGTTCTACCTCCTTTACTTTTATGTTCAGCTCCTTGAAGCTTCTCACAATTCAAATGTGGGCCTACATGTGGACATACCGGACAGCTTTAAATTTCAGAACAAGCCTCGTAATTTTTGGCAGCAGCGGGACTCCACGTGTTCCTTTCTCAATCCCAACCAACCGTTGAAGAAATTGGCCATACCACATGAAAATTGTTAAACGGGATTTTATCACACATAGAAAAGATGAAGAAAACAATATTACAATGTGAGATGTATGCAAGTATCGTTATCCCACATGAAAAGAATATAGTAAGCAATAATTGGAATATAAGAATTATTTAAGAAATTTATCTCACGTGAAAAATTTAAAAGATGATGAAGCATTCCTAAAGTCTCCTCCTATTTAATAAAATATCTCAAAATTTATAACTTAATCACTTTAAAAAAAATTCTTTTTTTCTCCATTTTATAATATTTCACTTTGTAAGTTTCTTAGCGAAATAAAATTTTGATAGTATCCAGCATAGTTGGCTGAATCTTGTTAATTTCTTATGTTTTTTATTTTATAGTTCTTTCAATAGCTATTATAGAGTATAATTATAGTATTGTATTATGCTATTAAATTATATTTAAAGAAAAATTCTAGTTAAGGGGATTGGATTTTAAACGGGATCGTTTGTTTGTGACTCTCCAACCTTTTCTGGAATTCACTCGGTCTGTATGTACATCTATAAAATTATATTTGCTGAAATATCAGCTTTGCTGCCGCAACAACAACAACAAAGTCGGGTTTCTTGCTCTTAGGCGCTGCATCATTCCAATATAATTTCCAGTCTTCCGACATCTTACACAACACCAACTATTGATGGGTGCTCCAATAACCGCAACATTAACGCTTCTAGGACCAGATGGACACTCATGTCAATATGCTGGGCGCTCCAACTGAGATTAAGAGCACTCGAATGTAGGCTGAGTAGCGCTTAGCATAGCAACTCGCAGCACCTTATCATCCCTTGGCCTGCCATGTGAAGCTCGAGTTCTTGCCGCTACCGTGGTCTTGGTTGATGACAGGGGATGCTCAGGTCTGGGCACTGATGGGAATTTAACGATAAAAAAAAAAAAAACAAGGATGTGCAGCGGAAAAACGTTCATTTTTATTTTTATTTTATTTTGCACCTTAAATTCCCAATTTACGGATCCATGCATTTAATAAATCTATAACATAAAAGACATGGAATTCAAAAAACTAACCTCCTTTTTCGAATTTCGTATAACTCTTTATGCGGATCTACAGACGCTGCAGTGTTGCTAGCGTCCTCTACGGTATCCACACGTGAACGATTGTGTGTTAGCACTCAAGAATACGAATCTAATTCGTGTCAGAATTATTTTTCTTCTTTTCTCTCTTTTAGGTTTGCAGAATTTCTCTGCCATCTAATGTGACGTCAAAGAGTCTAACCTAAAAAAGGCTGTCTACAGATCTATATATATATATAGACATATAGGAAACCTTAGAAGATAAATTTGATGAGATATTTATTTAATATTTAACAAAATACATTATTTCATTAAATATTAATTATATGTCATAATCATTTATTATTCTTAAACTATTTAAGAATAATAAATATAATAATTCCTATAGGTTTAATTATAAACCCATAATATATTTTATTCGTTCTTTTGTGTGTGATCCTATAGGTACACTCAATTTTGGCAGTAGCCTTTAAATATCTTTTAAGGCCTACAAGACATAATTGGTCTTTAGCAAACATTATGCCTACCCAAATTAAGTGAAGATCGGTGATCCGACTTTACCTATTAACAGTCAGTTATTCAGTCCCTTTGTCACATGATATCTTATGATTAATCATAAGGTGTGGATCAATACACACTTATATTGATTAATCATTTATTTCTTGAATCTAGAGTTTGATTGATTTAAACAAATGATATTGATAACTCTTAATCAATTCATTTAAGCACGGCCATGCATTTCTCAGTCTTGCTTAACAAGGGGCCCAAAAGATATCTCTCTCAATTAAATAAGAGGGACAAATTCCTTTACGAACACTCACATTCCTCCACATAGCTTATTCCATATCCAAGAACAATCTTACAATCACTCGATCAAAGATGACAAAGAACTGAATTAAAACACGGAGCTTGCTATGTAGGAATCCATGGTGTCATCAGGTCAAAGGACTTAAATAACACTGCAATGAGAAATACTTATCATATTGATCCACATAGTATTCTCATAATTGGTCATTCCAATACAATGTACTTTTACATGTATTTATGTGCTGAAATATATCTTATATCCATGATCAGTAAAACATAACCATCATCCAGCCTACATACTAATCTTAATTCATTATTATTCCATATAATGAACGATTAGGGATAATTTAGAATGAAACTATTTTTCCTCTATGGTTTTACTATTAAAGTCACATACTTCAATGACATAAGGAATAGCAAGTTCACTCATGGAATTAGTTTATCAAGGTAAAAAAATCAATAATAAACCTCGATAAAAAGGAATGGTTCATAATATAAAGATGATAAATATTCACATGACACAAAACCATATGGCCTAGGGCACATCACTAGCAGGCACATGGGTGCTCGACAAGCCAGTGGCGGGTGTCATTGTGGCTAGTGGATGAGCGCTTGGGATTCTGTCCACGGGCGCTCAAGTGTGCACTGCTGGTGTATTCTGTTGGAGTTGGCATGGAGCGCTCTATGTAGGAACCATGGGGCTCCTAAAGCTGCTATGAGCGCTCTAATACAAGGACAGGGGCGCTCGGTTTAAGTCTCAACAGCTGCTGTTGCTTAGTTTGAAGTGTGATTGCTGCTGTCGGTGTATGCTCTATACAAGCCGCCGGACACTTTATTTGGAATTTGTGAGTGCGCTGATGGCTTGGTCTGGCGCTCGATCGATAGTCATGGGCGCTCCAGCCAGTGTCCAAGCTCTCATGTGAAAGACAAGGGCTGCTCTACATCTCTAAATGGGTAATAGGTGATGCTCAGCTCTGACCTGGCTTTGTTGCTGCTGAATGCTCGGGTTTGTCAAGGTGGTGCTCTAGTGTTCATTCTCCAATGCGAGTTTGACTTGGCTGCTACTACGTTCAGTCGAGTAGCTGCTGTCAACTGTCAAAAGTTGGTCCGATGTTTGGTATGTTGCAGCTGTTAAAGTAGACGCTTCGATTTCTGTTGTGAACGATCATCTAAGACTCATGTGGGCACTCGACTTACTTGGTCGTGTGTTGTTGTGCGCTCTAACGTTCTGCTCTTATTGTAAATTGATGGAGCTAGGTGAGTGCTTGGATGATGTGATGTCGGTTGCTTCAAGCCTTGACCTCAATTATATGCTGCTAAATATTACAGCAGCTGTTTAGTGGTGTCTTGATCGGCTAAGAAACATGGAGAACAGGTTAACATTTGAATCCACTCAACAACAGCAGTTGGGTCATGATGTTCAGCAGCTGAAACAGTGTGTTCGGTGTTGATGCATTTTTTGGTTGGTGCTTGCGTTGGATGCTCCTACTGCAGAGTATAGGTACTCCAATTACTGTCTTGCGCATGTGCTGTGGGGTTTTAAGTGTAGTTGCTGGATGCTGTGCTTGTGCTTGTGGGTGCTCTTTTTTTAAACCATGGATGCTGGGCCTGCTACCTATGGATGCTCCAGGATGTTCGGTTCTGTTATGGAAGAACTGAAGCGTGGACACTCGGCTTAGTTAGACCTGTCTGTTGCTGCTTAGGTGTGTGGTGCTAGAACTACCACATGCTGTTGCTATGGAATGTTCCATTGGTGCTGGTTTTTCTCTTGCTTCAACAGCTGCTTGCTCTGCTGTTGTTTAGCTTGGATCTTCTCACAAGCGACTTGGAATAGGCTTGGTTTTCTGCAGTTGGCTTCTTTATTCTGCTGCTGTTGATTATGTTCCATATCAAGCAATCAGGCGTTTGTTTTGCAGCAACTATACTCTAAGATATTCACTTCCTTAGATCTTTCATGGACAGAAAGAACTAATGTCATTTGTGAAGATGTCCAACTCAGTTAATTCGTTTCAAGAGCTTATAACATTGCACGCAAGCAGACTTGATGGGTCAAACCAATGCAATTTACACATTGTTTAAAGCCTAAATTTGGTCCATTCCCTATGTACTTGTGCTGTTGGTCCAAAAGAGAAAATTTCATTAGTTTTTGAGTAATATTTATAACAAAAACTCAATAAAATGCATGAAAGTGTAAAATATAAGCGAAGGTTTTTCACATTTATCACCCATAATCCACGAAATCGATTATTTTTAGTGAAAATTGGATTAATTGCCTTTACAAGATAGAGAGTTGGATTTTCCCCAAAAATCACATAATGTCACTTGTATGGACGTCATCTCATGAAAAATAGGGATTTTAACCAAATGACTTTGTAAGCTCAAAATTCATGGCCTATAGTCATCAAAATTGATCATTTTTAGCCAAAATTGAACTAATTGGCATTTTAAGTCCTAGAGTGCACAATTTTCCACAAAAACCACTTAATGGCACTTGTATAAATGTCCTCTTAAAAAAAAACAAAAAAATAAGGGGATTTTGATTGGGTGACCATAGAAATTTTAAATCAATGAGCTACGGTTCACCAAAATTAGTTATTTTTAGCAAAAATTGGATATACTAATTTTTTGAGGCCTATGATGCATAATTTCCTACTAAAATCACTTAATGTCACTTGCATGAATGTCCTCTCAACTACAATAGGGATTTTCACCAAGTGACTATGAAAGCTCAAAATTCATGGCCTAATCTACCGAAATCGGTTGTTTTTAGCAAAATTTATATTAATTGACTTTTTGAAGCCTAGAATGCAAAATTTCCCACTAAAATCACTTAAGATCACATGTACGCATGTGCTCTCAATAAAAAAAGGATTTTATATGGGTGACCTTGTGGTGCGGGATGCGTCACAGGTAGGGATGCAAGCGGGGTGGGTCGTTATAGGGTACCCGACCGCCCAACCAGCTAAAAACCCTATAGGGTTTTGAGATTAAAAAAAACCCGATAAGTTATCGGGTCAGGTTTTGAGTTTATTATGTAACCCATTGGGAAAGCTCAACCAGACATAAATTCAAAATATTATAAAATTAAAAATATTAAGTTATTAAAGCAAGGAACCCATTTATATTCTATGTATGTGAAAGTAAGTGGAAATGAAGTGTTTGAATCATTTTATATGATATTATTGTCTAAAATTCATTATTTCAATATAAGTGTTTGTATCATTAATAACTTAAAACAAAATTCTTTCTTTTGCTTTTATTTTAAAGAAAAATTTGAAAATCTTATGGTCGGGTCGGATCGGGTTATGGGTTCCTTAATACCCTAATGGGTTGGGTTTTGGGAATGATAAAAAAAATCCGATATGGTTTTTCTCAGGTTCTGGGACACTCATTAAGACTTAAAACCCATCCCAAACCCGCCCCGGTTACATCCTTAGTCACAAGCTTAGATTATTGGTGCAAGCATAAAAAAAATGACATATTATTATTTTAGGGTATATTACACTAGTGAGTCACAATGTTTGAGGTAAGTTCATTTTGAGTCATAACATTTGGATGGTAAAAAGAGGTCATAACGTTTGTGAGTAAGTTCATTTTGGGTTATAACGTTTGGAAAAGTGATTCAATTCAAGTCTCTGTGGACACGTGTTACCTTCTTCTATTGATATGTGTCCATAGAGACCTAAATTAAATTACTTCTCCAAAAATTGTAACCTTTTTTTAACCACTCCAAATATTATGATAAAAAATAAACTTACCTCTAAACGTTATGACCTATTAGTGTAATTTACCCTATTATTTTAGGAAAATTGTTATTTTTTAAAGATTTTATTAGTATTAATATCTCTTTTTATATATATCAAGTCTTTTAATTAAATTTTATTTCTATCCTATAAATATACTAGAATTGTAAAAATTAAGATAGAGATTTTCAATGGAATAAAATATCGTTTTGTCTTCCCTATCTTTCTTGGTATTCTATGAAATCAATAGATTGATAGCAGATTACTTCAAGAATTTGTGTGCAAATCAACATATTGCAATGTTTATCTCTTTTCTAAAGTTCACACTCTTGTTGAGTTTTTTAATTTTGATGCATATTTGTTTGGGTATTCTGAAAATCAATTGGCATATACAAAATTATCTTTCGGCAATCCTGCGCAATTCAACGAATTTCGATTTTATTTCAATCATCTCTTTCTGGGTATTCTTAAAATCAATAGATTGTGATATTTATATCTTTTCTTCTACTGCGTTAGTTTATGTTAAAGTCGATTTTTGCCTTGGGACATCATGCCACCACGAAGGCAAGCCAATGATTAAAATTCGAAGGTGAATTTTGTCCAACTTGACGAGGATGATACAGGACGCGTGACAGGCTTAGATTATTGGTGCAAGCGTAAAAAAATGGCATTATTATTTTAAGAAGATTTTTTTTTTATAGATTTGATTAGTATTAATTAAATAAAGTAGTATATTTTAATTGAATTGATATCTCTTTTTATATATGTCAAGTCTTTTAATTAGATTTTATTTTTATCCTATAAATGTACTAGAATTGTAAAAATTGAGATAGAGATTTTTAATGGAATAAAATATTGTTTTATTTCTCCTATCTTTCTTGGTATTCTATGGAATCAACAGGTTGATAGCATAATTCTTTCTAGAATTTGTGCACAAATCAACAAATTGCAGTGTTTATCTCTTTTCCAAAATTTTCACTTTTATTGGCTTTTCGATTTTTGATGCTTATTTGTTTGGGTATTTAATCAATAGACATATAAAAGATCATTGATGTGCCTAGGAGGACAGTCACTAGGATATCTTAAAATGATAAAGAAAATGAACATTTACTTACCCTCGGGATTATGTAGCAAGAAAGTAAACATGGATATAGCACTAACAAGTAGTTGATATTATTCACAACCACTCGTTGGTGTTTAAGCTCGCCATAATCCAAAGATTGGTAAGAGCAAAATTCACCACAACAAAAAATGATTGATGAGAATTAAGGTTTTTCTTAAAGAGAAAGAATTTTATTCAACTGGTGAAATTTGTCCTTTTATATCAAGGAAACCCCTATTTATACTCATAACCTGATATCTAAAACAGGAAAGATGTTGAAAAGATAAAATAGGAAAATAACTAATAAAATAAGATTGAAGTCTATCTAAAGATAAAATAGGAAAGTAGCTAATAAAAGAAAGATTGAAATCTATCTAAAGAGTTGCTCTGATTCTTGTGTGAAGTATTACGAAAAGATCCATGAGCATCATCTTACAATTTGTAGATGTAAGTAATATCACGACATCCACTGGAATCATCTCTTCAAGCAACAAACTCAGTTGTGGGTATAGTTGAGGGCTTGAATAAGGGCACGCGAGGCGCGACTCAACTCTTTAAGCAAACATATATAGTCGTGGGTAGAGCCGAGGGCTCAATTAAGGGTGCAACAATGCATATTTCCTAGGGCGTAGCTGTGCATACTTCCTATTCTTTCTTTAATGTCGGCATGTTATACTCTAAGTAATCATGCTTTACATGTAACCCATAAGTTGAGACAAATTTCTCTTCATCTTGTTCCAGACAATCTATAATCACTCTCAATACTAAATTTTGCAATCCTCTAACGATCGATCTTGTAATAAGACCTTCAAATCAATTCCCATCATCTATGCAAGCTTGACAAAGATTTGTCCCCAAATCTCATGGATCTTATGCAACATCATCATCATCTAAAACAAAAGGTGAAAGATCAGCGATATTAAAAATGGCTAAAACCCCATATTTTCTTGGTAAATCAAGGCGATAAGCATTATTATTGGTCTTATCAATGATGCAAAAAGGGCCATCCAATCTTGTTGATAGTTTCTAAGACTTCTTATTAGCAAATCTATCTTTTCCAAGATGAATCCAAACAAGATCCCTTAGATTAAATGATTTAGGTCTTTTATGCTTATTTTCTTATTGTTTCTGACACTCTTGAGTCTTCTTAAGATGTCCATAAGCCTTTGCATGTATTTCCCGAATCCTTTTTTCTCGTTTAACCCCACTAATACTTTCCTCTTTTGCAGCTGGCTTGGCTACTAGTCCATAAGAATAGTTGGTTTATAACCATACACGATTTCAAAGGGAGATTTACCGGTAGAGCTATGTGTAGACCTATTATAAGCAAATTCCACAATAAGAAGACACAAATCCCAATTGGTAAGATTTTTACCAACTGTAGCTTTAAGTAAAGCATTAAGAGTTTAATTGACAACTTTTGTCTATCCATCTATTTGAGGATGGCACGAAGTGCTATATATCAGTTTAGTCCGCACTCTTCTTCAGAGAATCTTCCAAAAAAAACTTAGAAATCTAATACCCCCATCGGATATAATGTTGTGAGAAACACCATGCAATCGAACAATCTCCTGCAAAAATAAGTTAGCAATATACAAGGCATCATCTGTTTTATGATAGGGTAGAAAGTACGGCTGTGCGAAAAAATGATCGAACTGTGAATCAAACAGGACCGGACCGAAACGAAACAAAATTTCGGTTCTTTTTTTAAACGGTTCGGTTCGTGGTTTGGTTCGGTGAAAAGAAAACGATTCACGGTTCGGTTCGAGACCATGAACCAAACCGAACCGAACCGTTTTATATATTAAAAAATTAAAAATATTATTTTTACTCTTAATTATTTTATTAATGATACATATCTACATCACAAATTTTAAAAACAATTAATTTTTTAAAATTTATGACTTATATATGTGTTATTCATTAGAATAAAATTAGATTTTTCATAATATGTTTTAATTGTTATGTTGTCTATAAGTAAGATAGATTTTAGATTTTAGATTTTAGCCTCTAGTATTCTAACTGCTGCATATTTCTTTTCCATTTGTCTTACTAAATAATCTACCTCTATTATTTAGTTACTTATTGATTTATATAATTAATAATATGTTAGTTAGAAGCATCTAATGAATTAAATTTTATGTCTTATATTGGGATAAATTCTAGTATATCATTATAGTTCAAGATAATTTAAAAAAATGAGACTAGTCATAATTATAATTTTATAATAGATGAAATCCTTTCCTTCTTATGTGTTTTACATGTTTATTTGGTAAATGATAAATTTAAAATATTGTTTTTTATATTTGCATTAGTAATAACAAATATGTAATAGAAATTTTTCGATAGAATATATTTTTTATTTTATGAAAAAAAAAAACGGTTTGAACCGCAAACCAAACCGTACCGATCTGTTTTTTTTTTTTGTTCAAAAAAATTATGAACCAAACCGTATGGTTAGGTTCGAATTTAAAAGAAAAACCAAATTGTAAAATATGGTGTGGTTTGATTCGAGGTGCAAACCGAATCGAACCATACCGTGCACACCTCTAGTAGAAAGTGAGCCATTTTACTAAAACAATCCACGACGACCATAACCGAATCTCAACCTCTCTGTGTTCTAATTAATCTTAAAACAAAATCCACGCTAATATCACTCCAAAACCGTGTAAGTAAAAGTAATGGCATATACTTTCCCCAAGACTCTTTCTTCCCTTTTGCCCTTTTACAAACTATATACCTCTCAATAACTCGATGAACATCTTTCATCATTTCTTTCTAATAAAAATGTTCCTTCAATAATTCCAATGTTCTTTTCTCTCTTAAATGACCAAATAGTCTACCTACATGTGCCTCACCTACTAATAATTCTCGAACAATTCCAGTTGGAATCTACAATTTCTCATATCTACGCAGAAATCCATCTATCAAATGATATCCATCAATGGCTACTCCTTTTACAGTTCTAGTCATAATAGACCTAAATTTGACGTCTCCAACATAGTGATTCTTCAATAATTCAAAACCCAACATTTTAGTTTGTAGAGATATAATAAGAGCAAACCTTCATGATGGCGCATCAATAACTATATTGGTATTCCCCTTTTTGTACTTAATAACATAAGTGAAACTCTCTATAAATTCTACCCATTTAGCTTATCTTCTAAAAAGCCTTTGTTGACTCTTATAATACTATAATGTTTCATGGTCAGTATAGATCATAAACTTCTTAGGTAACAAATAATGTTGCCATATCGTGAGTGATCGAATCAAGGCATAAAACTCCTTATCATATATGGAATAGTTCAATGTAGCACTACTCAATTTCACACTAAAATAAGTGATGGGCCATTTTTCCTGCATTAATATGGCACCAATTCCAACTTCTGAGCATCACATTCTAACTCAAAGGTCTTCTCAAAATCAGGTAGTGCTAACATAAGAGTGCTTGTCAACTTAGCTTTGATCTCATCAAAACTATTCTATGCCTTATCACTCCATGCAAACACAACAATTTTCTTAGTAAGCTCAGTGACTGGACTCATAATACTACTGAAATTCTTGATAAACTGTCGATAGAATGACGCAAGTCCATGAAAACGTCTGACTTCGGTAATAGATGTAGATACTGGCCAATCGACAATGGCTTGAATCTTTCCATCATCTACTCGAATCCCTACTCCAAAAACTATAAATCCCAAGAAGATTACCTCTGATTGATAGAAATAACACTTCTTCAAGTTTCCATATAACTTCTAAGACCTCAAGACTTTAAACACCACTCATAAATGATTCACATGACTATCCAAATCTTTGTTATACACCAAGATATCATCAAAGCACATGACTGTGAATTTCCCAAGATATTCTCTCAACACATGATTCATAAGCCTTATAAAGCTATTGGGCGCATTAGTTAAGTAAGCCAAATGGCATTACTAACTACTGATACAAACCATGTTTAGTTTTAAAAGCAGTCTTCCACTCATCTTCTACCCTTATTCGTATCTGATGGTAACTACTTTTAAGATCTAATTTTGAAAATAATTGAGCTCCGTTCAACTCATCCAACATATCATCCAAACTTGGAATGGGATAACGAAACTTGATGTTGATCTTATTGATGGCCCAACTATCATGCACATTTTCCATGCCCCACTTTCTTTCCTACCAACAGCACGGGTGCTGTACGAGGACTAGTACTCTCTCTAAATATCCCTTCTTCATTAATTCATCAACCTGCCTCTTCGACTCTTTTTCTTCTTCAGGATTCATCTAATATGCTGCGATTAGGTAAAACAACTCCTGGTTGTAAGTCCATAGCATGTCCTATTCCTCTTATAGGTGGTAACACTAGAGGTAAATCCTCAAGAGATACACTAAAATATTATGATAGTAATTGTTGAATCTTCGAAGGAAAATAATCTTGCTCTTGCATCTCCATCATTTGTCAGATCTGTAACATATAAACTGGTTCTCTTGCTTGTATGGCTTGAACTACATCACCTTTAGTAATGAAGAGTGATTTCTTTTACATAATCTTGCTCATTTGCGTTTGCGCCTCTTTCACTTCTGAAGGTGACATAGGTTTCAAAACTATTCTTTTGCCATCCTTCTAGAAAGCATAAGTATTTCGATATCTATCATAAAGTACATTATGATCAAACATCCATGGTCTCCCTAGTAACAGATGGGATGCACACATGGGTAATACATCACATACTATTTCATCTTTATACTTCTCTCAAATATAAAAAGGAACCTCCACCCACTGAGTAACATGCAAAACACCTTGTTCACTTAACCTATGAAGTTTATATGGCTTTGGATGCGGCGTATGGGCCAATTTCAACTTATCCACAATACTTGTAGCAACCACATTAGTACAACTTGCTCCATCTATGATGAGAGTATATAAGTTCCCTTTAATCTTGCAAGTAGTATGAAATAGGTTTTCTCTCTGTTCTTCTTCACTAGTTGGTGATACACTTAAAACTCTCCTTGATACATTTATACTCATGTATTGATCTGAACCTTGCTCTTCATTAGTTTCAACACGTACATCCCCATAATACTCATCGAGGGCTACTAACAAATCACCAAACCTTTCAAACTCCTCATCTTTATCCTCGCTAACTATCTATCCTCCAATATTTGTCATAACTCTTCGATTAGGACACTAAGAGGCAATGTGTCCAACTCCTTGACACTTAAAACATTTAACCTGATGATTTTTCCTACTAGAACTACCAGTGCCATCTTGTTTCTTATCCTCATCTAGATTAATGGTAGTTTTACCAGTGTTAACAATAGATTCACCCCTTTTATCACTAGATTTGCTAGAATATCCCTTTTCACTCCTCCTAGCATAAGAAAAATAAGATTTCTGAGGATTAGAATATTTACCTGCAATAGACTTATATGGATTATTCCTCTACTGTCTCTCTACTCTGAGGGCTAGTTGAATAGCCTCTTTTAGCGTGTCATATCACTACAGCTCCACAATACTCGCAATCTCATACTTTAAGCTAGTAACAAATCTTGAAATAGTTTGTTTAGGTGGCTTAAAGGCTCCACTTCTAATCTTTAATGATTCGAATTCTTGAACATACTCCTTAACGTTCTTGCTACTTTACCTCAATGATTGAAGGCACATATAGACTTCTTGTTGAAAGTATGCAAGAACAAAATGTTTTCTCAGTACTCGTTTTATCTCTGGCCATGTCCTCATCTTTGCTTCTTCATCCCTCTTATAGGTAGATAGTAGATTTTTTTACCACAATGTTGCATATCCTGTAAATTCCACTGCCACTAATCTAACCCGTGTATGTTCTTCAACACCATAACACTCAAACAATCCTTTAACTTTGTCTTCCCAATCAAGATAATCATTTATGGATCCACTTCTTGAAAAGGAATGCATTTGCAGCTTCACATGCTCTACCCTCCCGGTGGTCTAAACTCCCTATCATAAGCATCACCGTATTCAACATTATTCCTTCTAACAACTCCTTGCTACCAGCATCAGGTAGTGGCAGTGGTGGTGCTTCTATATAGGTGGTATCACATTAGGGATTTGTAACAATTGTTGCATTGTTTGTACTAGGGTATTAATAGTGCTATTCAAAGTTTGCAACTGTTGTCTCATAATTTGTTTGTCATTAGCCTGAACACAATTATTACCATTGCTTGGAATTTCTCGGTTTCCACGAACTCCACTATTAACCTCCTCTCCAAAATTGCCGTGTACACTTTCGTTTGACATCCTTAATCACATATGATCACAACAACAGTAGAGATAATTAACCGTAACATGAGCTTTGATATCAATAAAGATGATATGTCTAGGAAGACAATCACTAAGATATCTTAAAATGATAAAGAACACAAACCTTTACTTACCCTAGAAATTACGCACCAAGAAAGTAAACATGGATATAACGCTAACAAGTAGTTGATATTACTCACAACCACTCGTTGGTGTTTAGGGCTCACTACAATCCGATGATCGATAAGAGCAAAATTCACCTCAATCAAAGATGATTGATAAGAATAAGAGTTTTTCTTAAAGAGAAAGAGTTTTATTCAATTAATGAAATCTATCTTTTTACATCAAGGAAGCCTCTATTTATACTCATGACTTGATATCTAAAACAACAAAGATGTTTAAAAGACAAAATAGGAAAGTAATTAATAAAACAAGATTGAAGTTTATCAAAAGATAAATAGGAAATTAGCTAATAAAAGAAAGATTGAAATTTATCTAAATAGTTGCTCTGATTCTCGTGTAAAGTATCATGGAAAGATGCGTAAGCATCATCTTGCAGATTGTAGACGTAAGTAATACTGCGATGTCCACTAGAATCGTCTCTTCAAGCAATAGACTCAATCATGGGTATAGTCGAAGGCTCAACTAAAGGTGCACGAAGGTGTAACTTAACGCTTCAAGTAAGCAGACTTAGTTACAAGTATAGCCGAGGGCTTGTTTAAGGGTAGGAGGTCGCGATTATGCATACTTCCTATGTTTTCATTACTTTCTTCTTCCTATTCTTTCTCTAATGTCAGCATGTTATACTCCAAGTAATCATGCTCTACATGTAATCCATAACCTGAGACAAATTTCTCTTCATCTTGTTCCAAAATAATCACTCTGAACATTAGATTTTGCAATCCTCTAGCTCTCGATCACATAATAGGACCTTCAAGTCAATTCTCATCAATCGTCTTTCGGCAATCGTGTGCGGTTTGATTAATTTTGATTTTATTTCAATCATTGCTTTTCAAGTATTTGCAAAATCAATGGATCGTAATAGTTTTCTCTTTTCTTCTGTCTTGTCACCTTAAAAGCTCAAAATCCATGGCCTTCAATCCATCAAAATGGGCTATTTTTAGCAAAAATTGGATGAGTTGACATAATGAGGCCTAGAACGTTGAATTTTCCACAAGAATCACTTAATGACACTTGTATGGATGTTTTCTCAAGAAAAATAAGGATTTTCACCGGTTGAACTAGGGAAGTCAAAACCGATTGCCTATAGTTCATGTAAGTAAGCCATTTTTAGCAAAAATTGGATTATTTGACTTTTTGAGGCTTAGATCACACAATTTTCCACCAAAATCATTTAATGACACTCGTACATATGTCCTCTCTAGCAAAAAAGGGATACTGACTAGGTAAACTCGGAAGCTAAAAATCGATGCCCTATAGTCTCTCAAAATTGACCATTTTTACTAAAAATTGGATTCATTGACTTTTTAAGGCCTAAAAGGCATAATCTTCCACAAAAAAATCACTTAATGGCGGTTGTATGGATATCATCTAAAGAAAAATAGGGATTTGAACTGGAGTACCTTTGAAGATCAAAATCTATGTCCTATAGTCCATCATACTTGGTTAATTTTAGAAAAAAATTGGATTGGTTGACTTTCTGAGGCATAAGGCATGTAATTTTTTAGCAAAATCACTTAACGATACTTATACGAATGTCCTATTAAAGAAAAAAAAAGGGACTTTTAATTGAGTGATCTTATAAGCTCAAAATCCATGGCTAGTCCATCAAAATGGACCAGTTTTAGCAAAAATTGGATTAGCTGACTTTTTAAGGTTTAGAATATACAATTTTCCACAAAAATCACTTCATCGTACTTGTATGAATGTCCTCTAAAAAAAATAAGGATTATCACTTATGACCCCAAAAGCTCAAATTCCATGACCTAGTTTATCGAAATCGGTCATTTTTAGTATAATTATGATTGATTAACTTTTTGAGGCCTAGAACATGTAATCTTCCTCTGAAATCACTTAATGGCACCTGTATGGATGCCTTACTCAAGAAAAAATAAGGATTTTCACCAAGTGACCCCAAAAGCTCAATATTCACGGGTCTATTGAAATGGGCATTTTTTAGCAAATTGAATTGGTTGATTTTTTGAAGTATGGAATGCACAATTTTCCACCAAAATTACTTAATTATACTTATATAGACGTCAACTCGAGAAAATAGGGATTTTCATCGATTGACCGTGAGAGCTCAAAATCCATGTCATAGTTCACCGAAATTGGTCATTTTTAGTATAAAATAGACTAATTGACTTTATAGGACTTAAGACATACAGTTTTTCACCAAAATCACTTCATGATGTCTATATGAATTTCTTCTCAAGAAAAGTGGGGATTTTTAACGGGTACTCTATAATCTCCAAATCCATGACCTATAGTTCACTGAAATCAATCATTTTTAGCAAAAATTCGATTAGTTGACATTTTGAGTCCTAGAGCGTACAATTTTTCACCAATATCACTTGATGACTTTTGTATATGTGTCCTTTCGAGGGAAATAAGGATTTTCACCATGTAAACCTAGAAGCAATCAATGGCCTATAATCCACTGAATCGGTCATTTGTAGCAAAAATTGGATTAATTGACTTTTTGAGGTCTAAGTGCGCAACTTCCCACCAAAATAACTTAATGGTACATGTATGAATAAACTCTCAAGAAAATGCTTGGTGACCCTAGAAGATTGAAATCAATGGCTTATAATCCACCAAAATCGACCACTTTTAACAAATTTTAGGAAATCACCACTTGTGAGATTTTATTGCGTAGCCCCATAACCAAAAATTTAATGGCCTATAGTCCTTCAAAATCTATTGGTTTTCATAAAAAATTGGATTGGTTGACTTTTTACGGCTTAGAGCGGGCAATTCTCCCCCTAAATTTCTTGATGGCACTTGTACAAATGTTTTGTCCAAAAAATAGGAATTTTAACTAGGTGACTTTGAAAGCTTAAAATCCATGGCCTATAGTCCAATGAAAATCGGCTATTTTTGACAAAAATTGGATTGGTTGACTTTTTGTGGCTTATTATTAGAGATAGAATCTCTTTAAATACTTACAATGTTTTGCAAATAACAAAAGTCTTAAGGAATAATCATATACTTATACATACTTATACATTAACCTTAACAAATGTGTGTAAGTTCATGATGATTTTAGAAGCACGAGAAAAAGTTCAGAAGCTAAATCAGAAGTAAAACTTTCCTTTTAAAGAGCATCGAATTTTATTGAAGACCTAGCTCCACGGATTGAATATAATAGGAAATTATATTCAATCATTCCATTAACAAGTTGGCTTATGATCCAATGGGAACATTAAATTAATCTCACGAGCTAATATAAAGTATTTTGACAGAAATTATTTGCTTAAGCTATATATGGAAAGTTTTAAGATGATATTTCATATTAGTAACATGGCATTCATTAAAGAATAGTTGTGCCTAAGTTTTTATTATGAATCACTGTTGGATATTGAAGATAAATCAAGGAAGATACTGACAGCTTAAGGAACCTCACAATTATGGAAAGATATCTTTAAAGTTTGGAATGAATTCAAATTCATATCTTTCTCTATCTTGTTCGTATGACAAGTTTTCAAGTCGAAATCTTCAAGAGGTAACATGGAATATTTTCTATCTTTTGAAGAAAGAATTCAAATAAATATGAGGGGAGATTCACAAAGATATTGAAGTAATGGGCAAAGGATTATTTCCTGCCTAAATTGTTTAAAGAAGAACGTTGCCTTGCTACTTGATAAACCGAAGGCTCACATGAAGAATAAGACACAAAGCTTTACCGAAAATATTATTGCTAAAGTTCGATAAGGTCGTGAGATATTCATAAATTCTTTATCTGAGCTATTCATTGTTATAAGAGAAAGCTTACTGCAATCCAAATTTACTTTCAGAAGCTATAGAAATACTCTATTTACTCTTTGTACTAAAAAGCGTAGATTTTTATTATTGTACTCCTCTAGATTTGAGATACCCTCTTTTGTATTTGTTAAGTTAGTGAAAGAAGTGACAAAGAACACCTGTAGAACTGTGATTTAACTTAGGTAGAAGTTAAGATAGGCAGTGTGAATTGTTAACATCGTAGTGTATGGAAGACTACTTTGTAATTCTGCATTAATTTGATTAGATCTAATGGAGCAAATCAGTAAAGACAACTGGGTTAGTAGCGTGGAGTTGGAAGAATAGACCGATGCATAAGGCAGAACCATTATATATAGCCGAGTGATCTTTTCTCTCTCTTTTTTACTTATTTTGTTATTTTCGTATTTAATTCTGATATTGAATCTGAATATTTAACTTAAAAGAATTTAGATTGATAAATTTTTAGGGAAAGAGATCTAATCTAATCAAACTTGACTATATCATAAGTTAAGATATAAAAGAGGTTTATCATGAAGAGTTTTTGAACAAATGTTTTAAACAAAGTTTCAAAACCTATTTCGGAAAGAAGTTCTAAATTGGTTTTTGTAAAAATTTTCATCGTATCCAATTCACCCCCTCTTGGTTACTTAACTTATAGTATCAACAATTGGTATCAGAGCAAAGACATGTTATTTAACGAGTATTTGATCCTAGATATGGTCGAGTTTAATGGTTCAATTACTATTAACATGGTGTATTTTCTAAAATAAGAGTGATGTTTTTTCTAACTTTAAAAAGTTTGCGGAAAAGATTTAAAATGAAAAAAGGGCTATCCATAATTAGTCTTATGACTGATCATGGACAGGAATTTGAAAATACATATTTACAAACTTTTGTGAATGACATATCTCATAACTTTTCAGCTCCTTACACTCCTCAACAAAACAAGGTTGTAAAAATAAACAATAGAACAATTCAAGAGGTGCCAATTACTCTTCTAAATGCAAATAATACACCTAAATGCTTTTGGGTTGAAGCTATCTTTACTGCTTATTATATAATAAATCATGTTTATATTAGACCTCTTGCAACTAAGACTTTATATGAATTGTTTAAAGGAAAAAAACCTAATGTTTCATACTTTCAAGAGTTTAGTAGCAAATACTTTGTTAAGAAAATGGGAAAAGACCTCGGAAAGTTTGAAGAAAGAGCTTTTGAAGCAATTTTTCTTACATATTATATAAATATTAAGGCATTTTGCATATATAATAAAGAAACTCAAGTTGTTGAAAAATCAATCAATTTTAGTTCATAAATAATTATGTAGATAATGATGATCTTATTGTTATGCCAATAACTGAGGTAAACACATATCAGGATGAAAGAAATCAACAAAGATCAGAAGAAAATTCTTTTTGTGAAGCTAAAATAAAAAACACTAAAGAATCAACAGGTACTTTAAATGATAACAGAGAAGGTGATCTAGTGCAAAATTAGACAACAAATGAATTACCAAAATCTTGGAAATGATCATCTTTTCATCCAATCGAACAGATAATTGAAGGTATGAATCATGGTGTTAGAACAAGGAAAAGTTTACGAAATCTTGAAAACCAATTTGCTTTAGTTTTTGAATTTGAGCCTAATAACATAGATGAAGCATTAAAAGATTACAATTGTAAAATTGCAATGCAAGAAGAATAAGGATAATTTCAAAGAAATAATGCATAAAATTTAGTTCCTTGACCTAAAAACAAAAGTGAAATGGGCATTAAATGGGTTTTTAAAAGCAAAATGGATGGAAATGGAAAAATAGTTTAGAAAAAAGCTAAATTAATTGCTAAAGGATATTCATAAGAAGAAGGAATAAACTATGGTGAAACATCTGCACCTGTAACTAAATTAGATGCAATTAAACTCTTAATAGACTTTGCATAATATAAAAATTTCAGACTTTATCAAATGGATGTAAAAAGTACTTTTTTAAATGCAGTTTATGTAGGTTAACCCCTTGGTTTGGAAGATCTTCATAAAAGTGAATTTGTTTACAAATTAGATAAAGTTTATATGGTTTAAAATAAGGACCAAGAACAAGGTATGAACATTTGAGTGAATTTCTAATATCTAATAAGTTTCATAAAGGTAAAGTAGATATTACTTTGTTTTTTAAATTCTATGAAAATGATATTTTGATTATTTAAATATATGTTGATGATATAGTATTTGTTTCTACTAACAAACTATATTGCAAAGTGTGTGCCAGTTTAATACAGAATGAGTTTGAAATGTCTATGATGGAAGAATTAAATTTCTTCGTTGGGTTATAAATAAAATAAGGTAAAGATGGTATATTTGTACATCAAGAGAAATAAACAGATCAAATTCTTAGAAAATTCAGATTTGAAAATAGCAAAAGTACAACAACACCTATGTGTACTTCTACTCGTTTAGATATGGACAAAATAGGCAAGAAGGTAAGTGACAAACTCTATGCAAGCATGATTGGATCTTTACTATATCTTACTACTTCTAAACTAGATATTCTATATAGTGTGTGTGTGTGTGATCATTTTCAAATTAAACCAAATGAAACACACCTCACAATAGTAAAAAATAAAAAATAAATTCAAGTACATAAGTGATACAACAAAATTAGATACTTTGGCATCCAAAGAATCAAAATTTCGATCTCATTAGATATTCAAATATGGACTATGTTGATGTAAAATACAATGAAAAAAGACTTCTCATACTTATCAATTCTTATGCAACAAATTAGTTTCTTGATCTCATATAAAGAATATTTAGCTGCTCTTCTTACTATTGAAGTAGAGTATGTTTTAGTTGGAAATTATTGTACTCAAATACTTTGGCTAAAATAACAACTACCTAATTATTGCATTAATGTTGAAAATATATCAATTATGTGTGATAATATTAGTGCAATTAATGTGACTAAAAATTCATTTCAACATTCAAGAACAAAACATATTGAAATAAGACATTATGTTATTCATGATCATGTTATTATTTCATCCGTGATCATGTTATAGAAAAGTAAATATGTTTCAATTGAAAAACATTTTGCTGATATATTTACTAAACCTTTTAAAAAATCAAAATTCAAATATATAAGGAGTGAAATAATTGTATGCTATCCTTTTTGATAGATATCTTGCTTAAATATTAATATTACTTGAAATATAGTGTGAATGAAATATACATGTTTCGGATGAATTTATTTTTGGTGTGTAACAAGAACAAAATATAAAAAAAAGTAAGTTTCTTTTTCAAAAAATAAAAAGAATGATTGCATATCTTTTTTTTTTTAATATATAAGAAGATATATTAGTAAGGTAAATTATACCAAAGGGTATCAACAATTGGAGTTAAGTTCATTTAAGGTATCAACATTTTAAGTTGTTAAAAGAGGTATCAAAGTTGGCAAAATAAATCAAATGAAATATCAACGTTTTGCAAAGTTCATTTAAAGTATCAATATTTCGATTAATTTTCAATTAAGTTTTATAAATTTTCATTAATGGTTAATTATTAATAACTTATTTGACTCACTTTGTAAAATGTTGATACCTCTTTTTAATTACTTGAAATTTTAATATCTTAAATGTATCTATCCCCAAACATTGATTCCTCTTTTGAACTACTTGAAACTTTAATTTCTTAAATGAACTTAACCTCAAAAATTGATACCTTTGGATGTATTTTATCCTATATTAATATATATATATATATATATATGATGCCAAATAAGAAAAGGAAAAAGAATAAAATAAAGTAGGAAAAAAAAAACATTTGAATTAACAGTTAATTGATACCTATAGGTCTACTTGTCCAAATAAGATATGGTTACCTTTTTAAAACATCAATTGCGAACTTCAAAACCAAAAGTCTCTTCAACCTCAAATAAAACTCCCTCAGTGTTTGTCTTCTTCCTACTAATTGAAACCCTAAGTTCATTCAACAAAGAAAATCCAAAAAGCTTTCAACTTTCCTAAAACCATGTCATCTAAAAGTTATTCCTAGAACAAAAGCTCACTCGATGTCTTCAACGAGATCATGTCCAACTCCAGTTTGGAAAAATCATCAATGGAGGTTTCTGAAAAGGAAGTTTCAACTGAAGATGACCCTTTCGGAAGATAACGTAGTCTCAGAGGATCCATTCAAAGAAGTTCCTCCATTGACCCTTAAAGTGGAAAAGAAAAAGAAAGTGACACAATGAAGGAAAAAGTGTGTGTAAGGAAAATCAAGAGTTCAAGTATCAAAAACATAAGAAACCCTCAAATAAAAGAAAAAGAGTAACACCCTCTGAAGCCAATGGAATCAGAGGAAACAAAAGTATTGGTGAGGTAAATATCCCACCTGGTTCATATTTTGATTTCGAATATTTCAAGAGGAACATGATTTTTATGGAAAAATGGCTGCATAAGATCAGTTCTTCAAGATTGTGTAAACTAAGAGAAGTAGTGTATGGAGGCTTGGTTAATGAATTATTTAGAAATTTAAACACCAGCACTTGTAAAAATTGAAAATCCATCATGAATGGACAAAAATTTGTGGTTACTAGGAAGGATTTGATAGATTGTTTGGTTTGCTAAACAATGTGGATGGTGAGTTTTTGATGTATTTGTTAAGAAAATATACATATACTATGATGAATGATGGTATAGAAATTGTAGTGGACAAAGATGTTTTATGATTGAATTCGAATTGGAAATTTGGATTCTACATAAGATCATAGTGGAATGTATTCAACTTAAGGCTGGCACTTTCACTAGCATGTCAAAAGAAGATGCTATAATTGTTATTGCCATTCGAAAAAACAAGAAAATTGGCATTGATTCTATGATCATTGGATTCATGATGAAAAATTGGGGAAGTAAGCTATATATTAGTTTGTTGACGAATTTGTTTAAGTTCAAGAAGATTAATATCCCTTCCAGAGTCAAAGACCCTCAATCTCTAAAGAAGATCTTTAAATTGAAATTTAAGAGAATGAGAATTTTTGTTAAATATGTGGTATACTTTGGATGACACTATCTACAAGCATCTAAAGTGTAGAACGAGAAAAATTGATTGGCAAAAAATCAACTTAATTTGAAGGGGAGGTTGTTGAAAAAGTTATTGAAAAGGATGTTAAAAGAGAGACTATTGAGAAAGATGTTGGAAAAGAGATTATGGAAAAGGATGATGTGAATGATGTTGTGATGGACGTGGTGGAAAAGGTTGAACAAGAATAAGAAATACAGGACAAGGTAAAAAAAAAAAAAAAAGAAAGTGTTTCGAAAGGTAAGCAGGAAAAGGCAAAAGGCAGAGTTAGCAAAACCAAAGGAAAAGGTAAGGTTGCTGTGAACAAGCAATATGTGCTAGAAGCTAATAGATCTAAAGGTCCAAGAGAAGAAAGTGGTCATCTCGAGCTCAGATCCATACTCAGAGGATGTAGAAATAGCATTAGCTAAAGGATCATTAAAGACTTCTTAGGCTACTGATGTTTTGACTCAAGTTGATGTTAAGCTTGAAAAGTTTCAAAAGACACGAGAGACGCTGATAGATACCAAACTAGATGTCTTGATGAAGACTTTTAGCATCGTGATAGAATCTTTTCGCAAGACTTATGCTCTAGCTGCTACTTTAGAAGCTACAACAGTTCCAACAAGGACCCTATCTTCTATAGAAACTGAACCAATTCTACCTTATCCTAACCCCTCTACTACCATTCCCAACACTGAAAGAGCCCTTATGTTGAACCATGTGGAGGTTACAATCTTATTTTGATAAGAAAATATATTGCACAAATGCTTCATAACTTAGTTAAGTTACATTTAATAAACAAAACTTGTTTTTAATATCTTTTATGCTTTATTTTGTGTTTTGATGCAGTGCGTACAGGGAAAACGCTGTGGCTTACTGGTACAGGATAGATCGGGTCACCAGTAAAAGAAAGTGAAGCACGGTTCCCAAATAAAGGAGATCGAAGGGAAGACTGTAAGGCACAAAATGTGAACCAGTTTGCCAGTATGTGTAAAATAGTCATTGGAGCTTCTGACATTCGACGTTTAGTGGGTTTTTTTAGAGCAACTGCTAACTTGTTTTGTACACCGATAAATAGATTTGTTTATGGTGTTTTTATAAAAAGAGAGTTAAGCTTATTTATAGATATTATGTAAAAATACTCTCTTGATTTGTATTTATATTTGTTAAGTGAATAGTACCATAGTGAGATTAGTGAGCTAATTTATAAGGCACTATTCACATATTTTGTTTGAGTGTTTTAGTAAAGTTCTCTTATTTGAGGCAATAGGTGAAGTTCTCATGTGTTAAGGTATTGAGTGAAGTCCTCTTTGTGAGGCATTATTTGAAATGAATGAAACGCATGAAGTCCTTTTTATGTGAGGCAATTGTGGACCATGGAGCTCAGGGGACGAGCTGAACTCCATGTTATAGTATAATCTTCTTCTTCCCTAATCTCATTATTATTACTGTTGTGATTACATGAATTGAGCACAAAATTGGTCAAAGAGATAATGGTTGGTTAAGTGAGCTTAAAATCGATTTAGAAACTTTCTTTGTAGCTTCCGCTTCCACATGTGCATGTAATCTAGCCTAACTGCACTTATTAGATTTTCTACACCTTGTTCCTTACATCTGCAGCAAAACCAAGAAATCTCCCAATGACAACTAAAATTTGATCTCATAGCCATTTATCCTTTTAAAAGACTTTGTGATGCTTGATGTTTGCTAAGATGTTTGCGTTTAATACTTTAGCATAGATTTTTGTTAGCGTTCAAGACTATTACGATAATGTTTTGATGGCATGGTTATGTTTTGATGAACACTTATGATGAAAGATGTGAATTGTGCATATATTTTTTGGTTTGATACTAAAATTGCAAAGACCTCATGAATTGAGTGGAACCATAATCCCTATATGTTATATTTTCTTCTCTCATGTGTGTTGTGCAAGTCATGCAATCCCTTTTCGAATGATAACAAAAAAGGGGAGAAAGGGAAAGAAAGAATAAACGGATATTATGTATAATTATTAGTGGACATACATAATGTACATCACATGTGAATGATATTTTTTATAACATCTTTTTCAAAAATTAAAAGGTTTTGTTATCATCAAAAGGGGGAGATTGTTAGTAATAATATCTCTCTAAGTACTTGCAATGTTTTATAAAGTTTTGATGATAACAAAAGTCTTAAGGAATAATCATATACTTATACATGGTCATACAGTAACCTTAACAAATGCATGTAAGTTCATGACGATTTCAGAAGCATAGGTAAAAGTTTGAAAGCCAAATCAAAAGTTAAACTTTCCTTTATGGAGCAACGGATTTCATTGAAGACCTGACTCCACGGATTGAATATAATAGGGAATTATATTCAATAGTTTCACTAATAAGTTTGTTTATGATCTAATGGGGATATTTAATTAACATCATGGGCTAATATAAAGTATTTTTGATGTAACTTATTTGCTTAAGCTATATGTGGAAAGTTTTAATATGATATTTCATATTGGTAACATGGCCTTCATTAAAGAAAAGTTGTGTGCAAGTTTTTATTATGAATCAAGGTTGGATATTGAAGGTAAATCAAGGAAGATATTGATAGCTTAAGGAATCTCATAATCATGGAAAGATATCTTTGAAGATTGGAAGGAATTCAAATTCATATCTTTCTCTATCTTGCTCATATGATAAGTTTTCAAGCTAACATCTTAAAGATATAACGGAATATTTTCTATCATATATTTAACAATTCTTTGCTGCTTTTAAAGAAAGAATTCAAATAAATATGAGCTAAAGATTCATGAAGATATCGAAGCAACGGGCAAAGGATTATCAATTACATAAGTTATTTCAAGAAGAACATTACACTGCTACTTTATAAATTAAAGGCTTGTACGAAGAACAAGACATGAAGCTTTGTTGGATAAATTACTAATAAAGTCTTCTAAGGTCATGAGAGAATCACAGAATCCTCATTTGTGCTATTCATCATTACAAAAGGAAGCTTACTGCAACATAGTTTACTTTCGAAAGTTGCAGAAATACTCTATTTATTCTTTGTGTTAAAAAGTGAGAATTTTTGTTATTGTACTCCTCTAAACTTGAGATACTCTCTTTTTATATTGGTTGAGTTAGTGAAAGAAGTGAAAAAGAACACTTGTAGGACCATGAGTTAGCTTAGGTAGAAGCTAAGATAAGCGGTGCGAGTTGTTAACATTGCAGTAGACACAAGACTATTTTTGTACTTTTTCATTGATTTGATTGTATCTAGTAGAACAAACCGGTAAAGACAACAAATACCCCACTTGGAGTTGGAAGAGTGTACTAACGCACAAGGCGCAACCACTACATATAGCTGAGCAATCTCTTCTCTTTCTTTCACTTATTTTGTTATGTTCGCATTTAACTCTGATATCGAATCCAAAGTATTTAACTTAAAGGAATTTATATTGATAACTTGTTAAGAAAAGAGATCTAATCTAATCAAATTTGACTATATCATAAGTTAAGAAATCAAGAGGTATCTCATAAAGATTTTTGAATGAATGTTTTAAACAAAGTTTCAAAACTTGTTTCAGAAAGAAGTTTTAAATTGGTTTTTGCAAAAAGTTTTCAACATAACAAATTCACCCCCCCTATTTAGGACCAACACTTTGAATGTGTAATTTTCCATCAAAATCACTTAATGATACTTGTGGAAATTTCCTCTCAAGAAAATAGGAATTTTCACCTGGTAGCTTTAGAATCTCAAAATCCATGGCCTATAGTCGACCAAATTAGCCATTTTTAGTAAAAATTATATTAGTTGACTTTTTGAGGCTTAGAATATGCAATTTTCCACCAAAATCAGTTTATGACACTTGTATCAAATATCCTTTCAAGAGATATAGGGATTTTCACTAGGTAACCCTGGAAAGCTCATAATCCATAATGTATAGTCTACCGAAATTAATCATTTGTAGCGAAATTTGGATTGGTTAACTTTTTTAGGCCTATGATGTGCAATTTTCCACCAAAAAAACTTAATGACATTATATAACAACCTTTCAAGAAATATAGGGTTTTCATCGTGTGACCTCGAAAGCTCAAAATTTACGGCCTATTGTCTACCAAAATCAACAATTTTTAGAAACTTTTGGGAAATCACCACTCATGAGATTTCATTGCATGACCTCAGAAGATCAAAATTCATGATCTATAGTATATTGAAATCTATCACTTTTTGTAAAAAAAGTTGCATTCGTTGACTTTTTAAGGCCTAAAGCACACAAATTTCCACTAAATTCTCTTAATGGCACTTGTATAGATCTCTTGTCAAGAAAAATAGGGATTTTTATAGGGTAACCCTAGAGGGCTAAAATTATACCCTGTAGTACGATGAAATCCTTCATTTTTAAGAAAGATTGGATTAGCTAACTCTTGTGTCTTAGGACACATAATTTTCCACCAAAATCACTTACGAAAACTTATATGAATGCCTCCCAAGAGAAATAGGGATTTGCATTGTGTGACCCTAGATCTCAAAATCTATGACTTATAGTCCATTGAAATTGGTCATTCTTAACAAAAAAAAAAAGAAAAGAAAAAAAACTAGATTTATTGACTTTTTGGGGCATAGAGAGTGCAATTTTACACTCAAATCACTTAATGGCATTTATATGGATTTTTCAAAAGAAAAATAGGGATTTTTACTAGGTAATCTCGAAAGCCCAAAATGCATGGCCAATAAAGCCATCAAAATTTGCCATTTTTACCATGGATTGGTTGACTTTTTCATGCCTAGAGCATGCAATTTTTCATTAAAATTACTTAATGATACTTGGACAGATATTCTTTCAAGAAAATTGTGATTTTAACTGAGTGACCTTGGAAGGTCAAAATCCATGGCCTATAATCCATCGAAATTTGTCATTTCTCGCAAAATTGGATTGATTGACTTTTTTACGTCTAGAACATGCAATTTTCAATCAGAATCATATAATGACACTTGTATGGATGTCTTCTAAAAATTAGAGATTTTAATTGAGAAATCATTCAAAGAGATAACCTGCAAAGAATTAGAAGCGTACATCAATGAAAAAAATTATGCTAATGATGCCAAGAAGGGTGGCATGATCTCCAAGGACCAAACCAGACCATTATCCAAAGCCCTACCACAAGAGCCCTTCCTTACAAAGTTAGATCCCTCATGGTCTCACCCCTAAATAATTACGATGGCACTACCGACCTCATAGACCATATCGAGTACTTCAAAATCCCATGATCTTTTAGGGATTCAACGCTGCCATCATGTGTAAGGAACTCCCTACTAGGTAGCAAGCCCATGGTTTAACTAGCTTACCCCAAACACCATCTATAGCTTCAAGGAGTTCATAGAGATGTTTAAAATGCACTTTACAGTAAGTAAGCTACTTGAAAAGAATGCTTCATCTATTTTATGAGATTATGCAAGTAAAGAACAAACTCCTTTAGGATTACATCATCCATTTTACAAAGGTAGTCCTCAAGATCCCCAATGTTAATGAGATTGTTACACGACAGGCCGCTACCCTAAAAGTGGGCTTGTCTAGCTACTTCTTTAGGTCGTTAGTGTGAAACCGACCTACTACACTAGAGTAATTACGAGAAAGGCAAAAAGGTATATCATCTAGGACGACGTCGTAAAGGTCCACCATGAGGTAGAATAGCATAAACAAGAAACCCACCATGAAACGCATGCCTCTACTAGAAGAAATGATCCCCTAGCTAAAGATTAGATTGACAACATGAAACTCTAATGGCCCCCTTGCAAACAAGGTGGCGATGGAAAATGACTATTCCCCACCTTCTCCAAGTTCACCTCTCTAAAAATCCAATAGGGGATATATGCCTTGAAGTTTGTCATAGGGTCATCCTCCCCCCATTGATTAAGATGCATCCTAGCCTTAACGGGAAACAGAGATACTACGATTATCACCAAGACTATGAAAATACCATTAACAGATGCTATTAGCTCAAAAAACACCTTATAGGATGCAACCATTAGGTTACTTAAAAGAGTATATCCTTAATATGGATACCACTGAGTGCCGGCCTACCTAGCACAGCACTGAAACCATGATCGCCATTAGGTGGACAGAAAGCATGATGATATAAACATCCAAAATAGGAATTCTAATAGGGTAGTTAATACAATCGTTGAAGGGGCCATAAGTAGAGATGAGCATAAGGGCTGAATGGGTCGGGTCATTTTGGCCCACTTAAAATTTCTTGGTTTAGGCCTGGCCCACATTGGCCCACGAGCTAAATGGGTCAGCTAGTGAGCCAAAAAGAATTTATTTTTTATTTTTATTTTTTTAATGTTAATTTGTGAGAAAATTAGAATATTTATGTATTTTAGTGTTTTATGTATATATCAATGATACTTGTATATGAAAAAGGTTTTTTAAATAATTTTTTGGATATAATGTTATGTTTGAATTAATAAATTTGTACTTAAAGAGAATGTTATTGTGCATGTGATGTGTGTATCAATTAATCCTTCTTGATAACATATAATAAATAATCACTAATATGTTGCTATTATTATTTTTTTTGTTCTTAAATTGCTTCTCTTTTCTTTCTTTCTTTCTTTTTTTTTTTTATAGTTGGCTCGCAGCCTAAAAGGCCAGGGCCAATTTGGCCCACTTTTAAATGAGCTGAAAAAATTGGTCGTGGCCCACTTTTTTAAGTGGATAAATGAGCTAGCTTGTATGCCCAGCTCTAGCCATAAGGGAGAACTAGTAAATAAAACCATGCACGTTACTAGGAAAGATGAGGTATTGAACCTCCACACCAAGAAGCAAAAGATGAACTCCTCCATAACCTTCTCCAAAAGATCTTGAAGATATCCAAATCCTGCATCATAACACCTTCATTTTCTGAGCCCAAATTGCCAACTGTGATGTCAAAAAGGTCATGATCGACATTAACAACAATGCCAACATCATCTTCAATGAAGCCCATGAAAAGATGGCCTCTGAACTACAAAAACATATGACTACAATCTACACAGCTCTAACAATAAGTCAGTCAAAGTCAGGGGCATCATCATACTACCAGTGGAGCTTGAGGATGGAGCTAATACCACTATACATGACGTCGAACTTGTGGTGATCAACTGCTAGTCACTTTACAATGTCATATTGGGCCAATCTAGGCAATTCCTCTCCAACATGTTTTCTATAGTTCCTGATACCCAACGAGACTGGCATCTACAAAGGTAACTATGGCATTTCTTGTAATATGTATCTCAAGGTCTTAACACGAGAGGAAGTGACCAAAGAAACCTAGATAGGCAATGACCCCTAGTGGACAACAAAAATCAAGACCAATATGTCCCCCCACCTAAATGAAGCTCTCATTGAATTCCTATACTAAAGTTTCGACATGTTTGCTTGGTCGTTTGCTGACATGCCAAGGATTCCCCACAAGGTCATCACCCACCACCTCAACATCAACCCTATGGCCAAGCCTATAAAACATAAAACAATACACTTCTTTGCTAAAAGACAAGTTCCCAATGTGGAGAAGGTCTAAAATCTACTCAGGGCTTGCTTCATCATACCAAAAAGATACCTAACATGATTGACTAGCGTGGTCCAAGATAAAAAAGCGATGACAAATGAAGTATGTATCTCGACTCCACTGATCTCAACAAAGTTTGCTTGAAAGATTGCTTCCCCCTACTAAAAATAGATCATAACCTTTAGACTTGCACTCTTGAGCTTTGTGAATGCCTTCTCCAGGTATAATCAAATCGAAATGGAACATAAAGACAAAATACAAACTTCATTCATAACATCCTTCAATACCTACTGCTATAAGGTGATACCTTTTGGCTTAAAAAATGTCAGAGCGATGTACTAACGCCTAGTAATTGAAGTGTTCGAACATAAAATTGGCGGGAACATTGAAGTTTATGTCAATGACATGATAGTTAAGAGTATAGAGCCAATATGAGCACCTAATAGACCTTGGGAGACCTTCGACTGACTTAAACACTATGATTTGTAGTTAAATCCTCAAAAGTGTATCTTAGGAGTCTTGCCAGGAAAATTCATCAGATGCTTGCTCACTCTCAAGGGATCAAAGCCAACTTGGAAAATATCTATGCTATTCTAGAAATGTGGTTACCGAGAACAATTAAGCATATTTAATAGCTAAATGGTCGTGTCATTGCCTTGAACAAATCCAAATCTCACCATGGAGACAAATGCTTAAAATTCTTTAAGCTGCTCAAAAACCCACCTACACTCTCAAGACTGCTTCTAAGCGAACAAATATACTTATAACCCATTGTCATCAACCAAACCCTCTCACTAGTACTAATCCTTGCTGAAGGAAGAGAACATGAACCTATCTACTACATCAATCGTTTCCTACAAGAACCAAAACTTTGTTATATCAACATTGAAAAACTAATGCTCAGAGTAGTCATCATAACCCCTAATAATGATGCTCCACAAACCTTACAACTTCGAGAGAATGATGATGTACTTGAGCGAATTAAGCCCTGCGACGTACAATACAGGCCAAGAAAGGTGAGTAAGGCCCAAGCATTAACTAACTTCATCATTGAGTTCACAGGACACTCGAATAGTGATGGCTTGCGAACTTAATTGACCTGGAGCATGTGGAGGGATCTTCCATAAGAAAAGGAAGCAAAGACAACTTTATCCTCAAAGGGCCATTCGAAGAGAAAGTACGATATACCCTAAGGTTTTGTTACAACGCCAGCAACAATAAGGTAGAGTACAAAGCCTTGATTGAATGACACCAAGCACGTTAGAGCTACCAAAGTAATTGTATTATCTACTTTATGCTTATCATACAACAAATCAACAATGAATATAAGACAAATGGTGACAACATGGTAAAATACTTCATTATTGTCAAAGAATTGCTTAATGAGTTCACCTCCTGGACAATACACAAGATACCACAAACTCGAAAAAAATAGGCAGACAAACTATCAAAATATGCCTCATTAAACATATCCTTCCCAAGAGGTAAGGACAATAAATCCTGATAGAATACCTTCCCACCATGAGCATTGATTGGAAAAGCGATAGGGTACTACAAACCACTAGGACGATTAAGAAAGATGACACTCATTACATCCTGCTTAAACACAGCTCCTTACCTAAGGATAAAAAAGAAGTACGATAGTTTATAGAAGAATGAGGAAAAAGGGTCCTCGACGAACTACATGAGGGAATCTATAGCAACCATGTCAAAGGGAAAATGCTCTTCTAACAAGCACTTAGTGTCACAAGACAGGAGTTTCACCCCTCAAAGAGCTCCATGCAGCGCTCGACCATCCTTCATATTATCGTTTTTTACTAATCTGGATGGCGAGCCAACTTTATCTTTCCTGACTTTCCAAGTTTGTTCCGAGCCCTACATTCTCATAAGGAGTGCCATTTTGGCTTTGTCACAATCCCCCATATGTTTGGGAGGTTCAACTATTACAACTAGTTTTGCCTTGCCTTGGCCTCATTAAGAGAGCGGCATTAACTCCCAACTAGTTTGTTCACGGGAGGCTAGACCCGCCTTTAGAGACAACCCATTTTCAGAGACAACCTACACCACGAACAAACCTTTTGCTAATGCCACTCATAACTCTATATGCCCAAGTTAAATACTCCCATAAAATCCTCAACTCTCAGACCATGACACTTAAAATGGGGTAGTATATGGCAAACATGAAGAACGACACTAGTGTCCAAAAATGCCATCGATACCAAAAGCATGCCCCATTATTGCATAACCATAGTAGTTTGATGTAATTAAGCCCATGGCCCTTTGCCTAATGGGGGGTTAGCATACTCGGCCCCTTCCTAAAGGCCACAAGACAAAGACAATACGCCATGGTTGTTGTAGACTACGTTACAAAGTGGCTAAAGTCGAAACAATAGTGAAAATAACAAAATAGTCCAAGAGAACTGTGTACTCAACCACATCATCACACGCTTGGCATCCTTTTTATCCTGATAGGAGACAATGAAATGCATTTTCAATGATGATAAGTTCCAAGACTTCTATGCAAAACCCAAATCGAAATCCATTATACATTTGTAGCATACCTTCAAGCCAACAAGTAAGTCAAGTCATAAACAAAATTATCCTGAACAACCTTAAAAAGAGAAGTGATTGAGTCAAAGGAAATTAGGTGGATGAGCTCTAGAATATCATATGGGAGTATCAAACAACCTACCAAACCATAACAAGTGAGATAACTTATCGCCTTGTCTTTGGAATAAATGTAGTACACTCGGTTGAGCTCAAACTACCAAACATTCACAATCAAGGTACTGATCTCATAGTAAATTAGATCAACTTACATGTCGCTAGTTGTTGGCTCAATTAAGAAGCATTTGGTCCATAATGTTCATCATAAACAAACTTAATGGTTCATTGCCCTTTGTGATTTTTAACTCAATGTCATGCTGCATTAGCTGCATAATAATCCTTGAACTAGTAACCCAACAAGACAATGGATATAGTGAAGTCATGTTATTGTGTTAGTGTGAATGACAAAATGATGCATAAGGGAGAAATCTATGAAGGTAGGCAAACTATGACAAACTAAATCATGTTCAAGCATTAAAATTAACCTTTATTGCTTAATTAACATCCTTTGAAGAAAGGCAGATGTCTGTCCTTAATTTTAGGCAAAAAGGAAAAAAAAATTTAATCTTCTTAAAATTAGAAAAAGCTTAGAGGGATTTATAAATAAGATCATATTCATTTAGCAGCTACCATCTTGCAATTTGATATTAAAAAGAAAGGTAAAGGCATAATTTAAGTTGTCAACTTACCATAAAAGACAAGGAGTCAAACAATGTCACGGCCAAAAGCGACTCTTTATTTTTTATAATATATTCAAATTCATCCTCACCTTTGAAATTCAAAAGTGATTACACGATGAAGAAAAAAAAGCTAGTAGACATAAAAAATTATTCTAGATACAAGGGGATAAAGGCACTAAAAGTGTTTGTATCTTTTATTTTTGGCAATTTAGTATCTATTTTTTTTATTTTAATTTAATGCTTATATTTTCAATTTAGTTTCAATTTATTATCTTTGTTAACAAAAGAGTTAACGATTGCTATATTTTTTATATTTTAGTATCTATACTTTAATTTAATTGAATTCCAGTGTCTACACTTTGATTTTGAGGCATTTTGGTGTTTATTCACTAATTAATTTATTAAAAATAAATATTTTACTTTTTTAAGTTGATATATTATTTTAAAATTATATTAACGTTATGTTTTAATTTAATGAAATTAATTTTAGATTTTTATTTGATGGATTATTTCATAAATAAAAATATATATATATATATATGTATGTAAGAAATTTTGATCTTGAGTAGCTTTTTGCATAGTCTTCAATTTTGATATAATCTTATATCATTAGAAAAATCTTAACATCAAAATTTTATTTGCAAATAAGACCGTATAATATGTTCCAAGAATACAAAGACTAGGTAAATTTTTAAAATGGTTATAATATATAAATCAAGTGTCATTTTGCCTTATAACATGAATTTATGAACTTGTTGAATAGTACACCTCTATATATAATATTTTTTGTAGATTTTTTTTTTTCAGTAATGTTCATAAACCCTTATGAAATTATTCAAAAAGTCCTTCATCGATCTTATTGAAATAAAATATCGATTGGCTTATGTGTCCGGATTGAGAAAGGATTTTTTCAACAATCTCACAAGGGTTTTTTAGGGGACACTATAAAAGAAAAATCTAAAGAACTATTATAATATATATAGGTGTATTATTCAAAAGTTTTAAAATTCATGTTATAGGGCATATGACACTTGATTTACAAATTATAAATATTTTCAAGTTGTACTTGATCAATGTTGTCTTGAAAAGTAAGATTTTATTTTAGAATAGAATTGATGCTAAGAGCTTTCTAGTGATATATAATTTTATCAAAATAAAAAATTACATGTAAATATTTATTTATGATCAAAATTAACATGTGTAAATAATTTTCTTTTTAGTTTTGAAATAATATATCGATTAAAAATCTAAATTAATTTTTAGTAAATTAATATATAACTTTCTTTTAAGTTTTAGAATAATATATCATTTAAGAACAATAATATATTAATTTTTTAACAAATTAATAAGTTAAAAAATAATAAAGTGTATCAAAATTAAATTATAAACACCAAAATGCCATTACACCTAAAGTAATGAAAATAAAATGCAAAGATATGTAACAATCATTAACTTTTGTGATAACAAACACATTAAATTGAAACTAAATGAAAGAAATAAGCATTAAATTGCTAAAATTAAAAGTTTAAACACAAAACTGCAAAAATTCGAAAGTACATGCACTACCTTTATTAAAAAAAAAGGTAAAAGAATCATTACTTTTGTTTCATAGAAAAAATGGTAAAAGAAAAAGAATAAGGAAGGGAAAAAAGTGAAAAAAAAATCATAATTGGATCAATGAGATAGGATAGGTAAAGACTAAAACCTTATAAGAGTGGATTAGGTATTGAAAAAAAAAAAGAAAGAAACCTATAGGATTATAAGTCAGGTTTTGGCTATCTTATAGGGAATTGAGATAGGTTCGGGTCTTATATGGCCCATCTCAAGCCTGCAATAGTTACATCCTTAATGCTTGTCATGTTTACAGTATCATTAAGGTATTTTCAACCCCAAGCCTATGATCCTCATTGATATGTATCAGAATTAATGTGTGTAAGCACCATGTGGCTTATATGCTTCCATATTGACTTTATCAAGTATTGTTCTATTTGTTATATGGCATGTTGTATTGGATTGTTCTCATTTAAGCAGTTTTAAAATAGGTAAGGGCTAATTTTTTTAGCTCATTTACTTGCAGCCTAAGGTGGGTTGGCTTGTAGGTTAGATGAGTTGACTTGCTAGCCCATTTGTATAAAAAGTAAAAAAAATAAAAAATTTAAGGAAAATGACTATAAATGTAGCATTATTCCTAAGAATTTTTTGTTTGAATTTAACTAATATGTTATGGTAATAGAGAATGACAAATTGATACACATGCATCATAACAATTTTTTTTATGTATGTACTTATTATTTTAAATGAAATATGATATCCAATGAAACCTTATAAAACTTAATTTTTTACTATATAAATGTTGTTAAATTAACATAAATGGGTTAAACTCTGGTCAATTTAGCCCGTTTAACCTAAATTGCAAAGTGGGTTAGGTTAGCATCAATAAATTTTGGCTTGTTTGTCCCACACCATATTTTTAAAAGTGGCTCTCTTGAAGAACACACTATAACTTTAAAAATGGTTCTCTTGAGATCCGTTAAATAAGGATCCATACTTCTATGACTAGTTTTCTTAGATATATTATAGGTCCATACTTTAATAACTGGTTATCCTAAGACTTATATATTCATACTTTTCAAGTTTGTTATTTTAGCCAATGGCTTTTATTGTCTAGTGATATTTTTCCTAATGTTTCAAATGAAAGGTACCATGTTCAAATCTTCCCTAACTTATTGTAATGGGAAAAGAAAAAAGTCTATTCTTTTAGTTACATTTATAAATTCATGCTTTCAAAATCCAATTTTGGTCATTAGGGGTTCACACTTTTAAAAGTTCGTTTTCCTTATGGTCTAGAGTAAATAAATTACATTTTGTGCATTGGCATAAGTAAGTATATAAAATTAAAATGTGTTGTGGTGTATGATCACTTGTTACATTATAAGTTAAGCTCATACAAGTGTGACATTTATGTTGTATGAGTTTGTATGACATTGCAAACTTATTTTGTTATAGTAAACCAAATGTGTCGCCGTAGGGAATAAAAAAGAAATTAAATTCCAATTTAATGGGATTTAATAGAGTTGCGATGAATAGAATTACGATGACTATTACATTTCTATTATATTGTTCAATTGGTAAAAATAAAAACAAGTAATTATTGGAGTAAAATATATCTATATATATATATATAATATCACTTATCTTTATTATAGAAAAGATGATAATTGTATAATGATATTTTAAAGATAGGAGTATTTATAATAAAAATTGAAAAATAAATCATTGAATGACTATTTATCTGTGTGGGAATATGAATTACAATTAATTATTTTATATAATAAATAATTATTATTCTCAGTAGATTTTATGTAGAACGATGAGAGAATTAATAGCTATTCCCATAAGGCCAACAAAGTGGAAATGTAAAAGGAAAATCCAACAAACATGATTACTATATAAGAGATGCACTGATTCTTAAAAAAATACTAAAAGGAATATGTTGATTAACTAAAAGATGAAGAAAAATATTAAAATACCTTTCAATATATAATATATTCTGGATTATATCACATGTAATGGAATTATAAATGAAATTGTAAAGGAGAAAAAAGAAGGTAGTTTTATGTTCAAGTTGATTGTCATTCAAGGCCATAATCCTTCATAAATTTGATGGCAAAAAATTATAATCCTTACACCAATCAATTGCTTGACAAAACTATTTTCATGTAAAAAGCTAAAACTGAAAAATAAATTCACATATTCATAAAAAAATCCACTGAAACTATTGTAAGAACCAAAAGAACTCTTATATTGACCATTGTAGCTGCAAAAGCCAATTGCTTCCAATTCACTCACATCTAAGTTGCTCAAAAACACTCATTCAAAAGCTAAGTCAATAATCTTCAATTTGGAAAAAGTTTCATTAAAATCCTTCAATTATAACCCAAGTTCAGCTTAAATCAATCTAGCCCAAAAACACACCTAAAAATAATCTCCATGGTCATGATAAAAACACCCTTCCCTTAAGGCAAACTAAAGTTACATCCTTCACCGCAAAGATGGGAATATCCAACGGCCGACATTCAAACTTTCCAACGCACTCGATCCGCGTGAAGCGCTTGTCGACCAATAAGAAATCAGCTTTTAGGTACGTACTTTTCCTAACGACTATTTAAATCCTCCGATTTCATTACCTTACGGACGCCGAAAAAGGAAAATACTAAATAAAATTAAAATTCAACTACAGCAGCATTTTGCAAATTCCAACTTTCCAATCCCAAATCTCAAGATGGCGAACGAAGAACCAGTTGTTAGCGTTGCTGAGCCGGTTCCGGAGCTGGCTGCTAATACCGAAACCACCGCTGCAGCCGAGATTGTGAAGGCGAAGGAGCCGAAAGCTAAGAGGCCGTCTAAGCCACGAAAGCCCTCTGCGTATCCAAAATACGAAGAGGTACTTTATTCAATGCTCGATCTATTTCAATTCAGTTTGTGTTCATTATTCGTTTGAGTGTCACTGATTTTGATAATTGATATGGTATTTGTTGTTTCAGATGATTAAGGATGCGATAGCGACGTTGAAGGAGAAATCCGGATCGAGTCAATACGCGATTGCGAAATTCAACGAAGAGAAGCACAAGAGCCTGCCGGCTAATTTCAAGAAGCTTTTATTGCTTCATTTGAAGAAGCTTGTTGCTGCTGGAAAAGTTGTAAAAGTGAAGAATTCTTACAAGATTCCGGCCACTGTTAAGTCTTCGAAGCCTAAGCCGAAATCAGTTGTTGCTTCAAAGCCTAAGCCATCCAAGGCTAAGTCTGCTGTTAAACCTAAACCAAAGCCTAAGTCTGTGGCGAAGACTAAGTCAAAGCCTGCTTCTGCTGCTTCTTCTAAGCCTAAACCTAAAGCTGCTACGGCCAAGCCCAAGCCGAAGGCAAAGGCAAAGCCAAAGGCGAAGGTTGCTCCTGCTGCGAAGCCGAAAACTAGTGGAGTGAAGAGGAAGGTAGCTGCGAAGCCGAAGGCGGTGAAAGCTGCGAAGACATCGAGCAGGGCATCGCCGGGGAAGAAGGCTCCGGCGTCTAAGAGCGTGAAGCCGAAGAGCGTGAAATCGCCAGCGAAGAGGGTGAAATCGCCAGCGAAGAGGGTGTCTTCTCGGAAAGCGAAGAAATGAGAGGGATTGATGCAATGGGAGGGGTAGTTTTGTAAATGTGGAGATGTTCTGAGCCCGTTATTGATAGTAGTTTTATGCAGTAGATGATGATAATGGAAAAATAGGATAGATTCAAATTTGATTTACTTTTTCAGTAAAGGGTGGTATTTTTCTGCGATAGGATGTATCTGTACTGTTTAATTTTAAATGTATTGATAATTCAAATTAAGCCATTTTAATACTTGGTTTGTTTCATCTTCTCGATGAATTTCAGGTTGGGTAATTCAAACCAAAACCGGCATGTAGTGAGGAACAAAAAAGTCCCAAAATGATGAAGAACTTTGAAGTTCTATTTTTTTTTTTTATATAACTTCCAAGCGGTGATAAGAAATGGAATTTTGAGCAAAAATAAAGAAAAAAAGAAATGGGATGAAAAGTGTGTGTGTTCTATCTTCACTAAATCACGTGAGTGAATCTGAGTGCAGGTTACTGTTTACGAAAAGCCTGATCAAAGTACACCAAGCATACAGCTGTAGGTTTAATGAAGACTATCTTATAATACGACATGAGATCATGTCCGGGATTTTCCGTCTTAGACAAAGGATTTTTCTTTTTATTTTTTGGAGGGCTGGAGAGAGTTCCCGACTTTTAAAGACTAATTGAGTTTTTTTAAAAAAATATTGTATAAAAGTAAATGTAAGATGTAGAAGTAAATAGAATCATTGAAATATAAAGTAAAAGTAAATAGGACGGGTAAAAATATAGAAGAAATTAAAAAAAAAACTTAAGGTGATAATCTTACGGATTAATGATAAGGATAAAAATAGTTAAAATGATAAGGGTGAAAATGGTGAGGCTAAAATTCATTAAGATGTAGACTTGGTGTATTAAGAAAACGTAAATTTGAATTTTTTATTATTAATTTTGATGAGATTAATTTATCATTATATAATGATTTATATTATATTTAATTGTGATCTAATTTTTTAAATAATTAATATTTTATTTATATATTTATTTTTTAATTAAATTATTAATGAGATAATTTTATTGGTAAAATCATAAAAGCTTTTTCCACCAATGACAACTCTGGGGGAATTTATAGATGGCAAATTTGATTTCTTATCCACCGATGACGGTCCTTAGTCTTCATGTAATGGTAAGGTCTACGATTCTAGATACGACGAAGGCACGCATCAACTCATGGACAAGTCATGTGGAAGAGTTGCCACCATTATCCGCGAGAGGGGGGAAGGAATTTCGTAAATTTGCAGAGACTTAATATAGCAGGTGTTATACGTTACACCTATACTATTAATTAACTGAATCCTGATTTGGTGTTGAAAATTCATGTCAAAAAATCCAGTAACAAAGTTGGTTGGTTACTTTATGTCATCTTTATTATGTATCCCTCATTTTATGTAGTACTAGCGGATGACACACTCATGTAAAAATTAAATAAAAAAAGATAAATATATTTTTATTTTTTTTTATCAAATTGGAGAACATTCCATTTAAGCAATCAATTTTGAATTTTTTTTGCTTAAAACTTCCAAATTTTTTTTGGCCAAATGAAAACTTCCATGTTTATCTACGTCTTTTTACACTAAATTTTTGGTGGACAGAGAATGGGTATTTAAAATGATCAACTTAACTTAAATAACTATGGAAAGAAGATTAATAAATAATTAAAAATAAAAATTACAAATGAAACCAACTTATGGACATGGATGGACACGTATTTAAAAGGCTAAAATTGTTCGAGTAACAGGAGAGGAGAGTATGTGCTTAAGGAAATCATGGAGATCGTGGATTTGAAGAACATCGGAAGAAAAAAGGAAGAAAAATAAGTAGCCACCGGCATTGGTGCTTTTTTTGAAATAAAAAAATAATTATTTTTAATAAGGATTCCTAAATTTGGGCCCAGAGATAAGAGTAATTATTGAATTTAAAATCTAATGTATGGATTTTTAATTGCTCTTAAAATTGTCCACAATTGAAGGATAATGAAAAAAAATTAAAAATATAGGTTAAAATAGTGGAATCGAATAGACGGGTTTTGACTTAAATATAATAGATAATTCGTATTGGGTATTTATTTTTTTTTTTACTTTATTTTTTTCATCTGTCTTGTTCTTCTCTCTCTCTCCCCTCTCTATAAACTACCCCACTCTCTCTATTTTTCCTTCATATTAACTGCTTTTGTTTTTGGTTAATACTTTCGTTACTATTCTCCTCTTCAATTTTTCCTACTTAGTACAGTCAATAACATAAAACCATAGTTGGGTTTGTTTCTCACATAAAAAGTTTCTCTTTTTTCAATCTTCTCTTTTTTAATTGCAGGTCCCAAGCCATAATTTGGTTTGCCGTTCCTTTACTTCGTTGGGTTTGTGAGTTCTTTGCTACTCTTATTTCGGAAACTACCAACTCTAGTAAGTTTCTTTCATTTTTTTTTCAATCTTTTCTTTGTAAAATTTTCACAAAAATAAATTAACCACAAAAGGCATGAGTTTCTCTTTTCCAACTGTTCTCTTTCTATTTGAAGTTAGAACATATGCAGATGCTGGAGATTTCAGTCCAGGAAACGGCACGATTTTTAGGCCTTTTTTTGTTGATAACCATTTAATGTAGATACTGCTTTGATGTTTGCTTATTCTGGTTTGAATGATTTTGCTTTATGTGATTTATTTATTCTCGGACTAAGTTTAAATGTTGGTGTAGCAGAAGATCCTAAAAAAATTGTGTAGTTTTCCTTTTTTTAGAATTACTTTCAATTAAATGAGTCAGGTGAAATGCCTTTCAGTTTATATTACTAATTTAATAGGTTGATCTATTGTCGAATTTTTAAAATTAGTTATCATGAAAAGGGGGAAAAATAAATATTTATGTAAAAGATTAGTAATACATTGATTGCGGAAAAAAATTATAAATATCTGCAAGTAATTTTATGAATTTAATAGAAGTTTTGAAGATATTATTGTAATACAGATGTCTTAAATATAACTCCTACTGCTTTCAGGATGTGTTGAAGAATATCAACTCTGAATCATTTCATCAAAGACATTGGCTTTGTTAGTAAGTTTCTCTTTTTTCAATTTTTCTCTTCGTAAATTTCACAGTAGTCACCAAAGTTTCACAGATATGAAAGTTAACCGCAAAAGTACGAATATTTAATATTTACACTATGCCATTGAAAATTTGCAGAAATTATTCGATTTTTATTCTCAAATCTACCTGACTCTACTAATTTTTTTCAATAAATTCCCAAATGAACCAATGGGTTCATATACATTTTTCCCAAGAAATTCACTGGATTTTTTAAGAGAATCTAATTAATCCCCATAAGGGAAAAAAATCAAATCAAATGGTGAATGAATGTAGTTGCAGCTATAAATTTAGAACAAAAATTTTACATTGATTAAGAAAAAAATATATTAATATCAACAAGGTAATTTTATGATTTTAATAAAATATTTTCAAGATATTATTATTATTATTATAGGAGATATAATCGTAATATACTATTGTTTAAAATAAAGTTCTAATATAAGCTAATTGATTTAATTATTTTGTGATTAGTTTTTTAAAAAAAAATATATTTATTATCTAATTCATTTATTATTTTTGTTAGGGTAATTTCTCTTCAACTCTAGCCACCGCTGCAAGTCAGAGTTGAATGCTTAATTTTTTTTTTCTCTTTCATTTAATTTAGGATGTTTTCTTTTCAATGCAAAATTGTTTTTTGAATTGTACTTGGTACTTTGAGGACCAATGTCTGTACCTAGGTTAATTATCTATGAGAAAGAATACATCATTCTATTTAAGGATTTATTCAGCAACACGCGAAAGATGGCCTTTTTATGGAACCGTGGATCAATATATACCTTTGTATATGGTCTTGATCAATTATAGAATTGGAATTGTGTCTTCGTCTTTATATACACACACTAGCAGACAATACATCTACATTGCGAGTGTAAAAATTAAATTAGAAAAAAGAAACTTAAAAATAAATTTTTATGATAAACAATATAGTTGCAGTTAACTACATGCAAGATCAGTAGATGAAAAAAAAAACTAAAAATAATGCATAATTTGTTTAAAAATACATGAAAAAATTAAATGATTATTGAAATAACACTCTAATATATTGTAAATATTCATAACAAAGTTTATAAAGCATCAATTCTAATTGCAACTTGCTTCATCGAAGATGTGGCATATACCTACAAAACGAATAAAGAGACATTAATAAGGGAATTTATATAACCAAATAATACATTATAATACTCCTCAAATATAGATCATGGAACTCTAATTACAGAGACGCTTTTTGGTGTAGTGGTTTGGAGTTCGTCGAAACTCCAAAGTTAAGCGTGCTCTGTGCAGAGTAATCCCATGATGGGTTTATTTCTTGGGAAGTGTTGGCACTAAAATGATAAAACCGCGTGGCATGTGATCAAAGCGGACAATACCTCAATGTTGTGTGTTTAGCTAGAGTGGGACAAGAAAGGATTTTTCCGTTTTAAATTTCAATTTGCTAATCTATTATTAAATTCTATGTATGGCTTGATAATTGACCTAATAATTTACACGTGGTGCCCAATTGGAGAACAATGCTAAGACTATATGGGCAAGTCCTTGGTAGATACCACAAATCCTTATGAACCCATAAATAGAATTTAATAATAGATTAGCAAATTGAAATTTAAAATAGAAAAATCCTTTCTCATCCCACTTTAACTAAACACATAGCACTTGGATCACAACCTAATACGCCATTGTTTTAAAAAAATCTCATTCATTCATTTTTGTTTAAAATAGAAAACAACATTTATTATAGTGAATTTTACCTTGAAAGAAAGCATTATACCTCCAATACTTTCTCGATCGAACATTTACAGCACATGAATGTGAAACCTAGTCTCGATGACACAAAAAGTTGCAGCAATAACTCGTGCATATAAATTTCCCAAACATTTAGTAGTCTATTATATAACAATTAAACATTAGATGAGATTCTGAGTGTATATAATTCTTTTGCCAACAAACAGAAAATTTATCAAGATAGATAAATAAAAGTGAGTTTAATACTTTTTTTTTTCTAGAAGTCTATCTAATAAATAAATTCATATTTATATTAAAAAAATCACCAAAAAACAATTACAACCAATAGAAGGAATCTCTATGGACATTATAAAAATTAACAACCTGTTATGAAAGACAACTAAATATATGACATGGTATTTGTATGGAAATCACCTAAAAAATAAATAAATACGGGGAAAAACAAATTTACAGAAGAAAAAAGGTATCTATAATTAACTCTAACTAAAATAATAAGAATTTACTGTCCTTATTCAACAAGACTAATTCATAAATAGAGGTATAGAAATCTTCTATACGACAATAACGTTTGTTATGCTGATTTTATGTAACGTTAGTACTTAATCCATAACACATTACGAAACATCAAAACATAGCACTTAAATAAAAAACAATAAACGAATACCCGATTGAAAAAAAATTGCAAAAATGAACTACCAAATTAAAAGGAGTTCCTCGCTATCGGGCAATGTGTGATATGGGGTAATGGAATTGATTGTTGCATAAAAGAGAAGATCCAATCGATCATGCAAATTGAGGAAATGGATACGAAAGTGTAAATGGGCTTTAAATATAAAAATAATTTATTTATTTATTTATTTGGGCTTTACTCATGGGCTGAGTGAAAGGGTCTAATGAGTCAAGTTCAACTATTAGGATGGCTTGGGAAGATTTGGCATGGTGGGCTTGGAATAGGGATCATTAGATCGATCAGCCACATCCAACTTTTCTCAGATAGGCTCATGCACACACAAGAGATGATTGTTGGCCTTGGCCCATGGGAAGCTCATTCAAGATAAATATGAATTGAGCTTACTCCATCTCATCCGTCAATCACTAAGGCAATTTGATGGTCGTTATCCACGCAAAGTGCCATAAATACTCAGTCATTCCTCCTCATTTGTAACTTTTGGAGAGAGAAGACAAATGATAGTCTATAAAGGAGGTTCTATTCAAGAAGATCAAATAAGACAACTCAAGTGATTTCTATTCCAACTGCTCAAGAACTATAAGGTTGTTATGCGAGGTCTACTCAAGCTCCCTTACCTGTCACTTGTGCATTTGAGACGCTGAAACTACCTGTTCCTCCTCCCCTGTCATTCTCTTCAAGTCATCTCATCATCAAGTGTCATTTTTTCAGTAGCACTTCGAAGTTACTTGCTAGGAGCAAGATCCACGCGATGCGTGTGTGATCGCTATTAACAAGAACCTTACATCTATATTTTGGCGACTCCGCTGGGGACTGAGGACTTTGATAGAGCCGTGATGGCACCTCTAAGAAGAAAGCTAAGTAACACTGACGACAACATGAATCAAGACATTGGCAACCTTAACCCCAATACTATTGATTCTAGACATGCCAACATTGGAAGATGTCAACCCTAATGTCAATGCTAATCCTGCTGCTGACATGCAAAGCATCATTGTCGATAATGCGCAAGTCATATGTGTTATGCAAGAAAGCAATGTAGAGACGACGCGAACCATTTAAGAGAACACCTGAGCTCTAAACTAGTTCTTGACTGCACTCACTCGTCTCATACCAAAGATGGCTACCAGTGCTGATGCGCTCCAAGATGCAGCCTTACTAGGCCCTATCCCAGTTGTGCAGCAAAGCGCCCCTTTCTTATCCCAGCCTATCATTGCTCCTGCCATTTAGGCAAACACGCCTCAAGGGGTGAATGTGTAAACCTCATCACCACAGGTTGTAGTTGAGCAGCAACCAGCCTCTGAATAAGATAATATAAGATCTCAACTTGGGGGGTTGTCATCCTCACATGTGCACTCTCGTGCTAGCCTGAGTGAGACCACTCCCTTGGCTAATTTTAATCTTCCTTAAACACTGACTCCTCCAATTGTACCAGTGGCATCAGTTACAACGACTGCATTGACTCCACCAGTTGCACCAGTTATGCCAACTGCCCCAGCTTCACCAGCTGTACCATCAGTATCTATGCCAATGGAGAACTCGTCATTGAAGATAATGATATATGCAATAATCCACTCGCCGCACACAATACTCAGCGGGGTACCGCACGTATTGCTCATCATGATCTAAGAACTGAAGAAGACGAAACAAGCTAACAAAGTTGAAAGCCATGTTATGCCTGATGGAAAATGATATGTTATTTAAGATAGGCCTATGGGATCTGAAGAAGCCTTCATATCATTTTTAATATATTAAGAGCCTTTGTATGCAATTGCATGTATTTTCGTCATTATTTGAATAAAATTACGGCTTACATTCTCAAAGCTTTTTCAGTACGATTTCTCTTGTTCTTATTGCTTTATAATTTTCTTTTATTGCTACAAAGTTAGAGATCTGTCTCCTTAGCACACAAAGACAGTAAACACAGTAAGAATATAGCATTGATCACATATGTTGTTGCTACTTAGTAAGAGTATAATCTCCTAAGTGTGCGACGGCATGACAACATGTTGAGCTTGTGTACTGCAAATTGTTAAGAGTATTGACTCTCAGGTGCGGTACAAGCCATTGCAAAGACAACCTCCTTGGTAACTCATACTGGGCAGTCAAGTAGTGGGAAACATCCCCTTGACTAATAAAGCTAGAAATTTGGATCCCAAGTGATAAATGTCACGATTGCTGCTTAAAGCGCGATTGAGTACTTTTTTAAAAGGGATCATTTAAATACCATCACTAGTAAGCCAAGAACCTTACTCCAATGCAAAAAAAAAAAAAAAAAAAAAAAAAAAAAAAAAAAAAAAAAAAAAAAAACAAAGGAAAAAAAACGCTGTAAGAGGTCCCTTAAATCATTGAGTCTAAGCAAGTCTCATATTCATGATAGTCAATTGCAATCATAATATCTTAAACATCACTGCTGCTTGGTAAGAGCGTTATCTCCTAAGCGCGTGATAACATACTTTACTTATAGTGCTGACTGGAGGAAGATTGTCTTGCGCATGGCAGCATGGTATCATACCTAAGCGCGTGATAACAAAACAAGCTTATGTAACACAATACTATCGCTGCTTAAAGCGCGATTGATTCATTATTCTAAGTCATGATAATATTGTTGCTTGCAAGCGAGAGTACTACTCCAATGTGTGACATAAGAATTTTAAAGCCTTTATTTTATTGTGATCGTTGCTGCTAAGTGAAAGTAAGGCTTCCTAAGCGCAAGCACACGCTATTAAGGGCTTAATCCGGATTTTGACATTCACATATATATACCTATATAAGGAAAAGATCAATGACTGCAATAAATTCAAATCCATTCATTCAAATAAACAAGAACGATAACACATTGTTCAGAATGGAAACAAAGTAACAATCATGTCTGAACTAAGGCTTGCAATCTAAGCCTACTACAGACTCCAAGTCATAATCTCCTAAAGCAATCTCCATCAAAGTCTTCACTGCTGCAACCTCGGCATGAACTTCCTATAGCTTCACCACCAATTTGTCATGATATCCCTTGGCATCCTTATAACTCAGCAATCTCTTGGCCTTGTCAGCAAGAAGACATAAGCTATCAGTTCTGAATTCCAACATACAAGCCCCTTCAATACACTTGACCAGTTGCTTCAGCTCTGTCGTTGATAAGGAACTCCAACGTCTGTCCATCAGCAGCATGGCCTCACTGATCATCTTCACCATGGCAGTAGCTACCTCTATCTCCAACATAGGAGAACTGGCCCAGAATTCCCTATCCAGGGCATTAAGACTCTCTAAAGGAGCTATTAAGCGAGAAGGCACAGTAAAGCAATAAAAGGAAGTCATCTCCTCTGATGCAATGTAGTCCTCTGAAGTTGCTACCATTTCGTCACAAGACACGCCAGCAACTAGGGGAGGATGGATATGGAACTCAATAGCGGCATTAACATTGGATGCGCTTGTGATTCCTCCATCAAGAGCATGTTCATTATCTTCGTGCATGAGCTCTTCAATCTTGCTAGTATCACCTTCATTGTTACCATAGGGAGTTGGAGATGGTTCGTAATCAATTTTATTGAGGCCGTCATCTTATCATCATGGGCAACCTTCAGAGTAGCTAGTAAAGAAGCTTTGAGGGCGCGTTCCTTGTGCAAAGCCACAACTGCGACAACAGTAGTTGACCCTGAGCAGCACAGGTTCAGAAGCATAGTCACGTCTTCAAGAGTTGGTGATATCTCCTCCCAAGCAGTCATGAACGTATGAGTCTGGGTATTCCAACAAGAGATGATGGTGCGCCAAATCCATATCTTGCTTGTGCTAACAAGCCATAAGCAGACAGAGGTGATGATGGCACTATAGACTCCAGCTTGCTTCAGAATTCTCACATAGTCCAACTAGTCGGTGATGTAGTCTATATAGTCTCTCCATCCAAGTGGCGGCTCTTCAGAAATGCGAACTATGTGCTGGAAAGTTGCAGCTCCTTCTGCTCATTCTTGAAACATAGCATGAAGTCCCCCCTAATGGTGCTCTTGGAATCGGTGTGCGGCTTGGGCTCGATTAATTGGAAGTCACCATCAATAAGGGGAGTTGCACACAACTTGGGGCAAGAAGCTTTGTCCCAGAACGTATCTTCAAAAATGGTGTCGTCTGTTCACTGATGTCGAGGAAGTTGAATTTGTGGTGGATTGCCGTCTTAACGCACTAGTAAGCCTTGTTGCTTGATAACTTCTACACTTAATCCTTGCTTGCCCTTGGCTTCGTTTTGCTTGAGAGCTCCAACCTTTTGAACTTGACCACATTTCATATTCTTTTGCTTGATGGATTTCTATACCCCGAGTTTGATCACCCCTGTTAACTTGGATTCCAGTGGCTTGAATACTTCTCATTTCCTTTGATTTGGTAACTGCAAATTGTTGGACTTCTTCCCCTCTTTGGCCACCAACCTCTATTGGTCCTTTAGTGACCGGACGCCTGCAAATTTCAAGGAAAGAAGGAATTAGTGAAAGGGTACAAACGAATCTATATGCAAAGGGAATATAGGCATATCTCTTCAAATATGTCAAAGGGTATCAAATCATTCACAATGAAGCGGAACCTGAACATGCCAATGATTAAAAAAAAAAAAAAGGGTATAATTATTCTGTATGGTGACCTCTTCTCAAGTTGCGATGGATTATTGCCAAAGATAAAGAGATTATTTGAATGTGATATATATATATATGTATGTATGTTTATATATATATATATTTTATCCAAGTGTACGTTCTCAAATCAAGGAAGTAAGGCAATCATATACATGCATATATATATATATAGTTACGGTTTGTGGCCTCAACCATACCAATTATGTCGAACAAGAGTTCGGCCATTAAACTCTCTTTGAAAAAAAAAATTGTTCCTGTTTCGACTATGAATAAATATAAATATGAAAAGTATACGTCTTTAAACCCGTCATGATTTGGTCTTGTATTCAAAAAGAGCACTTTGTTGAATAGATATACGACTTCTGTATGGCGTTGTTGTTTGGCAACGCGGTTGAGGAATGCTGAAACGTTATCACCAAACACTCAAAAGACATCCAACGATAAGTGGTATGATTCCAAGCACGGGTAGAGATTATTAGAAGCAACAATTGCAAGATTGAGGTGATTATGATGAGCAAAATCATCGGTTTGCTTTATGACGTTCGGCCATGACGAAAATTGATAGCGAGCTCGGATCAAGCTTTCATGGCAGACAGATTCACTAAGGAAGTCAAGGCACGTGGGTCCTACGTACGTATTTTTTATACGCTTTGACCAAGTTTTAATTCTCGTGCGTTCAGAGAAGATCAAGCTTGTGACCCTCGGCCAAATCGTGCCATGCCCGACCAACTGACCTGGAAAGAAAGGAAGATGAATTTAAAATAAAAGAAAAATAATATACGGATGTTATCTGTATGATTATATGCGAATGGAAAGGAGGTAGTTGATGTATATACATCACATATATATATTTGACAAGATACAGTATAACATATATGCATCGTTTATTTAAAAAAAAAAAAAGAAAAGAAGAAGAAGCCAACTAGTCTTGTTCCTTCATGCTAACAGTGGCAGAAGATAGAATATCATGATTATACATATATATATATCATCACGTTGATTTTGGAGAAAAAGATAACGAGCTTTGGATTCTAAGATATGGTAAATCAAGTTGGTTAGTAGAAAACAGATATATATATAAATTGATTTGGAAGATGAGATTTGGAGTTAGTAGAATTCGGATATATGTATATATACAGCAGTGATCCGTATTGGAATATAGATGAGCTAGAGTTATGATGCCGCTATGCTACATGCAGCAAGGATCTCGACAAAGGTCCCATTCTGGATGATTGATTACGATTACATTATGTGTTTTGATGGATTATATATATAAAAAAAAAGAGGAAGTTTAAAATTGTGTAGCTTTCCTACATCGACAATGGCGGACGCAATGTCAGGAGGATGGAGCGCGTGGCCCACGCGCGGAAGAGGGCCCACGCCCAGGTCTTTAGTCTGGCGTGTGCTTTTCACGTGCCTTACTTAAAAGGAAAAAAATTTGCGTTGCAACTCCAAGCATTAGGAATCGAACGTGGCCCTAATACCGAATGATTACAACGCCTTGTCAACGGAGCTGACTTCGATTGTGATGTCATACAGTTTGGCATGATAAAACTCACGGTGAACGCATATTATATAAATAAAAAAAAAAAAATTTAAATTACACCTAGTCCGTACCACGGGACTTCACCCCCACACTACCTCAACATACCTTAACACAATTTCTTTTTCCTTTGCAAAGGTTGGCCTCGAAACTTTACATCACTTATGCGACAGCATACTACCCCATTTAACGTTGTGCTTTTGAGCTTAATTTAATTCTTTTATTCAATTATTAAGCATTGAAAAAAATAAAGGAAAAGAATCATCTGCAATTCCTTTACCTACTATTGGCTATCCTAATATAATAATGAGATTCAATGAACATGTGAAGAGTTATATGTGATATATATGGATATTGGATGATTTCATGGGGCAATATCATTCATGTAAACATAAAACAATGCGCACAACTGGAGTGGTGCAGCAAGCTCAAGCATTACAATACAACTATATATACAATGGAGTTAACTGTAGTGCTGACGCTTGACTTTTTACTCAACGATTCATCAACAAACAAATGAAGTCTTCAACTTTATAAGAGCACCTGGTAGCATTATGCGCTAAATATTGATCAAGTAATGCCCAAAATACTTAAACTACGTCCAAAGAATTTTGATCAGGGGGCAAAATGTAAATGGGCTTTAAATATAAATATTATTTATTTGGGCTTGACTCATGGGCTGAGTAACAGGGTTTAATGAGTCCAATTCAATTATTGAGATGACCTGGGGAGATTTAGCATAATAGGCTTGGAATAGGGATCGTTGGACCGGTTCACCGCATCCAACCTTTCTTAGGTAGGCTCATGCACACACAGGAGATGACTGTTGGTCTTGACCCATGAGGAGCTCATTCAGGATAAACATGAATTGAGCTTACTCCATCTCATCCGTCAATCACTGAAGCGATTTGATGGTCGTCATCCACGCCAAGTGCCTATAAATACTCATTCATTCCTCCTTATTTGTAACTTTCGGAGAGAGAAGACAAACAATAGTCTATAAAGGAGGTTCTATTTAGGAAGATCAAATAAGACAACTCAAGTGATTTTTACTCCGACTGCTCAAGGACTGTAAAGTTGACGCGCAAGGTCTACTTAAGCTCCCTTACCTGTCACTTTTGCATTTAAGACGCTGAGACTGCCTGTTCCTTCTCCCTTGTCATTCTCTCAAAGTCATATCGTCATCAAGTGTCATTTCCTCAGTAGCACTTCGAAATCACGAGCCAGGAGCAAGATTTACGCGATGCGTGCATGACCGCTATCAATAAGAACCCTACATCTACATAAAGTAATGGAATTAGAATATTAACATAGAAGAGAAAAAAAGAAAAAACACACCCTTTTTCTAAAATATAGAAGGCAGTCGTGCTCCTTGATGTTAGGGATGATGGGATTCTATTATCTTTTTCCCTGCTAATAAACACTAAAACCCTAAAAAATTGTGAATAAATTGCAACTATTAAATTACCTTTTTATAATATTCAATCTCAGCAGCCATCAAATCAAAGTAATGCCTTTTAACTACACAATTTTTCCTCTAGCACTTTGATCCTTATAAAATTTGTAAGAGAAAAAAATATCCTATCTCAAATAAATTTAAAAACATAAGCATATCCATTTGTTTTCTCGTTGATATAGCTAACACATTTTAGCCAATATATATATATATATATATTCCAACAAATATAAAAAGCATACTTATTTAATACATAAAACCTAGACCAAGTTATTGGAAAATCAATTTAAAGACTAAAATCACTTTTAACATTCAAATTCCTCCAAGAGAAAAATTATAAAAATAAACTTGATTTAAAAAAAAAAAACCTAACGAAAAATACCAAATAACTAATGATAGAAAAATGCATATCAAAACTACATCAATGCCCTCGCAAGTAATCAAAGAGATTGAAAAAGAAGAAGAAAACCAAAATATTGATATGATAATAATAATATATATATATATATATTATTGCTCTAATCTTTATTCAATGAAGGGTAACTTGCACATGTAAAATTATAGAAGCCATTAGATATGAAGAATCATGAGCAAGTAGGAAAGTTATGAAAGAAAACAAAAATCCTTATAGAAAAATAGGTATTGCAATCAATACTAACATGCAGATATAGTTCCATAAAATGTGGGAAATCGGATATGCCCAGATGTGTAACTGCTATGTCTTTTAAGTAGAGTATTTTATTGGTGGTTATTATGAAAAGAAGAAGAAGAAGAATATAGTGAAATTTGTGGAGTTGAATGGATAGGATGTGGTATAAATATAATATATATATATACACACACCTACAAACATCCTAAGAGAGCATTGCTTTATATACGTGTTTTCAAAGTAACACTTTTAAATACTTCTTCTTTTGCAACAAAAAAAAAAAAATATTGCAGAACAATTGATATTAAAGAATATTGCTTTATCCAAGGTCTGTATTGCAACTCATTAATATCTTTTCCTTATAAAAAATTTTACAACTAAAAATCTTCTTTACATGGAAAAATAGGAATACAGTAGAAAGACCAAAAGAAAATTAAATAAATAAATACAAAGGGCCAATAGACAAGTTTTAGCATTAATACCTAATATTAAAATTTTTTATCCCTCTTGGTTGAACTTTAAATCTTAAAAACAATTATTTGCAAAATGCTTTACTTTATTTTTATACATGCATGATCATTGGTGCTTTATGATTTTATTTTATTTTTACACATGCATCATGGATGTATCGACTGCTAGTATATATATATATATATATATTATTAATATATAAAGTGTAAAATCAATAAATTTTAACATAATACAAACTATAAAAATTAACAAAATTTTGACATATATAATGGAAAGATACTTTTCAAAATAATTAATTCTATGATTTATGTATGAAATATACATTAAAATATTAATAGTATTTATGTACTACATATTATAACACATGTCTCTAATTCTCATGAATTTCTTTGCTAATTTTAGGGATTGCTTTAGTATCACATTACCAATATTTAAAAAATTCTTCCTTTTAAGCTTTCTAGATATAGGTTTCAATTTGCCCCAGCACTAGTAGATCCATAATTAGGAATTTGTTAGAATTATAAATCTAGATATATTATTCTAAGATTACACTATTTTTCTAATTCTATATGATTTTGTATAATTTTATTGATGCTATGCATTTCAATTAATTTTTGGCAAGTTTAATAACCATGTATATAATTATAAAATTTTGTTTTATTAGATCAAATTTATTTTAGTATAATCTATGGGAACATATTTAAAATAGAGAATACAAGAGAGCATAGTCTATCTCACCGTCTTATATTTCTTCCATATGCGCTTTGGATATTATCTTTAAAATTGAGCATTTAACGTCCAAATTGCTAAAATCATTCTTCTAGATCCTATGTTATAATTTTACTCATAGATAAAATAATTTAACAATACTCTAATTGTTTTTTTTTTTTGTTATTTTTCTAAAGGAAAATGGCATCTAAGAAATCAAAAGGTCATTTTCTAAAGATTAAGAGTCTAGATATCTTAGAGTACTTAAATGCATAAAGGACGAAGCAATTTATTGTAAATCTGATCATTACAGGTCATTGAAGTTTACAACTTTATAAATGGTATAAAAATAAGACACGATACATGAGTATAAAACTAAACCAAACTGGGAACCAAATTATTCTTTCATCCAATTCAGCTGCAAATTTAGAAAACCAAACCATTAATAAACATAGAAAGTTTTAAATTATCGTTTTTTATTTACATTTTAAATTAAAAACCAAACCAACCTAAATCCTAGGAATAGGCATTTACATTATGTTATGTTATGAAATCTTACGTGTATTCCACCTTATAAAGTAGGGATGGTAGGATGCTAGGTATTAAGTTTTAGCGATATAGACTCTTTTAGTACCTGAACTTTTAAGAAAATCAATTTCATGCTTAATTAAACTTTTCGTCCTCTTTTTACTATCTCATCCAATTATTTCATTATTTCAAGAGATAATAAAACAGTAAAGTAATGAAAAATGCGTACGAAAAGTTTGGCTAGGTATGAAATTGGTTTTCTTGAAAGTTTATATACCTAATTGTCCACTTGGTAAAAGTTCAGTTATCAAAAGAAGTTTTTCCCTAAATTTTACGCCAAGAACGTATCATATCACACCATGTAGGATTGTACCCACTTCTATAGAATTTATGATTTTTTTGTATTTTTTGTAAATTTATTTTTTTTCTTAAATTTCAATTTTATAATAATATATATAATTTAATGCAATATATAAAACTATCTTATTTTCATAAATTTATTAGAATAATTTATGGAAACAAATTATTTTTTTAATGTCTTAATTTTTGTAGCGTGTAGAATTTATTAATATATGAAAGTTAAATCTCATAACAAATAACTCAAGCCTCAAGGCCTTGTTTATGTAATATTAAACAATATTGTAGAGCTTGTAATAAATTACTAAATTAAGTACTTGGCGACATTCCAGTATTAATTAGTCCTATAAAATATATAACACTTTTATAAAATAATACAAGGTATTTCATTTAGCAAGAATTCTATGAATAATAATTTTAAACAAAGTGGTCACAAATAAAAATAGAGAAATATTATTTTATTAATACCCATAAGACTTATCCAATCAAGTAGGCATCGATATATACTTTTAGCTCATTTACATGAGGGAAATAGTTATTTATTCTTTCTTTCTTCTACATAAACCTGTCATTATGTGTTTATTTAAGATGAATGATAATTATAATAAATTACAAAATATTTTTGGCCAAACCATAATAAATTACAATTACATAATATAATAAATAGCAAACAATGTCCCCTTGCGTATAAATTACCATTAAATGATTTATTTTCAATTTTTATTATAAATACCTATGTTTTGAAAATATCATCAATACAACAATCATCTTTATATAATAAAGACAAACATTTTAGATATTTAATTTTTACTTTCAATAATTACTTGTTTCATTTTTCATGCTATGTGAATATTATAATAGATGCGTAGTAATTATTATAACTCTATTACGTTCATATTAATTGATTTTCAATTATTTTATACAATATAGTGAATGAATGAATTGTTTGTACATAGAGTCATCATATGGGACCTTAATGAAATTATTTACTTAAAAAAAATTGGATTAATATTAATTGTCAAATTTCTATTTTAAAATCGCATGCCATGTGTATGAGTTATAAGATGCTATTTTTTTTTTCTAATAAATAACATCAGAGAGTCACGGTCACTAATTGCGACTTTTTTATATTTGGAAAAGCTTGGGATTTTGATAGGTTTAAGTTTGGAATATTACAGTTATTGAATACAATTTTTTTTTATAAATATTTTAAGTTTTGATTTTAAAATAGATTTTAATAATTTTTCAATGATAATTTTTTTTTCCTGAGACAATTATAACAGGTTTGAATGTTTAATGCTTAAAATAAAAATTCCTGAAGTTTTGCAGCCTATGTTTTCTATAAAACTGAAACACTAGTCAATCTCTGTCTCCCGTGGGATGTGAGTTCAGATCTTTTGGTTCTAAACTGAGAAGACATTCGCATTCCAGTTTCTTAATGTTGAGGAGGACATCCTTAGTTTCATCAAATCACGTACTTTCTTCTTCTTTTTCTTCTTATTCTTTCTTATCACACCCATTAAGTTATACTGCAACCAAAACTACTACTAATACGAGTAACCGTAACAATCCCGTCCATGATTCAACCAAACTCTCACTTCTCTTCCAAATACCAACTAAAAAACCCACCCGCCTCCAAAACCCAACACCCATTTTGGACAAAACTTAACCCTCCATCATGCGCTCCAACTGTTCGACGAAATGATTTCGACACGCCCCTTACGACCATTATCATCGAACTCACTGTCCTTCAATTCTTTGTTATCCAGCCTTGCTAAGAAGAAGCACTACTCTATCGTGATTTCCCTTTACCAAAAGTTGGTTTCTTTTGGGATTGTTCTTGATTTTTATGCTATAAGGCTTTTGATGGTTTGCTTTTGCAGTGTTGGACGTCTCAGTGAGGGCTTTACTGGGTTGGGTTCCATGTTTAGGAGGAATTATAGGCCGGATACTGTAACTTATACGGTTTTGATTAAAGGGTTGTTTGTGGAAAATAAGATCGATAGAGCAGTAGCTTTGTTTGATAACATGTTTATCTTGAATTGTTGGCCAAGTATTGTTACATATGGGACGGTAATTACTGGGTTGTGTCGTGCTGGTAAAATAGGTGATGCTGTTAAGTTGCATGAACAAATGGTGAGTGGCGATGGAAAACATGGTGATGTTAAACCGAATGTTGTTATTTATGCTGCGATCATTGATGGGCTATGTAAGAATGGGTTCATAGATAAGGCTAAAGAGATTTTTGCGGAAATGAAGGGGAGTGGTATTTGTCCTGATGTAGTACTTTATGGTTCATTGATTTACGGGTTGTGTATTACCAAAAGGTTGGAAGAAGTGAAGGTTTTGTTCACGGAGATGGTGGATAATGGCATTCCACCTAATGTAATTACGTACAATATGTTGCTAAGTCTTCTTTGCAAAGAAGGGAGATAAAAGAAGCTGAAACTATATTGGAGTTGATGATCCAAAGGGGCATGGATCCAGATGTGTTTTCATATAACACCATAATGGATGGGTTATGTTTGGTAGGGGAATATGACAAGGCAAGGAAGCTATTTGCTTCCGTCATAAACAAGGGGTTAAAAGTTGATGCCTGTAGCTACAACATCTTCATTAATGCATGTTGCAGGATGGGGCAAATCAAAGAATCTATGAATCTGTACAAAGAAATGCTTGACAATGGAGTCAAACCGACTGTTGTTACGTTCAATATATTTTTAACTACATTGTTTCAGAAAGGAATGGTTACTGATGCATGGAGATTTTTTGATGAAATGGCAAATCATGGGCTGGCCCCAAATTCAACCACATACAATATACTGTTTGATGGGCTTTGCAAGAATGATTGCGTTTCCAGAGCCATGGATCTATTTCACACAAAGTATCATAGCATCAGGCCAGGAGTTATAATCTTTAATTGTCTTATTGATGGTTTATGTAAGGCAGGGAAACTCAAGACTGCCTGGGAACTATTTTATAGATTAAGCGAGGATGGGCTTAGGCCAAATGTTGTAACTTATACAAATATGATCGATGGACTCTGTAAAGTGGGGAATATGGAAAGGGCAAATGAATTGTTTGTAGAAATGGAAGAGAAGGGATGTGTTCCGAGCATTGTAACATTTAACACATTGATGCGTGGTTTTTGTGAAAACAATGATGCGATGAAAGCCATTGAGCTTCTTCATGAAATGGCAAGGAGAAATTTGGAACCAGATGCATCCACGGTACATATTGTTATTAAGTTACTTTCGAGAGATGATAAACATAGTGAATACCTCAATTTGCTTCCAGCATTTCCAACTCGACGGCCAGCTGAAAGTTGACTTGAATTTTTCTCAAGATTGTTGTGTTAATGGCAGAGGTCATATTTAATAAGAGTTTTTAAATCGTCCGTCTGAGATTCTCAATGCCAAAGAGGCCTTCTCAGGTCACACTTGCTGTGAAAGAAAGGAGAGACGGGTAGTGTGAGTTGCTGGTGAGATGGTCACCGTTTAAAGGAATGAACGAGGGAATTGTCAGTGGCATTGGACAAGTCCAACAGAACGGTTTACAATTATGAGGTGGGAAGGCATTATGGAGAGTATATGAGGAGGGGAGGTGCAAGTGTGTTAGAATGTAGATTTTACCAATAATCTATAGCATGGACCAGCCTATTCTGTTATTCTTTTTAGCAAAAGCAAGGGTCCAAGAAACATATACCCCTGTCTAAAAATCAATCACTCCTGGTTTCGTGGCTTTTTCTTCCAAAATGGTGAGAGTATATGGCGATGCCCTTATCTAAAAATGTTTTGTGGAAAGCAGTTGACTTGGACAGAGAGAGGGGGGCTTGTCGGAAGTTGGTAGGAATCTCTCAAAATATAAGGAAAACCGTGATGATGATGGAAAGAGAATCATTAATCAATTTGCTTGCAACGGCTCTCAACAATCTGCAGGAGATGGAGATTCCTTTATTGTGCTGAAGGAAATCATTCAAACATCAGTTATGTTAATGGTTGCCATAAAAGGTATTGAAAGAACCAGCATGGTGCTCAACTGTTGAACTTTATTTCTACATGAAGAAGCTTGTTGCTGCTTTTGTTGTTATGCTGATTCTTCATGTATCTTGTAAGTATAGCTTCTCCCGTCAAAATGAGTTTCTGCAGACTAATTACAAAAAAAGCCCTCCTCTTTAACATCTTGATATGGACTCATTTTGGAGGGATTGATATGCAAGAGATAGACAGTGGATATCCAGATATACTTCCCTTTTGGGAAACTTACAATAAACCTTCCGTTTTTTTCTCCCTATAAATGCTTTATGCAAGTTCTCAATGGCAGTGTTGAAACCTAGAGAAAATTTATTTGATTCTAATATTACGAGATCGAACCTCCATTTTCCATTACCTTTCTTCCAAACGTTGATTTCATTTTCCATCCATATCATAGTTCTAGGGACAAAGTGTGATGATTTTATGTGACCAAAACAGTCTGTTCATTGAAGCTTCTAGTCTTTCTTATGCATAACTAGCCCCACTAAAATGCTATTTTCCAAGGTTTACTTGAAGTTCTTGGAGGATTATGTGCTTGAATATATATTATTAACCAAAAGAGTAAAATCATTTAGGGATAACACCAAAAAAAAAAAAAAAAAAAAAGGAAGGTTTTGCTATTTTACATCTATTTTGTTTGATTCTTCATTTTTCCATTCAAAATGATGCGCCTCAAGGGTATATATACAACAACTGATACTCCTACCACATTTTCGTTTGAGTCATTGAACTTAGAATTTTTGTTGTGTCAGATGAAGAATTGCTGGTACTTTCTAACGCCTTCAGAATCAATAGGTCAACATGGATATACCATGTGCTACTTTCCCCTTTGAAAATTTTCCAAATATTGTTCAAGAAAGCTCATTGAAGAATTATGATATTGCAAGCTTAAAAGAGTTCTCTCATGCATATGTCAGATTACAATACTGTACATTTCACCATTTCTTTTATTTATTTTTATAACTATAATTAATTTAAATATGAATATTAACTTCTTGCTTAAAAAAAATTCTTTTATTAAAGTTAATAACCAATCAAAATGTGACACGTGCGACTTTTCAATACAAAAAAATGTGGTGATAATTGGAGGACTTTGTCAGTCAATATCTAAAAATTGGATTGAAATAAAAGAAAAAAAGAAGAAAGTTCTAGAACCCAAATAGAAAAACATTTTTGTTTTTTTTTTTTAATTTCGTTTTAAAAGTTGAAGGGCTCAGGTTGAATAAATAAAATTTCGCGGACTATAGCAAAAAATGCAATAGGGTTGAATTACCTTTTCTTTTGTATTGTTTCCTACGGTTTTTATATGCAATTTTGGTTGCTTGTTTAGTTGATGTGCACATTTTCTTGGATATATTCTATCATGAGATTGTGTTTTTTATCAACTTTCATGTAAGCAAAATTAATTTCCTTCCTGATATCTCTATCCCTTTCTGTAATTCCATTCTGTGGTTCTCTTTGTTTCTGCTTCTTCTTCTCCAGGTTGTATTAGCCAGAAGATCCCATCTACTAAAAATCCATAATTTGTGTTGAAAGCCCAACAAGATATTAGCTCTCATCACAATGTAGGCTCGGGATATGTGACTACAGTTGTTGTTAACTGGACAATATATCAGCAGCTAACACCATCAGTGGAACAGTTGTTTAAATGATGTAATCGAACAAAAGTGTCTCATGAATCTAGTTCTGCATACAAGTATCCCTGTTTCCTCTGATGCTGAGCTCTATAACAACATTTGACTTCTGTAATCTGCTATTTCATTAGGTAGTAAATTTATGCTTTTGTTCTATCTCATTGTCTGTATTATGTACTCTTCCCTTTGATCCTTCAACTCTTTGAATGCAATACTTCAGCTCCTGTTGTATATTTATCCTTGAAGGTGACAATACAATATCTTTCCAAACTGAGCCAGCTCTGCGGGCTGGGTTTGGGTTCCTGTAGAGCTCATAGATGGATTCTGCTTTTTCATTCAGTTTGCTGACTGTTTTTAGCACATTTATTTCTTCTGGGTCAACCAGTAACGTCTTGTCTCTTTCTTTCCATCCTATCAACTTTAGGATGAACAAAGAATCAATTATGCAACCAAACTGCAGTTTTTGGCAGTAGCTTTTCATGCCACAGTATCATGTCATGGACAAAATTATTATTATTTTGGAGGAGTTTAGAGATATACCTTTGGAGGGCCTTCCAAAGCATTGGTGCAATAAAGCCTTGCATTGTCGACTAAATGGCAATATGTTAAAAATGCATCTGCAAATCTCTTGTGTGATTTTAATTGAGACCCTACCCTCACAGCTCTTCTACACATGATTGCCCTCCTGCACAATGCTAATATATCATATGACTCCTCTTTGCCTGAAGTATGAATTATCAACCTGTGATGTCTTGGACATACCTTATGCCTCTTATTACTGCCAGATAAGCATCACAGACTACTCCTACCAGCTCTATTCTGTATGGCTTTCGCTTTTTGACTCCATTATGTTCTCGTTCTCGTTCTCGTCCTTCTTCTTCAATGCGTTCCCAGTAGTTTTCGTTTACAGAGCCATCTTCGTTTACTTTGTAGCCCGCTCCCATGCGATAACGGTGACGATGAACATTTCTGGCCATTGTTATCGTTTGCACAACAAATGGCACCCATGATAGTGTGCCATCCATGATAACATCTCGTCCTTCATTCAATGCTGTCACTAGCAGGGATGATGCTGCATCTGTGGATGATTGGTGTACCTGTTTGAAATGCATATTGTAAAAATGCCAGTGGAATATGAAGGCACCTCTTTGATTCAATACATTATTTGCTAAATCAACTGCTGTGATTGCTTCGTTTGCTAGGAAAATATGGAAAGAATAATGAACATGATAATAGTGCATGGTTTGGTCAATATTTTAGTGATCATCTAAAGATTTTTTTATACTCAAGTTATTTACTTGCAGTTTGCTTTTGACTGAATTTTAATACTTTTCCGTTATGCGTTGTCTTCAAATTCATGATTTAGCATTGGGTAGTTTCCTTTTGCAGACATACATGCTGTAACTTTTAATGAGGACGAATGGTAAACCAGGATCATTATATCCGAGATTAAACCATATCTGGTTAATAAGAGGATAAGAGCGGAAGTGTATTTTCTTGGCAAAATACGTCTGGTCATGGACAGTGTAGTTGTTCCCTAGAAAGGAGGCAATGTGAATTCAAAACCATTTCTATTAAATGTATGAAAGCTTAAATGAAGATAAGGCTAGAAACTATATCGATTATGTGTTCAAATTTTCGGTGTTTTAACCAATTGATGTATGCACATGGAGGTTCTGGAGATTGTTCAGCTATGTCATAACGTTGTATCAGATGCTTGCATGAAGAAAAGGAAGAAGTCTAACCAATTCAGCAGTTTTGAGCATGTCAGTATGATGACCCCTGGAACTGAGTGCTCTGTAGATAACATCAGATTCTTTGAAGGCATCTGCCTCAATGACAACTGCATTACCTGCTGCTTCTGACCAGAAAGGCCTGCAGAAAGATTATGTAGATTAACCGAGGTTAGCAATAGACCCATTATCTAATCCATCTATATTTAACTAATCATTGCTGAACCAAGAGCAATGGCTGAGCATAACTTTCTATAGGACCATTCACTTTTTCATTCAAGTGCTCTCGTGCAAACAAGAAAACACGCCAGCCCCTTGGGCTTGCATTATGTTGTCAACTGAGTGCTAATTAATTGACAGGTCTGAATGAATAACTTCCTTTTTCTTCTTCTCTCATGCAATTGCTATTATGTGAAGAACACATATCATCATGATAAAATTAAAGGCTTCCACTATATCAATATTGTAAAGCATGACTTTACTCTTTCAGGATATCCTTAAGCACGGTGCTCTTTCCTGCTCCCATTCCACCCCCCATGAAGAGGAGAACAGGACTTCTATCGCTGTGAGCGACTGGAGCCATTACGTCGGTACACCGTGAGTCATCATATGCTGCAGGTCTAATCGCCTTCATCTCCTCCAATAGTGTTGTGAAAAATCTGGCCACCTTCAGATTCTTTGTCACTAGTTCAAATCTCCTCTCTCTGTAATAATGACAAGAGCCAGAAATAAAACAACTAGTTGGTATTTTGACTATTTGAGGCCAAAAAAATAAATAAATAAATAAACCAATATCTTTGACTTGGGCAGAATTTGCTTCCAACTTGTTAACAATAGCATCTAATAGAAAAATAGAATATTGTTGATCCATAGTTGATAACTTCTAAATTTCAGTTCTTGTAAGAGATGTTGGGATGCCATTTATATAGTCGTCTATCCTACTTCATGGTGATCCAGCAAGAAGAGGACATTGTCAGGAGAGAAAATGGGTGTTCATTAAAAGGCCGTATCTTCTTAGAGGTTGATTTAGTTTTGTCATGGTTTCGGAGCTTAGTGAAGTCACACATGGAAAGTTTAAAGAGTAAATTTGCACTTCATCAATGATAATAAGAGTGCATTTATAGTTATTTCTTAAATTATTGCAAGTGATGAGCTGAGGCCATGAAAGTTTATATACGGCTCTAGTCTCCAGATGTTGATGAATTCTAGTACAAATTATGACCATAAGGCAATAAAGCCACCAGGTCCAACATGTTTATTCATCTGGACCACAAACATGTGCTTGTAAATTGTCTAGACAACAATCCTATTGTTGCTTCTTCTCTTATGAGAAGCACTAGGGAAGTGAAGTTTCATTAGTAACATATAACTAATCGACCCTTTTACTGGTTATGGTCCAAACATTGAGACAATAGATTTTATTAGGTTTTACTTGTAGGTTCCGGTACGTGCAATAAATTGTTGCAGAACAATTTTATGAAGACTACGTACTCACGGAATCCATAAAATGTTCTTTAATACTGCAAAGCGCTATAGAATCTCGCAAATTATTTAGTATTCATAGAATGTTTTAAAAGCCATTAACAACCAAACTCCGCTTGTGGTCTATCAATACTATAAAAGGGATTCAGCCCTAACCTTCATCACCTAAGCGGAAAAGAACAAGAAGAAGATAGTCATTCAATATTCACCTTGTTGCTGCCATAACAATTTGTTTAAGCTTTTTCTTGGGTTCTCCCATGTCTTCACTCAGTACCTAAATTAATACACATTGGAAAAATGTTCAAAGTGTTACATTTTAAACATGGAAAAAAAAGGCCTGGAATCGCAAATTATGATCTTTCAAGGTACCTCGCTTATCATGAGTTCTGCATGGCTCCAATGAAATGCAAAGTAGCTAAGGATGCACCTCTCAAACTCTTCCACAAGCTTCACAAACAGCGAATCCGCGTCGGGTTCGTTCCGGAAAAATGTATAAATATCATCCTCACAACCTTCAGCTTTTCTGATATATTCAGCTGCTAATTTACAGAGATGTGGGCACTGTCTCTTGTCCTTGAATCCCATTTGTCTGGCTGCATTTTGAGAAAATACGAGAAAAACCATAAAATATCACAAAGAAACGAGATCAAATATAGGATAAATTACAGAGACATCCGTTATAGGAAAAAAGATTTCAAGAGAGTTGTAGGATGGTATGTAAATTTACCTACATAATGGGAAAACTTCTCTAGCTTGTGAATGCGACCAGTGTTGGATAATTTCAATAGAGGAACAATTCTTTGATCCCTGAGCTTGCGAAAGCGATAATGAATCGCGGCTGCAAGGATCAATCCTATGGAAGATGCTACAAGGATCTGTGAGAAGGAGGGTTTGCCATGATAATCTGAGACAACAGCAAGACAAACACCAGAAGCCATGAGCAATGCAACTAGGGGAGACATCACATCATGGTAAAACCAAAATGAATGAAAAAGTTACCTACCCCTCTGCATGTCTTATGGCGCACACAAAATAAATTTCAGAAAATTTCAAAAGATTTTGATGTTTTAGATTGAATAGGAAATTGGACAAAATAGAAGAAAGGGGAATGTGTTTGATTATTGTTAAACTAAAGATGGAAGGGAAGTCAAGGGTTATATGTTTTGTTAGAAGAATGGAGGCCATGACCCTGTAAAAAAGGGACAGCTGGGACTCATGGTGTTGTTTTTTGTCTTGTGATCAACTGTAATATTAATACTGGCATGTCTAGAGGCTGGATAGATTGACCAATACATGCTCATCTAGCTCATGCATAGCCTTTTTGTTAATAGATTTTTACTTGTGAAATATCACATGGTCGGTTAGTATCACATGCCACTTGTATATATGTTAAGTATATATTTTTAAAAATGAAAGGTTAAAATAACGCACAAAATAAATATATTAAAATTTTATTAATATTTATAAACGTATGTATAATACCTATCATATAACCTATTGAATTTTTTCTTCAAACTTTGATAGCTTCTAAAGCATTAAAATACGATTTTACATTTTCATAACATTTAAGAATTGTACAAACACACCATGGACCATAGATTGCGATCTATGATTTAAGGGCTATTTACATTTTTTTTCAAATTAATAAGGTATAAAGTTGGATTTTAAGAGTTTAACGGAGATCTGCTGTATTTAGCCAATGGTTTATGAATTTATTTGAAGTTTCTCTCTCATCTTATTTCATATCATGATTTGTCTGGTAAATGATAGGCATAGGTTTATGGGTATATACAGGATATTGATGCTAGGCGTGGGTGGCCTAGTTTGAACTCGAACCGAATCAAACTATATATTATAATTTGGTTTTTGTTTTAAATCTGAATATAATTATATGGTTTGGTGTGTAATTTTAAAAAAAAAAACCATTTGGTTCATAGTGTGAACTTTCTTTTATCATTAAAATAAAAACACAATCTATCAAGGTTAATTACACATTTTTTATCATTAAAATAATAATATTTAAAAGTAATTTACTCAAATAATTAATATGTAAAAGTTATAGTGGGGAGAAATTTCATCGCTTTTAATTAATATATCATAGATTATATAAATAATAAGTAACTAGGTAATAAAAGTTGACTAATTAATAAGGCAATGAGAAAAAAAAGAAGAAAAAGGGAATGTTTAGAACACTAGAAATTGAACTGAAAAATTATCTTATTTAAACATATCATAACAATCAAAACCTTTTTTTTTTTGGTCCTCAGTAATCAAAACTTGATATTTTTAGATGAATGATACATGTTTAAATAAAAAAAGTTAAAAATAATTATTTTTAATACCATATTTAAAAAAATGTTTGATTTTTTTTTTCTTAAATATGTGAAATAGTTCGAGTTGATTTGAACCATATGATCGAACCAAACAAACCATTAACTTTTCACTTAGCCGAATTGTGAATTGAATCGTTTTGATAAGAAAACCAAAATTTCGATTCGGTTTCATTTAGTACAGTTTGCCGCCTAATTGACGCTATATGAAAGGACAAGAAGCAAGTTTTTTAGCATATTCGAAGCATTTTAGCTCGAGGTTCGTATAGGATTGCGGCATCATTCTTTACATTTATACAGGAAGAAAAGATTCGTGCATATAATTTTCTTTGTAAATGATAATTTTTTTGGTCTGTTATTAGATTCCAAGTAGAAATTATAAATTATTGTATATAACAATATGCGATCAATTGAGGTATGAATGTAAATATTGTATAGAAACGGAGAAGTTTTGTCCAAAGACTTATTTAAACTGATAAATCTATTATAATACATAATTTTGGAATCTTTTTCTTTTTCCGTACCTTTTTCTATTAATACTTTTTTTTTCCTATTGGTATTCCTACCTTTACAACATTTTTATCATATTATATTAAATAAAATATATTACATTTTTTCATATTCATACCTTTTAATACTGTAATATTATAATTTTGAAATCCTTTTCTTTTACGTAAGTTTTCATATTAATACTTTTTTTTTAATTCTTGGTACCCTCTCAATATTTTTGTCATGTTATATTCTGTGAGATATTTCATTTTCATTTTTTTGGAAAAAAAAGAGAAATATTTCACTTTTATACATTTCAGTAAGGTAATGTTAAAAAACATCTTATAATGTTGAAACAAAAAATTCAAGTAAATAAATAATTGAAAATATATCTTTATTGTGTAAATTATCACTATAATTTTATGCAGAAATATGAATATAAAATAAATATATTTCATAAGTTTATTTTAAGTAAATTTATTTTATAATTATAGCTCTACTTACAGCTACGCATTGTGTTTTTTAACTAGTTACTATTAAAAAAGAAAATTATATACACAAATAGATATAAGCATAATTCGATTTTGAGTTGAGAACTACCATAGATGGTTCTAGAATCGATACCAGATCATCTGTTTAGTTCCAAAATCGGGGGTGGAACTATTGATTCCATCGGTTGGTGGCTGGTTCTAAAGTAAAGAATCACAAAAACCAGCGATTCCACCCTGTTAAAAAAAATTGTTTATTTATTCCTGCATCAAAGTTAATATTCACTCAGCGCACAATGAAAAGGGTTTTCTTGCTCTAGCAACGAGAGGTTGCCTCCTTTCTGTTATGCAACGTGAAGCCCTTAATCCTCACCCTGGGACCAGACCAGAAGAGAAAGTCATGCGCGTATATTGAAAAAGTATTTGTTGTTCCATGAGCGTTAAGCCAATAAACATTTGACACATGTTAAATAAATTTTAAAAAATAAAAATATTTTTAAAATAAAACAAATAGTTACTATCACTTTATATATACGTATCACATTATTATTACTTGGTATAAGATTGGGACAAGAAAAATTTTTCTCATATATATTATACATAGCGATATATGTAAAATATTTGCTCAACAATGAAATGCTTAAAGATTAGTATTGATATATTTAAAAAATTAAAAAAAAATGTCTCTAGAATGAAAATAATACAAGTTTTAGGTAAGTTGAACTCATCTTTTGAGAAGATGAGCTTATAAGTGGCCGACCTCGTCTCTTCAAGAAACGGGTTTATTGTTGTAAAATCAACCTCATCTCTTAAAAAGACGGGATTGATTCTGTATTTACACTAACCTTGTCTCTTGAAGAGATGAAGTTTGTCATTTACAATCTCATCTTTTTAGGAGACGAGTTCAAATTACCTGTTTCTTGGATTGTTTTCAAGCGCTTTCGGTTTAGTCCGATTCTAAACTGGTACCGATGCCTATACACAAATATGTGATATTTCTATACTATATTATATTGTTTGAGACATAGAAAAGTCCTATTATTGATATAAAACATTTTGCATTGTGCATGCAAGTAAATGCGGAAATGGATGCAAAATTATATGCTTGGGGTTGAATTAGTTTTTCTATTGAAAAATAGAAAATAAAACATTCATTTTTCTATTTGAATATATTATGATAATTAGTTTTTATTTTATTTTTTTAGTTTAGAGGGTAGGGCCTCTATCGGCTCCCTTATCCGTCCCTGGATATATGGTATCAACATTTACAATTATCATGTTTTTTAGGCATTTTATATTAAAAATCGAATCCTAACATATTGAATTTTATTAATAACTATCTAAGGGAAATGTTGGTTGATAATCATGTTTATATCCATGGTTGTCGAAATCCCGATTTTATGGTTCACTTATATCCGTAGAATCAATAAAATCATACAAAATCATGTAAAACGGGTAAAATCTTAACATATAGAATCGTATATCTAAATTCATATTCTATATAAAGTCTATACCTCAATAATTTTTCATCCATTTTTATTAAGAGAAAACATATGAAATTATAAACTCATAAAATTGTATATTTGACTCATGATTTTAACAATTATATTTATATATATCAATAACCCAATGCTAGATAGTAGGTAGTACACCCATATACATTTTAGGCATTTATATGCATTAAGAATTGAAATCTGACTTATGTGTTACAATTTATACCTATTGAGTGATATGCTTGGTCCATAATTATGCTTATACCTTCAATAATCTACTACTAGATAGTAAAATTATTTCCTGTTTAGACCTTAGTAAATATAAATACTTCTATTAGGTCTAACTAAAATTAATTATTAAAATATAGGAGTAAAAACGCATGTATAAAACAAGTTATGTGATTAGTGTATTAACAAGGTCATATCACATGCTATACATGCAATTTATACTATCATGTGATTTTCATGTGATAGCAAAAATCGCACTTATAATACGTGATATATGGACAAAATTTTATATCACAACTAATAGACGCAATACAGGTACAACATCAAATGCAATTCATACATGCAATTTGTTTAAGAATTAGTAATATCCCATCTATAAGATGCGATTTTGTAATGGATTTTGAAAATAATTTTTTTATACATATATTGTGGTTTTTCTTTTTTTCTTTTTTTCTTTTTTTTTTGTAGCTATTGTAGACATGTTCTACACTCACTAGATAGGAGTTAGTACATCCATATTGCAAGAGTTGATAAATATGTTGGAAATAATCTATTGATTAAATAATTTTAGAAAAAAAATATGTGTAAAATAGATCATTCAAGCTTAATATTTATATATTAGAAGGATAGTGGAAAAAGTTGGTTGAAAAAAAAATTAGGAATCCTAAATTAGTGGATGGAAATCAATTTCTAAAAATGAATTATTATGTAAAATAAACAGGTGATAAGTCTTTTACACTCCATTCTATTAATAGGAAATCATGCTTGATATGATTCATTTTTAGGAAAATTCCTATGATTTTTTGCTTTTATGGGTTAAATATTGTTTTTCAGCTTCTAAGGTCATAAAGAAAAGAAGAAACAAAGTGATTTGATTCAAGATTGGAGTAAAACAACAACAATGTTTGAAGATAGACTCAACTGTTGCTACCAAAAACCCTATTTGAGGGTAAGAAAACAAGACGAAATAAGACAAAATTGTAAATCGTAGCCTCAACTACGTCCTCTATTTACTTGATACTTTATACTGAGACAATCATGCCTTGACAAATCCTAATCACGGCCAAGAATCATGTCTACGATTTCACCTATGGTTTAAACTGACCTTAAATCGCGCTCCTAAATTTTAGCCAACCTTGAAGCCCAGGATCCAACCTATGGAAAGTGAATTTGCCTTACTACCACATGCGTGAAAATAAGGACAAAATTTGTTATAAATAATCTACCACGTCAGCGAATAAAATCATCTTGATTTCTGTTCTCTGCCACTATAAATAAACAAGCATAGACGTAAAATAGCGTATTGTACCATATGTAACAAAATCCTGACATAGTATAGAGTAATGAGAAAATTTTAGTGAGAGAAATGTTTCTTCTTGCTAGAGATTTAGTGAGAGAAATATTTCTTCTTGTTAGAGATTTGAGTTTTTTGGGTAAGTTCATATTGAACCAAACATTTGTTCTTGCAAGATTTTTATGCTTAATCTATAATATTCATCATTAATTTCATATTATTTCTCTTGAATATGTGCTTAATGTTTACATTATGGAGGAATAATTATCTTAACTTAGGGTTTGTGAATCTAAGACCTTATTCATATGATTTCAAATGCATTTTAATTGAATATTGACTGGATATTTGTAATTAGTAGCTTGAACTTATTTTCATGGGTCTAATTATGTGATGCACATTTTAGATCCATGTTTGATTTCAATTGAATAGATTGAAAGATAATTTTTTTGAATAGATCTAAGATGTTAATGAAGTTGCTTATAATCACCAAGAGATAAGAATGGTGAAATTTTCTATCACTTGATTTTAAATTCATTAAAATGGGTTTCAATCCAAAGGATTCTTAATCTTTGTGCGAATTTACGTTATTGATCACTTGTGAAGGCATCTTGGTAGTTTGACTTAGATCTAGAGTTTCTGACCTTGAGAGAGGCTTTACTTACCTTAATGAATCGAACAGGGCAAATATATCCAATAAACAACTATTTAAGTTTGCTAAGGAATCATATGATAAGAAATTGGTAAAGCAAATCCTAAGCTCTGTCTTGCATCAACAAACTTATATCCTTAACTTGCCTTGAAAATGTGAATTAGTTTTAACCTTAGCTTAGCTTTTTGTTATTTACAATGTTCTTCCAAATCTTTCTTTGACTAGATAATAGATGAAAAGTGAGTTCGGTAAATGCTTACGATCCCCAAGGAATACGAACTAATATTTTCTATACTATTCCTATTTTATAAATGTTTGAGAACTTCAACTTCGTGTTGTGTTGTGCTTTTAATCACATACACATCTAGACAGACAACCAATAAGAAGGGGAAAAAATGGGTTCATCCTTTTTAATGATATAAATTATATGAAAATACTTTATTATGTTCCTATTGCAGAAGTTGAATTCATCAGTAGAGATTTTTTCTCCATATATGGAGGAAGGGTGGGGTGGGAGCACAGTGGACCTGTGAACACAAGAAACTCGGTTAGTGGTATGCCCGAGGGTTGTTTGACGTGGTCACTTCGATGCTTAAGTTAGTTGTAGGTCCTTAGAGATGCTTAGGAACATAAAGTACTAGAAGTCTCAAGTATTGTAGAGAGCTTACTTGTCTTGGTGAATTCTGATAGTTCCTTATAGGGTATGGCCATAATAAACTCTAAAGGAGACACAAAACATTCTTTGCACGTGTTAAATTCCCTTAGGCTATTAACTAGCACGATCTGTGGGGTACAATAATGCCAAGCATGGAATGTGGCCATACTAGGCTTGTTGTATAAACATGTTGGGTATGAAGGATGACTGGATGGGCACGAAGGATGACTGGATGGGCACGAATTGCCAGGGAATGCAGTTATGAAGTCGTTGTGAGCCTCCATCAAGATCGGGGGTCTCGACCAATGCGTCCCCATTGCTATCGACCTCTATGTGAGAGGTTGAGATCAAGGCCATGAGCTTGTGTTTGTTTGGGAGAGTTGAGTTTGTTCGGGAGCCCCTCTTCAAGGTTGAGGCATTGTTTCCTTCTCAGTCCTTCATGAAGTGGGCTTCGCAAGCATTGGTACTGGGTTTGAGGGCCCATTAGTTTTGGGCTCTAACCCAATAGGTTTTAACTGAAAATCTTTTATCAGCAATTTTGATTATATTATGGTAAATATATGATATTTGAAACCACTTGGATGTCACTAACTTAAAAAGAGAGTTTTGCCCTTTAGGGACCTTGCACTATCTTGGAAGCTAATCCGAGAGTACTCTTTCACCATTTTGTTTCCCTTCTAAATTTTATGTTTTCGCATTGTTCAATTGTCTTTAGTATCCTTCACTGCTAGTTGTTTGCTTTGTCCCCATAGAAGACATGGTGATTGTCTTTGGTCTCGGTTACTCGTCTTGGGTCTTGATTTTCCTGTCTCTTGGGTCTTGATTAGCTTTTTTTTCACTCTTTTGGTGTGGGTCTCGTGTTTAGTACTAATACTTGCTCACATGACAAAATAATAGACAAACGACATAACCCGATTCAAAATAAGATTACAGGAAGAAAAAGAAACAATATGACACACGATATAAATGCATGATTATGATATAAATAAATATGATTATCTTAAGACCTAATTATTTGTGATCTATAATAAAATTTTATATACTTTTGATTACCATGAACTGAACACAATAAATATTAAATACACGAACACGACCTGTCAACACAAATTACTAATTCTACCTGTGTTGTTACTGTTTTGCGGTTGTTTTTCCTGTAGGCTATCATAATGAGCACCGCAATTGTCCCACGGGAGAATGAATTAGAAAGTGAAAGTTCAACTTCAACATCTGGAGACTCAAACTCATCTATCCAAACATCATTTGGTCGTGGAGTATATGGCTGAAAATTTAATCCCAGGGGCAGCGTTTATCAATATATCAAAATTTAAAATGACTAAATAATAGAAGCAAATTTTAAATGCTAAAGCTTAGCTGAGGAAACCAACAACTTGCAAATTTTGTCGTTATTATATTGAATATTATATAAACTTATAAGATTCGGCCAAAAAAAAAAAAAAAAAACTTATAAGATGATGATGATAATATCATCACTATTATCAATTAATATAATTTATTATTTGTTGTTGTTTATAGTTTACTGCGATAGTTTGTTTTTTACCAATATTTCTCTACAAACTCTCATTTTTTACTCCCTAAGCATTATCATATTTTATATATTTCTTTATCTTTATAGTCTTCTCACTCGACTACCCTTTCGATCTTTTGAAATATATTACGTCACACTCATTCTATATTTCATCTCATTTATCTCTATTTCACTTGTCCTTTTTTTTTTTTTTTTTCCTTCTATTTCTCTTGGATTATTCACTTTCTCTTTAAGATCTTCCCTCCCTCATCTCGTTCCTAGTAACTTTTAAGAATATACATACACCAGTAAATATCATTAAAACCATAAAATCATTGCAAAGACAACCATAAATAGGATGATTTGAACATTTAGCCATAATTTGAGATGGATATTTACTTTTAAAAATTATAAGAAAATGAAAATGCATATTGAAATTTAAAGGATTTATCAACGCTGCCTAGCATTATTGAAAGTGTATTTGCTATTTTCGTGATATTAATTTAGATTCTTGAATATGAAATACATTTTTTGTGTTTGTTTACTTCTCTGAATTGTCGTATCTCGGTTTATTGTCACGTCCTAGCAAGGTCCAAGTGATGGTGTCCGTGCTACATAGATTTCCAACGATATACCAAATATTGAAGGGGATATTATGGCATTTAATGCATAAATTATTGCTATTTTTAGTTGATTTTTGTAAAATTGACAATTTTAGTACTCAATTAAATTTTTAAAGGTTGGCGATACTACATAACCCTATCTATATCCATTTGTCCATTTGGAACTTTTAAACCAATGATACAGTGACATGTGTCACAAGTCACTTATTTTGATCACAAATGTCATATAAATACCAGCAGCATTTTTCCTCTTCTTCTTCCTCCACCTTTCTCCCACTATACTTATATCGATTAATGTTGCCTTTTATATCGAAATTTATCCCATAATTACAACTTTTATGGTCATTTATGATACCTAAACTAACTCCATCCATTCTCATATGATATCCCAACTGGCCACATATGGGTATATTTAATTAAATAGAAGTAGGACTTTTCTTGTTTTTCCTCTTGAATTAGAGTTTGAGGATCCAGCCTTTGTTCAAACAAATTAAAACAAAATTATATATTTTCAGAAAAACTCTTTCTACATCAATTGTTTACTTCTTTTTTTTTTTTTTTTCACTTCCTAATTCAATAGAAAAGCAATTGTAAGTAGCTAGTTGTTGTAACATTCACAATCTATTGAAACTATCAAACCTAATCACAGTATAAATAAGAAAACAAAAAGAAAAGGGAAATTTATCCCCCTTGAATATGCTTGAGTGTTCTTGGAGCTTGATTGTAGCTTGAAGACAGTCCTCGTAGGTCTTTCGTACTTTACATTACCTCACAAACATAGAAACAAGCAATATAGTTAGATTCAAAGTAACACAATAGTAGATCTAAAAGAAATAAATAGAGAGGAAACTTATATTCAAACCCTAACAGAGAAGTAGAAGTGACAGAATATAAGTTTTATGCTTTTACTTTATAGTTAGGATATAACTATGAGGTTAAATAAGTCTCTCATAGAACAAAAAAATATTGATCATACTAAGGATTTATAAAAGAGAAGATCATTAACCTAATACCTTAAGATTTTTTGTTAGTATGATATCAAACCCATTAAAGTATTCCTTCATAAGCCCATGCATACAATTTCTTATCGTTGAAGATTCTTCTTTTTCTTATCAAGTAGTTTTAAAGCCAATAATGTCTTTAGGCCTAAGATTAATTTCAATTTAATAATAAAAAGTTTATTTTTGTTAATTTGAAATTCATTTTTTGTATCAAAGCAGATGATGCCTTTGGTAAAACTTACCACCATGCAAATTGCGAAATAATTAACTTATGTATGAAAACCTTGTCGATTCATAATGCTTGTTGGAAGAGACTTATTACAATATCATGCGAAAGTATTTTCATCAAACCCCGAGCATCTCAACTCTCTACATCTTTGTGTTGGTGGTGGGTGGAATAACATTGTTACATTATGTTCCAAAAGGGTCAAACGAAAGAAAAGGTAGAAATGCCCTATTACTTTGATTTAATACTAAGCTAAAGAAAAGTTTGAAAAGATTAAACCAACATAAAGCCAAGTGGATAATTTAGAAGAAAATCTTGGCAACATTTACAAGTAGTAAAATCAATAGGTTTGATTATTAGGGTCAATTTGACTTTAATTAGACTAAAATTAAATTTTCTCTCTAGGAGTAGTTGAAACTACCATAACTTCACCTTACGTTTCCTCATTTCATAATTGTAATCAAATCACACAAATGGTGCCAATTGATTTCGATGAATAACAGCTTTTATAAATGTTCAAACTTCTATTTTGATTATTTTAAAGGATAGATTGCAAAACACCTCCTAAACTTTAAGGGCAGTGCAGATTGTCTTCTCATACTTTGAAAGCGTTTTTTTTTTACCCACTAATCTATAGACAATTAGCATCGCTGATGACATTTGCATTTTTCTGTCCAAAAGATATAACATTTGTACTATTCTTGATGGTACTTTTTGTACCACATCTATATGGATTCGTATGGAAAAAAATACGAAAAATGATCTAGATAATACTAATTGTTTATAGATTACGGGATCCAAAAACACACTTTCAAAGTATGGGAGGACAATTTGCACGACCCTTAAAAGTTTAGGAGGTGTTTTTGCAATTTTTCCTATTTTACAATAAGGCTACATGTTCTAGCCCTCTTCAAGAAGATGAAGAAGAAGAAGGATAAATAAATATATGAGTGAATAGATCTTATTTTCTATTTAATCACACATGCAAGATATCTAGTCAGTTAATGGAAGTGAATAAAGCTAGTCCAAGGATCATAAATACCTGTGAAAAAATTTAATTAGGAAGTGAATTAGCATATCCAAAGTTTAGATGATTAAATATAAACGTACTAAAAGTTCTAAGTAGATATCGACACTGTTGAACTCGGCCTGGACCACTAGATTATGGGTAAAGTTTAGGGTGGCTTGAAATTCGTTTGGCCTAAGGTGGGTTAGACCAATTCCACGCAAATTCATGATCTTTTAAATTGTCCAACTTCTTTTTTAATAAACAAAATTTAAAGAAAATTGTGAGAGTAATTTTATTTAAAATATAAAATTAAAAATGGGAAAGAAAATAAAATAAATATAAAACTAAAAAATAAATTTTGAATTAACGGTAATAAAGTTTTAACTTTTGACCTAAGAACAATAGTCTCTAGTTAATTTATTAAAGCAATTGTTCAAGATGTATATTCATTTATACATAAGCAAATATATTCTTAGACACATAAAAAAATCCTACAATAACAAGTGAGTCCTATATTGATAAGAAATAAGAATTTTTTTTTATTTGAAGTCAATATAAATTAATGAAGTTTACTTTTAAATGTATTTATTGCTTGTGTTGTTAATGATAATAATGCATTAAATGTCGTGAATAGAAATTAATTGTATTATTAATATGAAAATTAGTTGAAACTTTTCTTTCTTATTTAGATCCATTTTTTTTCAAGCTTCTTGTGTGTGTGTGTGCGTGTGTGTTTTTGACCCGACCCTAGCTAGCAAGTTAGCAGATTGAAGGCATTGAACCACCATTGACCCAACAACCTATTAGGTCTTTTACGGTCTCTAAGTTCAAGTATCAAATATAAAGGCACCATTTTTTAACAAAAGATGTAAATGTTTTACTAATATATAATGTTGAACACTTCATTGTCTTGAAGATATCGAATTTCTTCAACATAATATTTTGCAAAACCCCCAACCTCCATTTTATTGACCTAATCAGTCCACTTTTTATTTATTTTCATCGTTAAGCTCAGATTTTTAAACTCGGATTGTGCTGAAAAAAGAGCATAAAAGTTGGAGGATTTGAGTCATCTATAGCTTTTTCGGAGGTTTGGATGAAATGAGTCATCTTAGCGAGTCTCTAATTTGTAAAACCATGTGGTTTTTCCTTTCTTCAACAATGAAATTTGTGGCTTTCTCCTTATTTATTCATTCATTCCTTTATTTATTTTTTCAAAAGATGAAATCTTGCGACCTTAAACACGAAAATCATAATTTAACAGCTCTATGTCTTTTTCAACATTAAAATATACATAACCATGCTTCTTTAAAGATCACTATTCGCCTTTCACATTTTGTTCCTTTGAGATTGGATTGGTAAAAGTTCTGGAATTTTAAGTTAGTAGAGGAAGACGAGGAAGAATTGCCACCAGTTCACCTAAGTGCCATGTGACATCCAAATTGATAAATAGACATGAATGGCATTAAGTGACATAATCTTGCTGATCTCAAATTCAATTAGTAATAACACAACAATATTGAAATTTAGATAATTAATTAAAAAATCAGTGAGAATTTATTTCTAAACGCTGATATATCATATCCACTTGAAAAATGGGCCTACACTCACGTACCTAATGGAACATTGCCCTTTAAGAAACCATATAGACAGCTAACCTTTTTTTTTTTTTTTTTTTTGGGTCATTATAATGGAAGGGGGAATCAATGTGAGACCTCTCATGTAAAAAACCAGGAATATGTCACTAGAACACAAAAAACTTTAAAAGAATGAATATTGTGCAAATTTAACTATCCCTATTGAATACTGTCGACAAAACATTCCTCATAATTGCTAATTAAACCTTCCTTAGGGATTCCCTAAAAAATCAATCGCTACTTGATCAACCAATCCTGCTTAACAGCTAGTGGAAAAACTTCCCTAGAATGCAACCTAATAAAATTTCATGTTGTACGGGCACAAGTGTCCTAACAGCATCAGCCCGATCAGACCAACCCAATAATTTGTAAATGGATCCAAAAAAATGTATCCTACAGCAATAGCAATTATGCTTTACATAATACATCAAGATGGCACTGTACCTTTCACTTCTGTAGACTCTAAAAGCTTCGGCAGCAGTTTAGTTAACACTTTCTGCAAACCAACACGTTTCCATGCAGTGCAACTTCCATTTATTGTCCGCGCTGAAAGAAGAGTAATTTCATGGGAGTCCAAATTCTTATGAAGTAATGAACGCCAAAAATGATCGTCTTCATTAAGTTCTGCCACTTTCATGAGCTCTATGACCCGCGCCAAGTTTGCCACATTCCTCCCCGCACCACAACCCATGGCAGTTGCAGCACCCACGGCATTTGCAAGAGCTAATGTATCAACCAAAGGTATATTATGGATAAACCCAAAAGCAACTGCAGCCACAAAACTATCTCCACAACCAACTGTGTCAACAGCGTTCACCTAAAATTATATAAACAATTAACCATAATGCATATGGAACTAATAATGAATTATGGCAGAAATAACAAATTTTACAAAGCCAAATATACGTAAATTCCTTACGGTCCATAATGAATGCATACTAATCACATAATATGTTCCAAGGGTAACATTAGCGTTAGTAATTACAAATAAAAGCAATATAAATCAAAACTAAACATGATAGCATTTTATGTGTGTGTGTATTCATTTACATTAAAAAAAATATAACGAAAGGGGAAAGCCCTCACGAGACAATCTAAATACCATCAAGGGTGATACAAATATTACAATGAGACAAATCGGACAACCTAAGGGTAATAGAAGAACACGAACACTAGAAAATAATAATATTTAAAAAAAATAAAACTAAAAAAAAAACCTCAGGTGATACAAATCCAAGAAAGCTCATAACTCTATCTTGAAAAAAGGACGTAAACACCACTACAGAATAAAGAAAACACATCACAAGCTTTTTCACTCCAAGAAGTCAGCCAGCATTATGTTGAGAGAGGAGTTTGGCCCTAGAATTCATCGGTGCTCAGAGGCTTTTCTTCAATTTGAACACTAGCACCTACCAGAGCAACAAATGGCATACATAGCAACTCTTGATTCTCCGAGGGTTTTGGTCACATTTTCAATTGGTAAAGGAGGAGGCTCAACAACTTGTTATCTATGACAGAATCCCCCGACACTTCTAGAAAAGGGTCTACTTCCTCTAATTCACAATTATGCACTTGATGACCAAAAGTTTTACAACAGGAACAACTAGGAGGCTTCCACTTATATTCAACTTCTATAGGATTTTTCTACCGTCAACGTCAAGATGAAGTCTAGAGTCACTATCAGTCTCCATCTCAGCACCAACCCAAGCAAAAGCTCATCTCTCATGTTGGACTGTCGACTGTGATAGAGTCTACAGTTAATAGTTTTCAAAGTCTACTCGTAATGTAGCCAATGCCATGTTCATGAAAATATTGCATGGATGCATTTCATGGCTTAACCCAAACGGGTATGGATCTAAGAGTTTTACTTGCAAATGACATTCCCACCATCGGAACAATAAAATACCAACTAGCAAAATACCATGGGGTTTCAAGAACCTACATTACTTGCTCATCATTTCTAAATTTAAAAAGAAAAGTACCTCTTTCATGGCTTAGAATTTTGAGCAAACCAAACCAATCCCGTACTACATAGGCAGAGTTACTACAAATTCACAACACCCCCCACCCCACCCGCCACTCCTTCCTGTCCCAACACAAGGAAGGAGTGGAAAGAAAGGGAGCAATCAAGCTTCGGCAAAGGGTTTGACCATGCCTCGACAAAGGATTTGCGCCAACCATGCTCCTAGGATGGAATGGATTTAGGGAAAGGAGAAGATTGAAGGGTAGAATGGGAAGGCAAAGGGGAAACTGGCTGTTTAGGATAGATGGAGAGGGGGAAGAAGGTTGGCTTGGAGACGAGGGCGACAAAGTCCATTTGAGCTTCATACCAAATGGTGATGAATTAATAGATTAATAATTATTTATTAGAACCAAATCACATACAAAATCAAATACCTAAAAATAAGGTCAAAGAAAACTAACATCTTATGTATCTAATCTAACTTTAATTTTGGAGCTAAACAGATCTAAGAACCTAAATTGTGGCTTGGAGGGGACAGGATGGTAATTTCACATCAGCAGACACAGGAAAAGAGAGCATGAGGGTAATGTACAGCTAAGCAAAGCATCGAAACTAAGGGCTGGATGTTAAGATAATAACTTGGGACTGGATTATGACACTTCTTCTCAAGATCCGAGGAAAATAGGAGTTACCTGCTTTTTGAGTAAATATTGATTGAAAGGAAAATATACAACCCTTACATTGACGGGGATAAGGTTTACACAACTACTCTACTAAAAAAGATATGAGTACACAAAAACACTGTACAAAACACTTTGCAAGTCAGAGGCATCTATATATGAGTTTCGTGTCCTCATGTATGGGAACGAGATCCATATAGCCATGAATTCTTCAGGTGTCAAAGACATAAATCTATGAATTAATCAAGATAATTATGAGTGACACGCAGTTGGAAATTGTTAGCAATGTAAGCTCCTAGATTTTTCAGTAAATATAAGTAAACCCTAAAAACCGGAAGTCAAACAGGAAACCCTAAAGTCAACAATTCTATAGCAAACCATAGTGAATCTATATCCGGCAATTCCGCGCGCGAAACCTAAAAACAATGAAAATGAGATAATTTCGAATTATAGTTCGGAATTATATAAGAAAGCTTAAAAAAATCATATTCGCCAAAATTTAGTTTGTTTCAGACCCGAACATGATCAATTTCTAAAATTTGGGTCCCCATAAGTAAAATAGTGAAAATACTCCGATAACACCATTAAACTCATAATGACATAAAAATTTCAAAAATTTCAGTTTTAGAATTTTTGGTAACTAAAAATATCAGATATAGCCCGTCTTCGCGTAATTTTTTTACTATCTGTATTTTAATTATCTAGTCTAGTATTCATTTACCATTCATTACTACTCATTACTATTTCACTATCTCTACTTTTTCTTATTATCTATTCTTACACTCTTCCATACCTATTTCTTACAATTTACATTTCCCATAAAACTTTATTCACATCATCTTACATATTATTACTTTTCATTACAAAAAATACAAAACTATCAAATCCCTCTCTCTCCATCAACCAAAACTGACGCCGCTCTCTCCCCACACATATCTAATTTTTTTCTTTTTCATTTATTTAAATACATCTAATTTTCACTTCAAAACTTTATAACTTCCCTTCTTCATTCTTTGCCTACACTTTCTTATCTTAACAAAACTCTACCAAATTCTTTCTCCAAAAATTCATTCCCAACTTCTTTATAATCCCACACCATCACTATTTTTTAACAACTTCTATTTCTTCTTACCATTCACATCTCTACCTTAGATAAAATTCCTACAAATATTTCTTTTTCATATCATGTAACTTAACATGATCATGGTATGTGTTTCCTAAACCCATGAGTGTTATGGAAGCAACAATATGTTCATATTTTGTTCTTTTTAATGCACAAAATCTCATTTTGTTATCATGTTATTTATTTATGCCTTGCAATTTATTTATTTATTTATTTCATGCAATTGTATTAAGACTAGGCTTTCTAATCTTACACTTATCCTTTTCAAGTCAAAACAATTTTTTTTTCTCTAGGTCTTTTCCTCATAGGAATATTCTGTATATTTCTTTTCAATAATTTGAATATAAAAGATTTGTATATTGGATACACGCCCTTGTTGCTCTTTCCCGCCTTATTCATAAAGAAAAGCCATTGTTCGAGGATTCAATAGACAACCTAAAAGAAAGTTCTCTTCTTAAGTAGCCCCTTTACATACTCATGCCAGCTAATGAAACTTAAAAGACACTATTTTATGCGTGCTACTTGTGCAGTAGCATATAGAACGACGTCCATATCAATGCCATTAAATTCCAAGTCCATCAACTGACATCCCCCAAGGTATCAATGCCATTAAATTCCCTACCTGTAACATTCAACAGGGATGTGAATGGGCTGGGTTTATTTAATTGCTGATATTTTCATAATAGGCTCACCTTTCATTTACTAAGTTTTGATAAGCTTATATAAGTTCCTTTTCTTCTAAGGTAAACTACAAGAAATGGAGTACTGCTCTCTTTACAAAAACTCGAAAAGAACACACAAGAAACCTAAGACTTGATCATAGCACCAATAAAATAAATACCCAGTTTTTTTATATTAAGAAAAAGCAATAAGTCATCTAGAAATTAGCCTAGTAGCTTGGAAGTAATTTGACAGGAGAGTTCTTTCTTAGTGGGCCCTTTAAAGCCTAATTTTATAAACTTAAATTCACTCATCTAAATCATGCTCCATGACTAGATCCCAGAACCAGGCCCATAAAAACTTGGTATCAAAGCTAATCATCATGGGAGATTCAATAGACTCAAGAGACATCCTATACACACTCATCAAACAATATAATGATGACCAAATTCAAGATAAGGCAGAGGGAGAAAGAGATCGAGAGGAGAGAGATAAGGGTCGAAAATGACTTGAAGCTCTAACCTTGTGGAAAAGGCTGTTGTTCAAGTTAGAGAAGAGAGCTTGAGAGCTTGGAGGTTGCCACATGCTGCATCAGAGGAGGGGTGGAAAAACTCTGGTGAATGACTCACACTGGTGGCTGACAAATTGATGCCAATTTAACATGCTCCATCTCTTCAGATCGAATCATCCAAACCTGATCTAGTGCAAGCAACCAGCAATTGATTCAATTGAAGCCAAGAACAACCACATGACATAAGGAGGTTGAGACACTTGTACACACCCTAACACACAACAAACCCATGGGATACACATAACACACACCCCAGTCGTATGATCTGGTAGCAAGTACCTCATGGGTTACCAGGCCAGCCACCCTTTCACTTGCAAACAGCCACCACTTGCTAGCAAACAAGAGAAGACTTCTTCAATCCTATGAACAACCAGATCCAAGATTCAGGTGTTGATCCAACCTGCATTAGGTGCATTAGACCCATACCAACAAACAACATTGACCTTTTCCCAGCACAATAACCATATTGGAAGTGTTACCCAACTCCACAGTGCCCAGAATTTGGGGTATAATTGGCATCTTGATGAAAAATTTGACTGGTTGTTTGATGGATGCTTTGTTATGACAATTGACTTTACCAATGAAATGGGCATATGGTTCCACATTATACAAAGCAAAATTTTTCGCACCTTTTGACTGGTTGCATGATGTGTTAGGGTATATATATTGCTATGAGCAATTTTTCCAGTCATTGCAAGAGGGAACATGACAAACTTGGTACTGTTCCTTTCACTTGAAAGGGGGAGCATAGACGAGGTTATGTAGACTGGAACACACACACCCAAATAGGAATTGCATCCTCGCATGGCAATCTATTGGGAAACTTAATCAGCTAAGGCAAAAAAGGATAGTGAAACAGTATCAGAAGTTCGAATTGTTGCAATCATGGCCACCTCCTATGACTCCTGAACCATTTCTATTTTTTATGTAGTTTGTCAAAGCTGATGGAATAGATCTGGAGCTTCAAGGCACATAAGACTTAGATAAGCAATGAGTTTGACTCAGATCTATGAGAAGAAACTGGTGGAGATTACTTCTCCTGAGACAGTATATGAGTGCACTTAAACCAAATGACAGAAATAGTAAGCAGCAGATGGCAACTGCATGACGTGCTAGGTCATTCATGATTAAGCAAATGGGTAATGAGATGGTAGAACATCTTGCTATGACCTTGTGCTTCAAATGTGATGAAACTTTCTTTCCAGGGTTTCAGTGCATGAAATCATTTGAGTTGCAACTAGCAGACCATGGTGCACTGAATGAACAAAAAGAAAGCTTCTCCATGCCAAGATTCTCCACTAATATTAATGGTGAACTTGAAGACTTGTTTTCTAGCTCTAGAAACTAAGGGTAATGGGGTCCAATTTCCCCCCTATCCTTTTGCCTTGGGAATGGAAGTCCTCTCCGGCATCCTTCGAAAAATAACCTCCTCTTTTTGTTTGGATAAGTTCAGAAAGAATTTCATTAATAAATAAGTTGTGCAAAATAGTCCACTTGTACAAAAACCAAAGTAGAATACGGATCTAGAAATCCATATGACCAAGCACTGGTCATCATCCTAGAGACAAGTACAAGGACCGAAAACAAACGATCAATAACACATAAGCAAGAAAAATTATGAAAGAGAATGTGTTACAACCAATATTCACATATTTACAGCATAAGAAAGGAAGCACTAGCACTAGCCAATTAAGGATTAACTAGCGAACTCGCACCCGCGTTGTTTGTGCAAAAACTGAATTTAATAAACATCATAAAACAGATGATTGTAGTATAATTTGGTTATTGGCAAAGAAAAATGATTGTAGAATAAAAAAAATTATGAATAGTATGAAAATGCTTAAAGAATAGAAAAGATAGAGAAAAAAAAAATCAACAGCAATAAACAATAAAATGCTTTTGTTAAAGTACGTAAAATTATGCTAGTAGTAATTTTCCATGTACATTAAGCTATAGATATTTGTTAATTCGTTATATATTTTTTACTGTTAATGTTGTCTGTCCTTACTTATTTTATTTTGTTAAGGTGCTATTTGTGTGGACTTGGTCAATTGTTGGTTATGCATGTTGTCCAAGTGTTTATTAATGGGCAGTTATTTACATGCATGAAGTAGTGGTCAGTATTAGTGGAATTAAAAAGGAGAAATTATAGGTCAGCAGTTATCTTCCATGTAACTGCTCCAATACTTGCATTTATATTATGAAATGAAAGAAGGAAGAAAGACTTGTTATTTCTCCAAAAAAATCCACAACTTTTCAAGTTCAAAGAGAAAGTTGGGTTCTTTCTAACGAGCCCAAACTTCTTTATTCAGCATAGGGAAACTAGGAAGAAAAATGACTAAGACAATAAATCAACCAACTATTCCACATAATTTGCAATCCTACAACAATTTAATATCAGAGCCATACCACATGGAGGAGATTGGGCAACTTCAACAACAGTTTGAAGCTTTCATGGCTATGTGTAAAAATGGTCGAGTGCAAGTAGAGGCAATGTCTCAACAACTTTCTAGTCTTTCATGTGAAGTTTCAACCAAAAAGGGAAAGGAAAAGGAGCAAGATGAGACTAGTGAGACAGGTGGAGGAATTGAAAGAGGATCTACTTCTGATGGTAGCAGCAAAAAAGGAATCACGATTCCCAAAACAAAGTGACTGGACTTTCCGAAGTATGATGGCACCATCGATCCAATTGAATGGATTAACCGCTGTGAACTCTTCTTTTAAGTATTTAAAAATTCCTGAGGGAGAAAAGGTGGATATTGCGGCCTTCCACATGGAAGGAGACGCACAGCTATGGCTTTTGAAACTAGAGTGAGACTGGTTGGGAATTGACTGGGAAGAATTCAAATCCTTATGCAACACACGTTTTGGTATTCCCCTATGTAGCAACAAGCTTAGGGGAACGCAAAGCTGGAACAAGTGGGAACAGTGATGGCATACCAAAGAAAGTTTGAGTAATTAGCAGCACAAGCCCTATCCTTAACACCAGGCCAAGAAGTGGCACTCTTCACGAGTGGTTGAAAGAGTATATAGGAGTAGAAGTTGAACTCCACCAATTTAAGGATTTGACTAAAGCTATGAGCTTGGCTCACTTATATGAAAGGGGGAGCCAAACGATGAAGGATGAAATTGATTATTCAGAAAAAGGGAGCATTGGAACTTCAATAGTAGCTAAGGGTGTTTATGTTCAAAAGTTAAGTAAAGCAGAGATGGAAGAAAGGAGAGCTAAGGGACTGTTTTAATTGTGATGAACCCTTCACTGTTGGACATAAATGTATGAAACTATTTTGGTTGGAATTCAATGAAGAAGACAAAGCAAACGATATGGCAGAAGTTTGGGAAAATTTTGACGTAGCTGGGGTGGATGAGAAAATGATGCACTAGTAGCGTCATTCCTTTGCATGTGAGATCATAAGCGATTTTGAAGAGGGGAGTGACGTTATAACCATTATTCACATGTTTACAGCATAAGAAAGGAGGCCCTAGCACTAGCCAATGAAGGATTAATATTTGTTTATTAGTTATATATTTCTTACTGTTCATATTGTCTGTCCTTATTGATGTTATTTTGTTTAGGTGCTGATCGTGTAGACTTGGTCAATTGTTGGATATGCATGCTGTCCAAGTGTCAAGTTCTGTTGTTATTAATGAGTATTAGTCGTATTAAAAGGAGGGAATTATAGGTGAGCAGTTATCTTCCATGTAACTGCTCCAAAAATTGTATTTATACCATGAAATGATTGAAGAGAAGAAAGACTTATTATTTCCCCAAAAAAAATTAAAAAAAAAATAAATCCAAAACTTTTCAAGTTCAAAGAAATCATTGGGTTCTCTCTAAGGAGCCCAAACTTCTTTATTCACCATAGGGAAACGAGGAAGAAGAGCGACTAAGACCATAAATCAACCAGCTATTCCATATAATTTGTAATCCTACAACAGAATGACAACTCAAAAAAGCTCAATTCCATATAGACTCCATCTGCCAATATAGTAGAAAACAATAGTTACAGCCCTTCTGTTCACGCCATCACAGCCCACCAGAGTTCCAAAGAAAAAAGGAAGCAAATCCCCACATCCAATCCATGAAAACTGTTCCATCCTAGAGCTTCCCCCGTTCTGCTCCAAGCTCCATTTGCGAAAGAACACTCCAAAAACAGATGATTGCCGGGATTCTTCCTGCGCTGGCAAAGAAAACAGCAGATGTGATCTACTACTTTCCATTCCCTTAGCTTGTCAAGACTAGATCACTTCAATTGAGACTCCAACAGCTCAAGCTTGATTTTTCAGGAGGGGACAGGGGAGTATTGAGGTAGAATCATTCACTGGGGAATCTGAATGGACTATGATTTTTCAGGAGGGGACAGGGGAGTAATGTTGTAGACTCATTCACTGGAGAATGCGAATGGACTATGGTTTATTTATGTTTTTGCTCTATTAAAGATTAACTTTTTATTTACTTTGTTGGAATAAAGCTTGTAGAAGTAACCTTTTCACAGTATTAAGAGAAAGCAAAAAGCATTCTGAAATTAGTCCAGTAGCATAATAGGAGCTTAGAGTAGTTTATGAAATGAGAAGGTTCCCTCTCAAAAGAGTCCTCAAAAACATAGTGCTACAAACTCTCAATTCATCATCGCTGAATTATTTATGACTATATATCAAACCCAGGCCCCTAACATCCTTCTATTTTCCTACAGTCTTGCCTTTCCCATCAAGTTTCACTCAAGACCGTGGAGTTCATCACCAGCCATACTCTTTTGGACAAGTTGGAAGATGATAGCCTAATTCTTACATGGTGAGACCAATTACTTCTAAATAGTTTCAATTGTCACACATGCATATTGATAGGAACAAATTTGTGATGGAGGCAATGGACAGATAAAAAATGTCGGAAATGGATCCTTCTTATCCATAATAGGAAGAAAATGTAGGAATTTAATTGAGACAAGCCATTTAAGCGTTAAGCAACAAGAAGGCAATCCACAAGAGACTTACTTTCTACTGGCAGGTGAAATAACAATACAAGTGAACTGAAAAAAACCAGCCATTGGAAACACCAAAATTAAGCAGAGGAATTATACATGTTTTTTTATACCTTGAATGCTGGAGCACAGGATATACTTGACCCTGTGATGATAATAGAACCCTTAGCACCCATTTTAATAACCACCCACTTTGTGCATATACCTTGCTTCAGCAGCTCCTCTCCGGCAAGGATTGGATCATTAATACCAGTCAAGGACTCTGCCTAGAAGTCAGCAATCCAATAGTAAATTAAAAGGATTCTAGAGGGAAAATAAGCTGTTTCATTGAACTCTGCCATTTCAGAGTAATTGCATTTCATGATATATACAGAAAAAAACAACCTACTTGCATTCAATTAATTTAGAATAAGTTACAACTATTACATAGAATAGTGAACCAAGTGTAATGCACTGTATGAATCTTGCATGGAAAAGAGAGAGAGAGAGAGAGGGTAAAAAATATACATTTTTTTCCAGATATTGGCAAATGAGTGATACATTACCTCGAGTTAATAGACCATTGTTACATGTTTATAGTAGGAAAGTCAAGCCGTAGTATCTAGTGCAGGGGTGTGAGTGTTTTTGTGTGTCGTGGGGTTGTGTGTGTGTGTGTAGTGCTGATGTGGATTACTAGTGTGTTTAGCAGATAGCTGAGGTGGCAATAGTTAGTTACTAGTTAGTTATGGATATAAATAACAAGAAAGGAGGTTTGAAGGGCACACAGGAGAAAATAAACACAAAGGAGAGCTAGGACATCTATGGCTAGGATCTTGTGTTATGAGTGCTGGAGGATCTCAAATTAGTGGGGGAAAGATGCCAAAACAAATGTCCTATAATGAGTTTTTGGATAAGAAAAAGAGAGGGATTTGTTTTCATTGTGACCAACCTTATAGTCCTAGCCATAGATGTCCTAATAAAACATTACGACTTATCATTCTGGAAGATGATGATGGACTTGATTCTAGTGGTGGGATTAAGGAGGTGAACAATTCTGATTGGCCAACGGAGGAGCATTCTCGGGAGGATGGGCATATGGCGTTGTCTTTGTCAAGCCTTAATGGATTTAGTGGTCCCAAGACAATGAAGTTTAAAGGGAAGTTGTTAACTCAAGACATTTCTATCTAGGACAGTGGAGCCAGTCACAATTTTATCTCGCAAAGGTTGGTTCAACAATTGCAACTTGAGGTAAGTGTTACTTTACTTTTTCTGTTAAGTTGGGTGATGGCCATGATATTCAATCTAGAGGAAATTGTAAGGGTTTAATTTTGCATACAAATGGCATCCAAATACTGTCTCTTGTTAGTGTGTTGGAGTTAGGAGCTATTGATGTAATTTTTTGAGAGTGTTGAGTGGTGAGAACACTTGGGGAGATTAAGGTTGATTGGAATCTGATGACAATGAAAATTCCTTATTTAAGCAGGAAGTGATGTTATGTGAGATTCCTGCTTTATTAAAGTCAAGTGCTACTTTCAAAACTTTAAGATGGGTAGAACAAGAGGATGAGTGTAGTATGTTGTGGATGAAGGAAATGGCGTTGAAAGTGGTGGATTCAACGCATCTTGATACACGGGTTAAGGCCATATTGGATGAATATGCTGATGTGTTTACGTCAAAAACCACTCTACCCCCTTTGAGGTCTACTGACCATAGAATTCCACTTAAGAGTAGGGAAGGACCAATTAATATGAGACTTTACCGGTATGCTCAAATTCAAAAGAATGAAATTGAGCGGTTGGTCAAAGAAATGTTGGATGCTAAGATTATTCGAGATAGTTCATCCCCTTTCTCTAGTCCAGTCATTCTAGTGAAAAAGAAAGATGGATCTTGGAGATTTTGTATTGATTATCGTGCGTTGAATGAAGCTACAATACCAGATAGATATCCAATTCCAGTTATAGATAAATTGTTAGATGAGTTATTTGGAGCTACAATATTTTTTAAAATTGACTTAAAAATGGGATGGATATCATCAAATTCGTGTGTATCCGAAAGATATCCACAAAACCTCTTTTCGAACTCATCAAGGACATTACGAGTTTTTGGTCATGCCTTTTGGTCTAACCAATGCTCTGGCTACTTTTCAGTCTACTATGAATGAGTTGTTTAGACCATATTTGCAAAGCTTTATTCTGGTTTTCTTTGATGATATTCTCATCTATAGTGAGGATATGGACAAACATTTGATACATTTGCGGACTGTATTGAATTTATTGCAGCTTCATCAATTTACTGCTAATAAGAAGAAGTGTTTGTTTGGACAATCTTCTTTGGAGTATTTAGGTCATATCATTTCCTCGGATGTTGAGGTAATGGATCCGATCAAGGTGAAGTCAGTGCTTGAATGGCCGATACCTACTCCGTTGAAGGGAGTGCGTAGATTTCTAGGTTTATCAGGGTATTACCGGAAGTTTATTCACAATTATGGTAAAATAGCTCACCCTTTAATTAATTTGTTGAAGAAGGATGCCTTTGAATGGAGTGAAGAGGCTTATGAGTCGTTTAAGGCTTTGCAACAAGCATCGGTCAAAGCTCCAGTGTTGGCTATGCCCAATTTTGATCAACCTTTTGTTATAGAATGTGATGCTTCGGGTACAGGTATTGGTGCAGTATTGATGCAAAATCAAAGGCCAATAGCTTATTTCAGTAAGGTTTTGTCAGATCGAAATTTGATAAAGCCCACTTATGAGAAAGAGCTCATGACTCTGGTTTTAGCAATCAATCATTGGCAGCCGTATTTACTTGAACAGAAATTTGTGGTGAGAACTGATCAAAAGAGTTTAAAACATCATTTGAATCAACAAATTACTACTCCAAACCACCAGCATTGGCTAGCTAAATTGTTGGTCTATGCATTTGATATTGTGTATAAAGCTGGGGAAGACAATAGGACAGCTGACGCCTTGTCGAGACAATTCGAAGAAGGTGAAGTGATGGGAATTTCGGGTCTAATATGGACTGACATGAACTCTATTAGGAGAGATGTTTTGAAGGATCCTTTGCTTGTTAACAAAGTCCAGTTGTTGAAAGAAGGGAAAGAGGCTGGTCGAGGATTTCAGTTGATACAAGATACATTGCACTATCATAATAGGTCAGTAATACCTTCTCATTCTCCTTGGGCTTCACTGTTCTTGCATGAGTTTCATTCTTCTTTTGTGGGTGGTCATGCTGGGTTTGTAAAGACATATAGGAGGATTATTCCACAATTGTACTGGATTGGGATGAAGTCTGACGTGGCTCAATTTGTTCATTCTTGTGCGGTTTGTCAGCGCAATAAGGTACAAAATTTAGCTCCGGTTGGGTTGTTGAATCCTTTGCCAATTCCAAATGCTATATGGGAGGACATATCTATGGATTTCATTTCTGTTTGCCTCGATCCAAAGGTTTTGATGTCATGTTAGTTGTAGTTGATCGGTTTTCAAAATATGCTCATTTTTTGTTGCTCAAACATCCTTATTCTGCTAAGGGTGTGGCTAAGGTTTTTGTGAAGGAGGTTGTAGGTTTACATGGATTTCCTAAAATTATAGTTAGTGATCATGATCCTTTATTTGTTAGTAGTTTTTGGAAGGAGCTTTTCACTATACAAGGTAAAATTGCATTTTAGTACTGCTTATCATCCAGAAACGGATGGTCAAACTGAAGGCCTAAATCGTGTTTGGAATGTTATTTAGGTGCTTTACTTCAAAGACCCACACTTGAGCTGCTTGGATTAGTTGGGGGGAGTATTCCACAATACTTACTTTCATTTGTCTGCAGGAACGACTCCATTTGAGGTGGTTTATGGGCGTCCTCCTCCTGTTTTACCTATTTTTGTTTCAAAGGAAATTTCTCATTTGGATTTGTATTTAGCTTTGACTTCGAGGGATGATATGCTTAGACGTTTACAGCTGAATTTGGAAAGAGCTCAACTTTGTAATTGTACTCTGGCTAATAGACAAAGACAGCATGTGGAGTTTCAAGTGGGTGACTGGGTATTTTTAAAGATCCGGTCGCTTCAATCACGACTGGGAGCTAAGATCAATTCTAAGTTAGCTCCTCATTTCTATGGGCCTTTTCAAATTGTGAGTGGAATTGGCAAGGTGGCATATAAATTACTTTTGCCTCAGCATTGTAAAATCCACCCTGTCTTTCATGTTTCACTTCTTAAAAAGTCCCATGGTTCATTTCCTGTTCTTACTGAGTTACCAAATGAATTGGCTGCTGAGTTTCAAGAGGAGGGTCCTTATCCGCTGCAATTTTTAGGTCGATGGTATGAGATTCGGAATGGCTTGGAAATTCCTCAGGTATTGGTGCATTGGTCTGATTCTCCTACTCATGACGCTACTTGGGAAGATGCAGCGGCTATTGCACATCAGTTTCCAGATTTTGTCCTCGAGGACAAGGACACTGTTCACACAGGGAGTATTACTACATTACCTCGGGTTAATAGACTATTGTTACATGTTTATAGTAGGAAAGTCAAGCCGTAGTATCTAGTGCAGGGGTGTGTGTGTTTTGTTTCTGTAGTGTATGTGTGTGTTTTTGTGTGTCGTGATTTGTGTGTGTGGTGCTGATGTGGATTTTGGAGTGTTTAGTAGATAGCTGAGATGGCAATAGTTAGTCACAAGTTAGTATGGATATCAATAACGAGGTTTGAAGGGGACATAGGAGAAAATAAACACAAAGTGAGGCTTGGTTTTGGAGAGATTGTGGAAGCTGTTTTACCTCCATTCGGTAAGCTTCATCTCTATGACTTTTTGAGTGATTGTATTGACTAGATTTTCTGATTCCTAGTGTTGATTTGTATCAATGAGAAAATTGTATTTATAAGAAAACAAACAGTTATGAACCACCTATGATGCCAGAATTACCATCATCACTCAAGTATCAAGTTAAGGGTAACGCATAGAAGAAGAAATGAGAAAACTGCTGTTAAAACTTTGGATAAATTAGATGATAGCCCATGTATAACTTACAAAATAATAGGACCCTCTCAAATTTTACATAGTACACTTGGATCTTAGTCAAGCCCATTAGATTCACTATGTGCATGATGACAAGCCTGATTAAACCATTGGAACTTACAACATCCTATCAAAAGGATTAAAATTTTAAAACTAAAACTATCAGACAAGAAATTTCAAATTTAGGTGGTAATTGGCCAACACAGATATGATGCATGGGCTCGGTGTGATTAGTACACTATAGATGTGTTATAGCTGATGCTGAAATCAGTGCCAACATAACATAACCTTAAACCTTTTACTGACTATATCAACAAATGTTTCAGGCAAACAAGTAGCATTTATATGGAAAAGTAAGATTGTAATGGTGGAACAGAGACAGACCATCTCCAATTCTGATAAAAAGTACAACATTGCAGAGCATAAATACAATTTCATAAGAAGATACTACTTATAAAAGATAATAACAAACCTCATCAGAAGTAAGAAGAAGGACATCACTCATCTGAAGGAATTTGTGAAGTGCCATCTGTTCTTCAAGAGTTCCTCTAGAAAGACTCTTTCCACGTGGTCCAGGATCAAAAAATATTGATGTACCAACTTGATTAGCATAATCAAGAGCAGACATTATCAAGGCAGGGGAAAGTTCATCAAAACCATAACCATTGCAGAACAGAATTTTCGATCTTTTAATTGCCCTCTTCACATCCCCAGATAGTCTACTCATCCAACTAAATGCAGGTTCTTTCATGAAATCAGCTCGGCTGAAAAAAATTTAAAAATATGCATTCAGATACCTTTCCAAAAAAGATCGGTGCAAAAAGTCGATTTATTAGAGCTAACAGAAACACTGTTCGAAAAGAGAAAGTGAAAAAGAATGGAAATGGGTGAAATTGGACGAAAGGAAGGGAAAGGAAAAAAGGGTAGTTTCAACTTTTTGACTGGGTATTTAAGGAAGAAAATGGGGGAATGTAACAACATTTCCTTTTCTGTTGATTGATTCACAAAAGAAAAAGGAAAGGGACGAAATGATTCCTCACTTTCCTTTCTTAATATTGTTCATAGAGGGCATCTTAGTAATTTTACAGGCATTTCCACCCATTTCCACCATTTTCTCCTATAATTTTGAGAAAACCACAGGGGCTTATAGGTGGAAATATTTTCACCAATTTCATTCCGATTCCACTTTCATTTAAACTTGACAAGCATCAAATTTCCACGGATTTCTATCATTTTTCTCCTGATTCCTCTTGGAAACCTCAAATCTAAACATACTTTTAGTACAAGCAACATGGTGGAAGGATGGTGGTGATGAAGCAAATTTGTAATTATTTAACTGCAAAAACTACGCACAGAAGCTTTTTATTGAAAAAAAAAGAAAAAGAAAAAATTTCTTGGTTGTATATACCATATACCTGCAAAAACCATGCCTTTGCAATGGATCCACAAGAACCCAGCATAAAAGCGTTTGATATGATGCAATGGAGCTGCTATCAACATTAGTATCTTCATCCATTCCAACCATGCTAATACCCTCATGGCGAAGCACGTCAAGAAGAAAATCTCCATATATTTCATCACCAACATGGCCGATTGTCGCACAATGCAAGCCCAACCTTGCAACTGCTATAGCTGTATTACAATTGCCACCAGCTTCCCAAAATCGCTACATTAAGATGAAAGTTAACTACAATATATATAACCAAAATATAAATAAATAAATCCAAGCCTTAATCCCACTAGGTCACCTCGGCTATATGAAAATTTAATTGCAATATATAAATGATCAAGTTATGTGAACAAAGAGACCACTGTTTTGTATATGCTACTTTTGAAGCTTAGAAAGCCATATTTTCTTTTGTGCAGGTTGAGTCTGAAACCTAAAATTCTACAGAATAAATCCTTGTTGGTTTTTAAACAGCATTAGATGAGGAGATTTGTTCTCCAAATATCAGTCAAATCAACGAGTAATTACAGTGAAGTGCAACCACTATATGGTTTCATGCAACCTTTATTGACACCTTGACTAGAGGAATTATTCATTGGGAAACAAAGTCCTTCCAAATGCTTCACATTGACCAATATATTTTCACAAACATCAAATGCTTCTTCAAATGTATTCTAACATCAGTTTTAATACATGAACATTTCCAAAGGTAATAAAGAAGAAGGTAAAAAAAAAAAAAAAACCTGCTGCACAGTAAATTAAATAGAAAATAACTGAGCCTTTTAGGGGTGTTCGCTCTATAATATTAAAAGTACCCTTTTTTTCTTCTTTTATGGCAGTTAAGCATCAATCCTTAAGGTACATAGAGAAAGAGGGAAACGGCTTATAAATTTTCAATTCCTTGAACATAAACATCAATATCAAGAGACAGACTAAAAAAATTCTATAAGAATGACATTATATATTCATCACGAGATTGATATTACAAAGATTCTTGTTGAGAATTTTCTTCACAGCTAAATAAACTAAGAATAAAGCAAAGACAAACAATAATATTTCAAAAAGAAGGGATAAAAAAGAAGAATAACTAGTGTGGCTTTCCAAGTCAACAAATTATATGCAAAATATCATCTAAACAAAAACAAGACTTGCCATTGGAGGGATGAAAGCCAAAGATGAAAAACCTTGAGTCCATTAGCTGAATATCTAGGGAAAAGAAAAGTGAAGGGAAATGAAGGAAATATTATTACTTATACCTCCTCCTTTACTTCCCAAAAGCTAAAGGAGATTGATACTCATATGCAGTGATCCTAAAACTTCCGTAAAAACTACTGCATGTACAATTTTACTCGTACAATAAAATAAGAAGTTAACTTCTAACAAAAAATTCCCATCCTACAACCTTTTCAATCAAAATCATTTGCCCGCGGGGTGGGGTGGGGCGGGCGGTGGTTGGGTGTGGGGGATGGTGATATAGAGAAAATAAAAAGAAAAGAAAACATTAACATTCAATCTTCTTCGTCAGATTTCACTTCATTTCCTTATGAATTTAGAACTGGGCAACATTGTACAAAATCCTCGAGGTTAATCCACCATCAAATGCTTAATCTGAAATTTACCCAAAATGCCAGGATTGACACCAAGGAGGGAAACTTAAATTTATGGCCACTTAATTGTTCACTCAACATGGCCAAATAATTGTTCATACCCAGGTTTTTTCTATGCATTATAAAATGAGACTCCAAATGATGTCATTTGGAAACTTGATTAATATATTACATGAAAGCACTTATATTTTTAGTCAATGCAGCCGAAAAATACCTCAACATACACACTCAAGGTGCATTTTGATAGATATGCTCTAGATAGCTAACTTTTGGAGCTTCATTTTTTATACAGTAAATTTACCCAACAACCAACTAACAGTTATATCCTCTTTGGGGCTATATGTGACATCAAAGAAGGCCAGAAACTGCTATCAAAATCTTGCATTCATTCATTCGTTTATAATTTAGATGATAAGAGATTAGTTGCATATAAACACAAACTCCAAGTTTTGAATGTTGATAACTTTATTTTAATTGTGTGTTTTGTGTTCAAGTTGCATTGATAGCTATTTACATTTCCATGTACCATTCAGTGAGATGGATGGGCTAAACTTTCCCCATTCATATCCAGTTTACCCACAATAGATTGGGTATTAATTTAACCTCTTAATAATTGACAGACCGGTCCGTTGCAAAACAACGGAATTATTGAATTTTCTAAAGCGAACAACTAGGTAAATTCAGCAATCAAATATTCTCACCTTATCCGGCGGAGATGCCGACAAGCTGTCCATATAGGCCTTCCTCTCATCGGGCGACCGCGGGGGCAATTCAGGAACACTGAGGACAATATCCACACACAAATTCCCTAACGTAGCAAATCGATATCCTTATCCTCTACAAACACATTACTGCTGGCACTCTTCTTCCGCAATCAAAATAACTGTTCGTACGATCTGTTGTGGTACTTAACGAGCAGTAAAGCAACGGAGTAGTGCTGTTGCTGGTGTGTTAACATCAGGGATGAATCCTGGAGGCGAATTTAATTGAGGATATAGCGGTGGTGTAATTGTGAATGTGGTTTGGTCTAGGGTTAGGGTTTTGGAGGCATGGAAGTTGGGATTGGAGATTGGAGAATGGTGGAGTAGTGATGCATATGCATCAAAGAGGAAGTGTTTTGTGGAATGTGGATGAGTTTGTTGTGTGTGTCTTGAGTTCAGGGAAAGTAGGAAGAGAGTGGGAAAAAAAGTATGGCATGCGAATCATTAAAATGAAGAACTGCTAGTGTTTTTATTTGATTAAAATAAGTTTTGAGAAAGGGGAGGAGATAGAGATATGAAAAGATGGTGGAGAGAATTTGTCAATCCAATCAACTAACTTAGCTTTCGCTTGTCTCGTATCTATAGTTTTGACTTCTTCTTTTTTTTATTTTCAAATAAAAATAAATACCGCCGAAAAATAAATATTTCTACTTATAAGTCGGTCAAACAAACCAATATCTGATATGAATCTGATTAATGTAAATACTAATATAGATACCAATAAAAATAGACCGTTTAAATAAACCCCTAATCAGCCGCTATTGATATTATAATTAGATCATGATTGATATATATATTTCTATGAAATAATTCTTTAATGCAAGTGTTTGTTTCTCTTTATTTTGGTTGGAAAATGAAAATGAATGTTTTAATAAGTATAAAAATATTGTAATGCTGTTGGGGAAATTAACCTAGAGATGCTTCTTAGTTCGAATAACTAAGAATATCTAAATATGTAAATAAATCCGATTATTTGTGAGTTATATAAATTTAATTTTAATACAATTAGAATTGAACTTAAAATTCATTCAAACTATTTATAAGATTTATGGTGTTTAGCTTAATGAGTTTAGCAAAGGGGTGTTGTCATAGAACATTATCAAGTAACGTAGAAAGATTATTTGGAGAGGTATTAAAGAGAAAAGTTTCAAGTCCTCTATTTGCATAAGCAATAATCGAATATTCTATACAGAGATTATGACCATAAGATGTTCCTAACATCAATAGGTAGTATTTAATAGAGTTTAATAGCCATAAAACTAATAAAGATAAGACAAGTAAAGAGAAGCCTATAGATTTTAATCATTACTTGAAAGTTGGATCTATTGAAAACTGATAAAGCCATGCAAGACAATTTTACCGAACATTTTTGGAGCCTAGCAATCTAAAATTCTTTAAATCATCCTAATAAAACAGAGTTCATTTCATGTTTAATCATTATTTTTAAAAAAATTACATAAACATAAGTTGGACAAAAGGTAATTACCTAATTACTACCACTATGATACGACCCAAACAAGAAGGAGCAGGAGGGAACCAAGATGGCTCAAGGATTATAACTAAATAGACAGAATAATCAGTTCATGTAATAGATCTTTTCTCGTAAACAGTTTACTTGTATCGTTTAGTCAATACATGTAACAGTATAATAATAGATACAAAACAGAAATAACGGAATGAATAGATTAGAACCAGAATAGTACAGCTGGCATAGTAAAACATGTATAAATACAAAGAGATAATGAGAGGGAAAGCGGCTTGTTACTTCCCAGTTTAGACAGAGTGTCTAAAGGAGTTTCTTGGTGACTCGAACTACCAAGTTTATCATCTTCTCACATAAGCCATCTGCATTTACACCAACAAACAGAGTTAGGGTTTCCATCATAAGAGGAAGATAGAAACAAACACGAGAGAACGAGAGAAAACAACAATTAGGGTTAGAGAATTATCTGAAAGGGGAGCGTGCGAGCAAAACAGAGGTGTTAGGGTTAGAGAGTTATTACTGGCATTGGTGGACCGGGCCTTTCAATAGTAGAGGCCTATCATTTGGTGCTCTCGTGCTCAATCTCAACCTCCATTGTTATGGCTCCAGAAACACGTAGTTCTACTCAACAAGATTCCGATTTTGTTAAACAGTCCTTGATCGCAATTCAGGAAAGTTTAGGATTGCTTACCTCGCGTATTGAGAAATTGGAAGTGCGTCAAAATGTTGATGCAACTTCTTCAGGGAATCAGAATCAGAATGATTCATCATCTTCCAAACATGGATCTGCGTTATCTGATTCTTTACTCAAAGGAATCAAGTTAGAAATTCCTAAGTTCACAGGGACGGATGTTTTGGGATGGCTGTTTCAGGTTGAGCAATTTTTCGAATTTCATGAAGTGCAAGAAGAACAACGTATCACTATTTGTTCTTTTGCCCTGGAGGGGGAGGCTCGTGAGTGGTACAAATGGATGTTTAGAAACAAGCAGTTGAGTTCATGGAAAAAATTTACAGAAGCATTGACTTACCGATTTGGTCCATCTCCTTATGAAGATGTACATGGATTATTATCCAAATTGGTACAAACTACCACTGTTGCATTGTATCAATCACAATTTGAAGCCCTTGTTAATCGCACCGAAGGATTATCAGATGCTTTCATTCTCAGTTGTTTTATTTCTGGATTGAAGCCTGTTATCAAAAGAGAATTACAATTAGCTCGTCCAAAAGATATGATGGAAGCTATTTGGTTAGCACGAATGCATGAGGACAAATTGAATGATCAATTCAAGCATTACAAGCCATATCATTTTCAGACTTCACAATCTTCTTCTACTTCTGGTACTCTTCAATTTTCTAAACCTATTCATTCTACTGTTTCTACACCTAAACCATCACATTCACTTCCTATTAAACAACTGACGTCTCAAGAAATGCAAGCTAGAAGAGAAAAAGGATTATGCTTTAATTGTGATGAGAAATTTCATAGAAATCATAAATGTAAGGCCAAATTTCTCATATTAATTTCTTCATCTGACATTCCTAAAGATAATGATACTATTGATGTTTGTGATGATGACAATGCGATACATGATGATGATTCTTGTGCAATTAGTTATCATGCTCTCAATGGATTTCATGTACCAAGAACTTTACGATTTTCTGGACAAATTAATCAGAAACTCTTAACAGTTTTGGTTGATTCTGGTAGTACTCACAATTTTATTCAGACTAAGATTGCTAGTCAAGTGGGATTACCTATTCAACCAACTACTAGCTTTCCAGTAGTTATTGGCAATGGCCACAAGCTTTATTGTGACAGTGTTTGCAAGGATGTTATGTTGCATATTCAAGGATTGGAATTCCTGGTCAATTTATATGTCCTACCTATACAGGGTTCAGAGGTGGTTTTGGGGGTGGATTGGTTAGAGACCCTGGGTCCTGTGACCATTGAATACAGTACTCTTACAATGCAATTTTTGCATCAGGACATTCAGTGGTGTTACATGGTTCACAATCTCGATTTGGTGGCCAGATTTCTTTCAATCAACTCAGACGCTTGATTAAACATGATTCCGTGGCTTCATGTTTTTCTTTGGAGGCTCAGGGGGATAGTATATCACATGAATTCGCCAACAACACACTTGTCGAGCAAGTGCTGGGCAAATATAGTCACATATTTGAGCCACCCTCATCATTGCCCCCATTACGCACTGTGCAACATCGCATACATTTGAAAGATGGAATTTCTGCTATTAATGTGAAACCTTACAGATATCCTCATTTTCAAAAGGCAGAAATTGAGAAACAGGTCCAAGAGATGTTGGAGCAAGGCATTATTCAGAACAGTACATCACCTTTTTCTTCTCCAGTTCTTTTGGTCAAGAAAAAGGATGGGAGTTGGAGGTTCTGTGTCGATTACAGAGCTTTGAATGAAGCTACTGTTAAGGATGAATTTCCCATTCCAACAATTGATGAACTCTTAGATGAGTTAAAGGGAGCAACAATATTTTCTAAATTGGATTTAAGAGCGGGTTATCATCAGATTCGAATGTATCCTGATGTTGAAAAGACAGCATTTCGAACTCACGAGGGCCACTACGAATTTTTGGTTATGCCTTTTGGCCTTAGCAATGCTCCAGCCACTTTCCAGTCTATTATGAACAATATTTTCAAGCCTCACTTGAGAAAATTTGTTATTGTTTTCTTTGATGACATTCTTATCTACAGTGAGACACTTGAATTACATCTTACACATTTGGATACGGTATTATCCATTCTTGCTGAACATACCATGTTTTTAAAAAAATCCAAATGTGTCTTTGGCAAGGACTCTATCGAGTACTTGGGCCATGTGGTTCATGCAGATGGGGTGTCTCCTGATCCAGGGAAATTGGTGGCTATTGAGAATTGGCCAGAGCCCACATCTCTAAAGCAACTCAGAGCTTTCTTGGGTTTGGCCGGGTATTATAGAAGATTTATTAAGTCTTTTGCTTCAATTGCCAGTCCTTTGACTGATTTATTGAAGAAGGATGGTTTTCAATGGGATGACAATGCTGTACAGGCTTTTCTTGCACTCAAGCAAGCATTAAAACAGGCTCCTATCTTGGTCTTGCCTGATTTTCACAAACACTTTGTCATCGAGTCAGATGCATCAGGAACGGGTATTGGCGCTGTGTTATTGCAAGAAAATAGACCGATTGCTTTCTTTAGTAAAAAATTACCTACTCATTTAGTCAAAGCATCCGCTTATGTACGCGAATTGTATGCAGTTGTGGAGGCAGTCAGAAAGTGGAGACAATATTTGTTGGGATCCCATTTTACTATCAAAACGGATCACAGAAGTCTAAAGGAATTACTTACTCAAGTAATTCAAACTCCTGAGCAACATAAGTATCTAACCAAGTTACTTGGTTATGATTATACTATTGAGTACAAGGCTGGAAAAGAGAATGTGGTGGCTGATGCTCTTTCAAGACAACATGAGTTTAGTTATCTTGCTTTTTCTATGCCACATTTTACTTTTGTTGACAAGTTGAAACAGGAATACCACACTGTACCAGCATTTGTGAAAGTTATTGCAGATTTGAATGCTGGTCATCCTCTCAAATGGAATCTCAGGTGGTTCAATGACTTAATTTTCAAGGATCATCAACTATTTTTGGTTCCTACATCATCACTGATTCCACTCATTTTAGAGGAATTCCATAGTATTCCTACAGCAGGGCATTTCGGAGTTCGGAAGACATATCAGAGGATATTGGCTCAATTTTTTTGGCCTGGAGTTAAGCATGATGTGGAATTGTTTGTTCGGGGTTGTTTAACTTGTCAACAGATTAAGTATAGTACCCAAAGCCCAGCTGGGTTATTACAACCTTTACCTTTACCAGAGTTAATTTGGGAAGACTTATCAATGGATTTTGTGATTGGCCTTCCCAAATCTCAAGGGTACACGGTTATGTTAGTCATTGTGGACAGACTTTCCAAATATTGCCATATTGGTCCACTTGACTCTCATTTTACTGCAACAAAGGTGGCTCAATTGTTTTTACAATTGGTGGTAAAGTTACATGGCTTTCCAAGGAGCATTGTGAGTGATAGAGATAGTATTTTCATGAGTAAATTCTGGCAAGAATTATTTCGTTTGAGTGGCACAAAACTCTTCATGAGTAGTGCTTATCACCCTCAAACGGATGGGCAAACCGAGGCATTGAATCGGGTACTGCAACAGTACCTCAGGAGTTATGCTATGGATCGACCACAGGATTGGGTTTCTTATTTGCCCTGGGCTGAATTTGCCTATAATGTGTCTTATCACGAAGGGGCACGAATTACACCCTTTGAAGCTGTTTATGGTAGAACTCCACCTACCATTCCCATGTATTTGAGGGGCACTTCTAAGCTGGAAGCTATTGACTATGAGTTGAAAACAGAGATGAGATTTTATCACTTCTTAAATCTCATTTATTATCAGCTCAACAGAGGATGAAAATTCAGGCTGACAAACATCGCACAGATGTAACTTTTGCAGAAGGAGATATGGTTTTTGTCAAGCTTCAGCCTTACAGACAGGCATCAGTCGGGGGACTATCACAAATTATCCAAGAAGTATTATGGGCCCTATAGGATCTCTAAGAGGATTGGTCAAGTTGCATATGTTTTGCAACTCCCTGAAGGCTCTAGGATCCACAACACTTTTCATGTCTCCTGTCTTAAACCAGCATATGGGTCAGTACTACCAAGCCTGGAATTACCACCTAGGGTTTTTCACAATAACCCTATTTTAGACCCACTGCGTATTTTGGATTCTAGGGTTATTTTGCGACAGGGTCAATCCATCCGCCAGATCTTAGTTCAGTGGCTGGGTTTACCACAAGAAGACACAAGTTGGGAGGATCTTAATCTGTTCAAACAACTTTACCCACAATTTCACCTTGAGGACAAGGTGTTATTTCAACAGGGGGAGACATTTGATACGACCCAAACAAGAAGGAGCAGGAGGGAACCAAGATGGCTCAAGGATTATAACTAAATAGACAGAATAATCAGTTCATGTAACAGATCTTTTCTTGTAAACAGTTTTACTTGTATCGTTTAGTCAATACATGTAACAGTATAAGAATAGATACAAAACAGAAATAACGGAATGAATAGATCAGAACCAGAATAGTACAGCTGGCATAGTAAAACATGTATAAATACAAAGAGATAATGAGAGGGAAAGCAGCTTGTTACTTCCCAGTTTAGACAGAGTGTCTAAAGGAGTTCTTGGTGACTCGAACTACCAAGTTTATCGTCTTCTCACATAAGCCATCTGCATTTACACCAACAAACAGAGTTAGGGTTTCCATCATAAGAGGAAGATAGAAACAAACACGAGAGAACGAGAGAAAACAACAATTAGGGTTAGAGAATATCTGAAAGGGGAGCGTGCGAGCAAAACAGAGGTGTTAGGGTTAGAGAGTTATTACTGGCATTGGTGGACCGGGCCTTTCAATAGTAGAGGCCTACCACACTATATGGCATGTTGCACATGCGATACAGCTTTTTGTATGCATGGCACTTTCATAATCTGATACATGCTAAGTGCAATAAAACTAAAATTTTTTGTGTAGCTTGAATGCGATATAGTGATCTTAGGTTTCGATTGCGGGTTGATGTTTGAATGCTGGGTTCTAAGTTTGGGTGGCTTTGGATACGTGGTTAGTGGCATTATGTGGCGTCTAGGTTTGGCTTTAGGGGTAGGTCATGAGTGGTGATAGAAAGGTGGATGGTCAATGGTGAAGGAGACTTGTGGGTTTGATTTAGGGATTTGGTGGTGGTTCTGCAAGGTAGATAGGATGGTTATTTGGGGTTAAAGATAGAGGAAGCAAGACTAATGAGAGAGAGCCAGACAAGAGAGAGAAAGAAGATGGTGTTTCTTTTTTCTTTCCTTCAAACATTGTTATATGGCTCTTTTGATATGTGAGTTATATCATATTGGACATGCAATATTCGTGTAAATCATGATATTGCATATCCTAAGTCCAACATGCAATGTGGCAATAGAAATTAGGTTTTTTTTTTTTTTCAATTTGTATTTTTGCAAATTTTTTCTCTTAAATTTAACCAAAAAAAAATTCTTTTAAAATCAACAAACATTTTTCACCCAGTAAAACAGGTTTAATTCTTTATATCCTACCACTAATCCAAAAGTGGGCTTAAACGATGTTATATATTTCACAAATCAATCCGTTTACACAATTTGTGATACTTCAGCTCCTCTAACTACTCTTGCTTATCATCTTGTGGCTTCCAAACCAAACTAACACAAGTGGTGTTTATATATATATACACACACACATATAAGTTGAATACGTAGAAGCTTGAATTTCAAAATAATCTAAAATTAAAATTTTGTTGTGTATTTATTTTCATGAAATGAAAGATAAAAGATAAAAAGATATGAACGATATAGTCATAAGATATAAGGACATAAGAGAACTAATTCAAACTGTGTATAGTTACAATTTGATACGACGGCAACATTATGACTAAATTAAGGTTTTAGATTCAATTAGTTGATATGATGATAGTGACAAACTAATTGAAATTCAAGGTCTATCATGATTCAAAAAAATTAATAAAACCAAAGGATTAGAGATAAATGTTAAACTTCTTCTATTTGCTTATCTCCAGATTAGGATAAGCAAGTATATTAAACTGCATCTTTTAATAACATAAACTCAAAAATAAATAGAAAAGTAAATACAATCCACCACAATTGTTCTTAATACGTTCACATACCTTAAAACTCCAAGATTTGTCAATGTCCAAATCTTTTTGTTAGAACCTGAAACTCTAATACCAAGATGATACATATGAGATCTATATCTATGGAATTCTCTTGGGAATATAGAATCTAGTATTTTTTGGTTTTTTTTTTTTGTAATTTTAATGGGTTTTCTATGAATTAACAAAATAAAAAAGGATATAAATAAATTTATTTGTGGATAAGACAACACCAAAAATTTATCAGAATAGTTTGTTTAATTATAAAATGATAAGACAACACAAATTATAATCATCTAAGTTATTGTTTAAAAAAAATGACCGAATGATATGATAGATAATTTTAATATTCACGTAGTTTAGAGATTGAACATTTGATATTACAACAAAATTGTATGATTTTTGTGGATTAATGTGGTCGTCATGATTGAAGAGAACGATGGACTGGGGTTTTGGGGAAACAATCTTAAAAGCAATATGATTTAATTCAATAGCAAAAATCCACTAAATAAAGAATTGCATAGAATTTCTTTTTTTTTTTTTAAATACAAAACCTGACCTCTAACAACTCTATTAGCATAAATCTCATATTAAAAAATTAGGACTCTTCTAGATTTAACATTTCTAAACCTATACCTAATAATAAAATATCATGTGACCCAAAATAATGAATAAATAATAAAATACACAGGTCAATAAAACTAATAAATTTACTTATAGAACCACCACATAAACAGTCTTGTGTGTGACTCGTTAGTCATTATAGTCGTTTTTCTAAAGTTTACTATAAGTAATATTTGGAGAACAATTCCCATAGCGAGTGAGCCATTCACTATGCCATCACATAATTACATAACATACAAAATCAGAATTTGATCCCATCACTTGCTCCTCTTCCTTTGCCAATTCACTCTTTTCCTTGATTGAGGAATTCAACCGCAAGAATCGATCACAAAGAGAGTTTATGTAACCAATTTTCTCTTTATGTAATTCTCAATTTCTTTGAGAATATCCAAATCTAAGAGTCAAACACCTAATGTAGATTTGGAGTCAAGATTTCATTATATTCTATTTCAATATCATATTTTTGTCATTTTTAAATAAATGTTTGTCAAGAAATATATATCGATGAAAACTTACAGTTCTACTCATAAACAAACCAAACAATTATAATGCAGACATAATACAAATGACATTTAAATAAAAAACAGAAAATTCAAATAGACCTTGAGAAAAAGGATGGTGGAGATTTGCAAATAAATTGAGATTCTTTAAAGAAGACAATGAATAACAAAATGTTTTGAGCATACATGCTTGCGGTTGAATCCCCTCAATCAAGAAAAAGGATGATGCCATTGAATGCAACAGGGTTTGTATTGAAAGATTTTAATTGAGATGGTAGATAGACTTAGGAAATTAGACCAATACATTTGTAGAGACGATTTAATACAACCAAGATGGAAAATGAAGAATATAGCCTAATCTCTAGAGCAAGATTGCTCTTAAATAGTGATTGTTTTTCTCTCTCCTCTATCCATCTTTTTAACCTCCTCTTAAATCTTTTTTTTCCTTTTCAATTTTTATTTCACCTTTCTTTTATTTACAAAATTATCCACATGCCCCTAAAAAGATAATGATCTAGTTTTATTGGTCTAAGATCTTTTATGGCTGTTGTAATTCATAAAAATTCAATATAAAAAAGAAGTTTCGAAGACGAAATTTTCTTAAGGGAGAAGATGTAATATCCAGAATTTTTGCGAGTTATAATATCAAAATAAAAGATTTAATTGTATGCTAATATAATTCCAAAAATACTAAAATTTATCATGATACCATGTAGGAATATCAATTTCATAACTAACATTGAAACCCTAAAAGTAATGTCATTGGACTTATAAGATTGAAAATATTTTAAACGTTAAGGAATAAATTCATTAAGTAAAATAAATTTAAAGGCCTTCAATTGTATAAATATTAATACCCTCAAAATTTGCATTATTAATTTAATCAAATGGATATACTAATGGATATGAGGTATATGATGTTTATATTTATATATATATATATTAAAACTATAGCATTATAAGTTACAAAAATAATAAGATGTTAGTGTGTTATAATTATCAATAGTAACTTATATATTATTTTAAGTAATAATTAGGATCATTTTGTCATATACTACTATTAATATATGGTTTACTATATATATGTGCGTGCGTGTCTCTATGTGTGTGTGTGTGTGTGTGAGTTAAAGCACTTATGATAAGTCAGCAAAATTATTTATATAAGATTATAATTATTATATTACTAATACTAAGTTATTATAATCATGATAAATAATCATATTATAATTACATCATAACTAATATCATAATATTAGTGGACTATTGTAGTGTTATCATTATAATTTAATACTTATAATGATATGATCTATTAAAGAATGTATAATAAATCTTATCACTATAACATATAGTATAATATAATAAGTTACTATTGTAATGATTACAATACTGTAACAATAAGTCAATATAACTTATAGTATAATATAACATTTAATTAAATATTTTAATGATTATGATAAACACAGTCACGAATAATATGTAATTGTAAATCATATTATGATATTATAACATCTAACCAATGTAGGTATAACAATAATAATATACTTCTATTATATATTATATATAAATCTTGTATAATATATCACAAGATATAATAAAATACCACAATTTTTGTTAACCTAATTTGTAAATGTTATAACTAAATAGTATAATAGGTGGTTGGTTTTGAACTTTACTTTAAATTTAATTTAGAAATAAAAATTAGATGGTTTAATTAAATAAATTAAGTGAAATATAGAGATTTATTAGATAAATTGATATAATCGAATTAGTAAACAAATTTAGTTGAAATTAGATATTTCAAATACCACAATTACCTATTTCAAAGAATTAAATTACTCAATCCTTTCTAACCATCAATTTGAACCCATTTTCTTCAAATTTCAATTCCCTAAATCTTTGAACATGCAAATTAGATAATTTAGTAAATTGACGAACTCAAACTAAATGTCAAATTCCTACCAATTGAATTGCTAAGTTAAATTTCTAATTCAATTTATCAATTTTTATTCCCTAAATTTTATTACTCTTTCTAATTATTTTAAATTCCTAAAGCCTATCATCTAAGAGGTCTAACCAAATAATAAAGCTGAGCCTGAGCCTATGAACCTATATATATATATTATATATATATATATAATTTTTCCTTAGAAAACCTTAGCACCTCATTTTATTTTATTTTTTTTAGCCGCTTCATTCCTCCCAATTCTCTAAAAAACACTCAAAATTTCATGACAGAATCCTCTATAGTAACAACATACATAAGTTTTTAGGTGAATTTAAAGATAAGAGTCAAGATTAAAGTAGGATAATTGCTTGAAGAAGCTCCATCAAACTAAGATGTAGGGAAATGAAGGTTTAGTTGATAGTGGTTGCTAAATAAGTTTAATTGATTTATTTGTTTGATTGTTGTCAACATGATTTTGATGAAATTAGTGTTAAATAGACGGAGGATTTATGGTGATATGATAAATTGGTGATATATAAACACATATTGAAATACCTTAAATCCTCACTTAAGTTAGAAATTTAATTCATATGTTTTAAATAAACAAAACAAGTAAACAATAGAAAATGAATAGATAGCTTGATGTGATTAAATTAGTAACTTTACATATTCCTTTCAAAACTGTCTATTTGTTCTATCAATTTATTCCAATAAGATCAAATTTCATAACCTTTTCCAATTTGTCAATTATAACTCATATACTTTAATTTCAAATCTCTAACCTCCTAAACATTCATTATAAATATTTAGTGGATTCCTAAATCTCTAGACTTTAACCTAAAATTCCATATATTTAACCCCCATCAATTTTGAAATCACTTGCCAATTTAGAAATATTAGTTCTTAAGCCTAAACCTAAAGCAAGTATCAATTTGATATAAATCAAACTCCTAAACTAAATCATTATTCGAAGTTATTCATTTCTAACATATAGATTCTCAAATAACTTCCTAAACACTTTTAGAACCAAAAATACCTATTTGAAAGTTTAAACCTAATACCTTTACTCTAAAATATATTTTAAATTATTTTCATCCTTTCATTTTCCATTTCTTTCCCTACTGACTCTTCCTTTTTCTTTATTTATTTTCCTTTCTCTATGTTGCCTTCTTCTTTTCTTGTCTCAGTAAATGAACTCTAAATTTCAATTTCAAGAAAGCTAGAAGAGAAATTAAAGTTAGAAAAGAAGATAGGGAGTGTGAATCATGCTAGTTGAAGCTCCAACAACTTAAAAGTAGTAATGGTAGAGTAAATCAAGTAGTTTGATTTAACCAATATGTAAGTTATGTTATTTTCTTGCTTTGATGGTTGTTTATGCATATATTTGATGATTGAATTGATGCTAGTTATATAAAGGATTGAAGATAAAACTTGCGAACTTGTAATATATGAACTTATATGTTAAAAATAAGTGAGATCGTGCATGTTAACATTAGGATTGAGATGAAATATGAAGTAAAAATATAAATATAGATGGATAAATGATAATTTTAAGTTGTATATTAAGTATATGATGTTAGACATTGAAAAATGATGTAAAACAAGTAATAAAATAGGTTGATTTTTTTTTTTAAAGCAGAGCAAAGAGGATAGGGAAAACATGAGGGGTTGTAGAATTTCCAAAACAATAGATTTTAACTCACTAGTGAAGAAACACAGCTGAAACACAATCGAAACACGACCAACCCTATCTAATTGTGCTTCTTTTTGTTTTGTTTTACAAATACATTTCTAGAACAACACAACTAGAGCACGGTCTCCCCCATCTCCATATGTTTCTTTTTTTTTTTGTGTTTTATATGTTAAGTAGAACATGGATAAATGTACTTTGCTATGCTTTGCTCTGATCTTCGAGCGTTTGACATATTGATGAAACACGATTGGAACATGACTCATTGTATCTCATCGTGTTTCTCTTTGATTCTTGAATGTTAAAATATCAAGTGAAACATGGTAGGAACATGGCTCATTATATCTCAACATGCTTCTCAATAATTTTTTTTTTTTTTTTAACTTAGCAAAACACTAAAGGAACATGGTTGAATGTATATGTTGTGCTTCTCATATGCTTGAAACATGAAGGGAGCACGGCTAGACCTATCTACCCGTGTTCTTCATAAAAATTAGAATAAGATTAAAATAAAATAAAATAAAATAGATAAATGATAGTTGATATATTATGTTGGTTAATTAATATAATTAATAATGAGTTTGGTGAATTAAGACGTCTAATATCAAATTAGATTTAACATAGTGTTAAGCATAAATTGGATCTTGAATATAAAGAAAAAAAATGAATGTAGTTAATAGATCTAAGTTTAACTTGATTAAATATATTTCATGAACTAAAATGAGTTGGATTGATTGAGTTTAATCAATTTGACTTAGTAGTTTAATTAAATGATTAATTCTAATCAACTTGATTAAGATTAAATTAATATAAGCTTAATAATTTGTAATTGGTTTAGATTGGTGTGCAAAGCTAAACCATAGGGAATATGTTGTTTCAAATATATGCTTGCTAGAAAAATAAATATGTAGAAAGTGAATAATATGATGATGATGTTTTTATGAATGAATAAATGATTATAAATAAGGAGAAAAAAATAATTTGATAGACAATAGAGAACTATTTGTATCTTGGCAGGGCAATTTTCACAGCCATAACTAGATTGTTACTTAGTGTCTAATCATATAGGTTTTTAAAATAATTTGATGTAAATGGATAATTAATTTAAATGCTTATACAAGTTTAATTCTTGAACAGATATGGATATCTGATTTATCTTCTGAGATAGCTTCTAATCTACCCTCTATCTCTGTTTGGAATTCGAATAGTATATAGTATACGGTGATGTGTTTGTTGTTTGTTATGATAGGCATTCCAAATGAACTAAAATTTAAATATGACCTAATTAATGAGTGTTGTTTGTGCTTATCTCATTTAATTCGGTTCAGGGAGCAACAACCTTGTCTGGAGCCAGGCACGGTAGTTAGATGAGAAGCTACCTACTATGATGCAATGGCAATGCATAAGTGGCTCGACAGATAGCTAATGAGGCAAATGGTATTGGTATAATGTTTGCTTATGCTTGGAGGGAAGTAACATCATTTGGTTTACGTTTATGAGACCAATTAAACCGAACAATGTTATGGACTGAGATAAGTAAAGTTGTGTAACGGCTGAGAACCCTAGATAAAGCTATTTTCTTTTTCGATTAGATATAAGAGATATAAGTATCCGAGTTGCTTATATCAATCCCTTCAGCAGTTATTTTTACTCAGGACCCCTAGATTCCCAAAGACTTGTTTCGAAGTATGAGTGCTTCAGTATTGCTTGTTTCACCTTAATTCAAATATAATATTTTGTTGTTTATTCCATTGCATTAGTTTAAGTATGTGTGGCATCTTGAGTGTGCTTGTGTTGCTGTCATACTGGGCTTCGGCTCATTGTTATTTTCTTTAGGTGATGATGATGATTGAATTGGGGTATAGGATGACTAGATGAGTGTTTGTTGAAGAATAAGATTAGTTAGGGCCACTAGCTTTTAGTTTGTTTTGTTTTTAGAATTAGATTTATCTTTTTAAGTCTGTATTTTCTTCAAGGGCTTAGTTAAGAAGCCCATATGTTTTGTAATGAGCTTTTAAGCTTTGTTTTGCCATCAAAGAAGATATATGAGACACCTGACATTGATAGAATGGTTTTGCTTGAAAAAGTTGATATACTCAGGTGAGTAAAAGTTAAAAATGTTTTTAAAAGTTGTTTTTACTGTTACTAATATAGTTGTCTCTAGAATCTAATTAAATGATTTCAGTTAAAATCGGCTAGCAAATGTTCATGATAAACAAATCTTTTAAAGAAAGTCTAAGCGGTAATACAAAAGTTATTACACGTAGCGAGGACTAGCGTGCTCGATTTTTAGAATCAGGGCAGTCGGGTTTTTACATATATGTTAAAATTAAAATGTGTATTTGCATGTGCACACTAGGTGTTTGAGAAATATAATGCATATGCATGTTTATACTAGTTTATAAAGTCATGAATATGAGTTTGTACGTTGATTTGAGATTTTTGCTAAAATTGAGATCAAAGAACTAATTAAGCAGTTAAATTAGCGAAAGTAAACAAAAGAAAACGTGAATACTGATACCATGTGCACCACAGTTATGACACAGCTTGTGAAACCATGCAGAAATGTTATGGTCTCAATCACGAGATGATACACCGTGATAGCCAGTCATAGGCTTGATGCGACTTGTGATCTTCTTTTTATCTTTGTGACTTTTTAGTACATCCTTGATCACTAGCACGACCTTGCCCATGAATCATATCATGGCCTAAATCACAACCGTTATCGTGGGTGTGATCTTCTCTAATCCTTTTGTATATTCAATACACCTTTGATCATAGGCATAATCCTTCTCTAATACTTTAAAAATAAAATAAAATAAATAATAAATGATATATGAATTGATACTTACATAAATAAGATTGAGTTAAGTTTATGTTTATACTAAGTGTACTTTGAATTATAGAGTGAATTAATAGACTTAATAACCAATTAGATTTAACATGTGTTTCAAATATAAAATTGACTCAGTTAATAGATCTAAGTTCAACTTGACTTAATGGACTTTATTGAGCTAAAATGAATTTAATTGATTAATTTTATTCAACTTGGCTAAATTAAGTTGATATAGACTTATTAACTAATATGAACTTAGTAAATTCTCTTGAGTCCAACAATTTATTTTTAGTTATTAATCTAACTAGGGAATTCTCATAAGGCCATAATAATTTGTAATTAGGTTAAATATGATATATTGTAGTATGTTAGACCACGAATAATAAGTAAAGTATGTTGTTTAAATGTTTAGTTGCTACAAAAATGAGTTTTTCATATAAGTTGATAATTGATTTATATACTTAAATGATTAATCTCTTAAACAAATAAATGTTGAGCCTATCTTTTGCTTACCTTTTGGTCTATCCTCTGACTTTTGCTAGACTACAAATAATAAACTAGGTATGCTATGACTTACGTGTTGTTTGTCTAAGACAAACATCCTAAATGAATTAAAACTAAAAGATGACTAAGAATTGATTGTTGTTTGTTCATGGTTGTTTAATCTAGTTTAAAGAGCAATAACCCTGCTAAGTGATACCAGCACAGTAGTTAGGTACTTAAGCCACACCTTATCTTTATTAAAGATAATCTTTAGTAGCTTGTTGTATAGCTTATAGGGGAAACGGTATCAAGATAACATTTACCTATGCTTAGTGCAAAGTAATATGCATTTAGTTCATGTTTATAGGACCAATTGAACTAAATGATATTATGGATTAAGATGAGTAAAGATGCACAACGGCTATGAACCTTAAACGAAGCTATTATTGTAGATGTTTCTGTAGGGATATAAGTATTTAGGCTGCTTATGTCAACCTCTAAGCAGTTGCTATTACTTGGGACCCCTAGATTCCTATGCCGTGTTACCGAAGTGTGAGTGCTCCATTGTTGTTTTGCTACGCTTTAATTAAAGATATAAACTGTTAGATGTTGCATTGCATTTAGAATAAGCACGTGTAGCCATCTTTTGTGTACTTGTGTTACCATCATACTGGGCTTCGACTCATTTCTTTCTTTTTAGGTGATGATTTGGATGCTAATAATTAATTTAGGTACAAGGCGATTTTAAAGGAATTTGTTGACAAGTGAAGCAATTAGGATCATCGGATTTATTTTATTTTGTATGAAATCTTATTTCATCCTTTTGAACTTTTATTTCTTTAAGGGCTTGTTTATGGAGCCCATGGTTTGTCATTAATCTTTCAAGCTTTAGGTAACACGTGGGGCGACAATGAACCCTAGTGCTTCTCCAAATCCTACTCATTCTAAGGATAGTGATAGTGATCTTTTCAAGCATAGGAAAAAGAGGATTCTAAGTGTAAATCTAGAGGAATTCTTTGCCAATGAAATCTTTTTTGAATCTAGAGACCATGGCAATGGAGATCTGAGTACAAAAATGTCATACAAGGATAAAGCGGCATTCCATATTCTAGGGGCTTATGCCTCTGCATTTTTTCAGGACTCCCATCCTGTTTCAGGTATCATGGAAGACGATAATATGGAGGTCGGGAGATGTCACTACTGTGTCACAAATGTGACTGGTGTGAAAATGATATTCTTTGATAAAGAGGAGAAAAAATTGATTAGAGATAAATGGAAATTAACCTTAATTATCAAGATTATGGGTCCAAATCCAGGATATAAAATTCTTCTAGCCAGATTAAAGTTAATTTGGAAAACAATGTTTAGCTTTCAACATGATTGTGTTGGAAAGGGTTACTATTTTGTTTCTTTCACATCTGAAGATGATATGTAACACATCATAAAAGAAGGTCCTTGGTTCATTAGTGGGCATTTTCTAGCCATTACACGCTGGATCCAAACTTCTCTCCTTCTCTGAATCTCATTGATTCTATTGCAATGTGGGCTAGAATAAATGAATTGTCTAAATAATATTACTATTGTGAAGCCATAATGAATATTGTTGGTTCCTAGGTACGTTCTTAAGGTTTGGCACCTTCACAACCCAGTGCGAAAGAGGTAAATTCATGCGTCTATGTATATAGATTAATTTTAATAGACCTTAAGTTCATACAATCGTTATTGATGGTCATAACTATAAGGTTCAATATGAAGGACTCTCCATGTTTTGTCACAATTGTGGTTGTGTGGCACACACAGCTAATTGAAGATGCCCTAAAATGGAACCGCACCATCCATTGTGAATGAGTAACTGAGTAAATCTAGTGTGAATGGGAATATTAATAACCATCCTGATAGTACCTATTATAATCAATCACATCATGGAAAGGATATGGAAAACAATAACTCTTATGGTGATTGGATCAAAGTGGAAAGGAAAAAGAGAGGACTAAAAGGAAATCCATAGGCTAATCAGGGTTTAAAGGAGAGACCTATAACCCCAAGTCAACCTACCAATAACCCTAATATTGACTCGAGATATCAAAAACAACATAGCCCACAACATTGAAATAATGATTAACAAGGGCCAATTCTGTATGGTTCCAAGAAAGGTAACATCAGAAATGGGGGAGATGAAAAGACAACTGATAGCAAGCCACTCTTTGATCCAATTGACGACAAAACTCCAATAAAGAGAACATAAACCCTCATGTATCTCTTTTGTTCACATCTAAAGGACTTTCAATAGATTCTCTAAGACATAAACCATTAAAACGACTGAATGTAGTAAAATCCCAAGCAAGGAAACATGGTTCATAATGTACAAATTTATCTAGCTGTGAAACTCCTTCACCCTATCTCAACAACTCCAGCGGAGACCACTCGATCAATAATCTGGTAAGTGAACTTGGATGATCACTCTTACAACATTCTAGTGGAAGTGCTACTAGCTGTACCAATGCAAAATCCAATCCTTCAACTGCACTAAGTTCCTTTACTCTAATACCAGGATAACTTCTTGGAAGGAAGAGCAATATCTCCCTTCCACGATGTGCAACTATGAAATTTGAGAGAAGATCTTCTAAGGATAACCCACGTCACAACTCCTACAATCCTCCACCCTCTAACTGCCCTACAGAGGTGGAGGGAAACTTAGATGGCATTAGGGAGAGCAATGCTCATGGAAGCGAATAGACCCTTATATAGGCATCTGATTCAAGGTATCTTCACACTAGAGATTGGGGAAACTATCCCTTGGATGTTCCAAACAATGGAGAAAAAACCCAATAATGCTACTGACCAACCAACACTTACGTTGGCTAAGATTAGATATTCAACGGTTCAGATGCCCAATGGAAGCCAATGAATCCTGGAGTCGTGTTGTCTATTCCCTTTGAATAATCTATGATGGGAGTCAATCAATATGTTAGCGTAGATATGCTTTTCAAACTTATGTCTAGGAACGTAAGAGGAGCTAACACTCCACAACGTAAACCTGCTTTTACAGACATGATGTGTGTTTACAACCCACATTTGCTTATTCTTCTTGAGACCAGAATGGGAAGACAAGCAGCCAAAGGTCTTCAGGCTACCCTGGGCCTCAATAGAATGGAATGCATGGAATCCTTAGAGTTACGTGGCGGTGTTATCTTCCTGTGGAATGAGGAAGACGCTACTATCACCATTCTCTTCATATCCAGACAGGAGATTCATCTCTTTGTCTAGGGTAATCTTCTCTCCTATTCCCCTTTTCATTTTCGCCAATTATGCAATTACTTCTTTTCAAGATAGACTATCCCTTTGGGATAATCTATGAAAGTCTATTGATATATTTTTTGGTCTTTGGATGATAATTGGCGATTTTAATGAGGTGTTATCAAATAATGAGAAATGGGGTGGTACTTAAATTAATCAATATAGAGCCAGTTGCTATCAGGAGCGTATGAATGATTGTCGAATGCTGGGTATTAGCTTTATTAGAAGCCTTTTCACATGGTAGAATAGACATAAACTTCTTTCGAGTTTGGTCAAATGTTGCCTTAATAGGGCCTGGGTTAACCAAAGCTGGCTTGTTTCTTTTCCTGAAACTAAAATCATGCACCTTGACACTATACACTTTGACCATTAGCCAGGTTTCCTAAACACCTCTCCTCTTGTGAAAAACCATAAAAAGAAGGCTCGGACCTTTCCGTTTCCAAAACATGTAGCTTCACCACCTTTCCTTCCCAGATTTCAGTCATTTTTTGCCAAAATCTACCTTTGATATTGTAACCTAGCTTCCACCTTTACTGCTAAACATAGAAAATGGACTCTAATAGTGTTTGGCTATGTCAACCAACGAGAAAAAAAGGATTTTGTCCCATATCACCTAACTAGAAGAATCCACTTGAAATAATCCTTCATAGGACAACCTAAATGGTCTCTATTTTGTTGAGAATGAGTTGAAAAGAGTTATAAAAGATGAGGAGATGTTATGGGCATAGAAAGCTAGAGCACAATGGATTATGAAAGATGATAGCAATACAAAATTTTTCTTCACGTCCACCATGGAAAGAAGAAATATAGCTAGAATCCTCACGCTAAAAGATCAAACTGGGTATACCATTATGGGACAACAAAATATTGAGAAGCTTATGATCTCGTAATTCTCCAAACTTTTCTCCTCGAAGAAGATTTGTTGTAATTACCGTAATCTTTTTTAGGATATGGGTGGACCAAAGATCCCCTCAACTCTCATTAGTAATCTTTATGGCCTTCTTGATACAACTGAGATTTGGTATGCACCCAAATGCATTGCATCGAATAAATCTCCTAGAATTGACGATCTAAATGCTAGGTTCTACAAACATTGCTGGAACAACGTGGGTGAATCGATAGTGAAAACTATACAAAGATGCTTTCTAAATGGGGAATTAGAGGAAGAATTTAACAAAATGCTTATCATCTTATTCTAAAGCATAATGGTGCTAAACATTTGAAAGACTTTCGTCCCAATAACCTATGCATCACCATATATAAACTAGTTATGAAGATTCTGGTAAATAGAATAAGATCCTTCTTGGATAATATCATTAGCCCTTCATAAGTCAACTTTGTCTCTGGAAGATATGTATCAGATAATGTTATTCTAATGAAAGAAATCATTAATGCGAGTGCAAAAAAGAAGGGAAACATCGGATGGATGGTATTGAAGCTTGACTTGGAGAAGGCATATGATCATAATGGGTGGGACTTTGTCCGCAATGCTCTTATGTCACTTTTGGTACACGTGAATGATTTGAAATGGAATGAATTGAAATAAAATGAGTTTAGGAATGACGAATCCATTCCTATGTTTGGAAGATTACATGGAATGGCGAAAAAATGTAATTTTCAAGAATGTCCTTAGTAATAAATGTAAAATATGAATACATGATAGGATAAAAAAGTAATTACATTACATATAATTAATAAGGATGGAATGGAATCGCGATTCTGCCTCAAAGGCTGAATCAAATTCTCCTTCAAAGCTAGAATCGTCAATTCCAAGGAATTGTGATTTTGGCTTCTAAAAATGCTTCCAAACATAAGGAAAGGGAATGGAAGCCCGATTCCATCCTAATCCATCCTGCATACAAAACATGCCATTATTGCCTTTAAATTTCCATGCCTTTTGGATTAAACTCACTGGATGCAGCATGGCAACATCCTCCTTTTCAGTTCCATTTGATGGTGGAATGTCCCTAGCTTTCATGAGTACGTGCGATATGACACAAAGGTGTCCAATATCCCCATACCTCTTCATTTTAACCATGGAAATGTTGAGTAGGTAGATACAAGTGGTTGTTAGTTTGGGATGGTGGAAGCCTATCAACTTTAGAGGAATAGATACAGAGTACCAACATATCTTCTCTGCGAACAATATGATCCTCTTGAGGGAAGCATTGGTTAAGAATGTCAATATTATGATTGAGATAATGGAATTGTTTGGCTCTTTATCTAGCTAAAAGATTAACTATGAGAAATCAAGAATTCTATTCTCAAATAACGCTCCTGACGATATAAAAGAAACCATGAAACAAAAGACAGGGATAAGCGCAACTGGCAACATGGGTACTTACCTTGGTTTTCATCTCATAAAAAAGCAAACCTTAGTAAAGAAGCAATTGACAACATCTTGGAAAAACCTAGAAGGAAGTTAGCAGAACTGAAAACAAGATTTCTCTCTACTGTTAGAAGGTATACTTTGATCAATGCACCTCTAGAAGGTATCCTGGGCTACTAGAAGCAAGCAGCCTATATTCCTCAAACTATCTTAACCAAAGTCGAGAAAATCAGACGTGATTTTGGAGAGGAGGGGAAAGAAAGAAACTACAAAAATATGTAAGAGGAACTCAACATACCTGGCAAAACTGTCTTAGAAACTCAAAAAGAGACATCTTTTGTGGACAGGTATTGCTGGAAGAAACTTCAAACTTTATGAGAAGAATGGAAGAATTAATAGCTTCATCACCATAAAGAGAGCAATTGAATCAGTTCAATGGGTGATGAGAAGAACCATTGTAGACTAAGAAATGGCCTATCTTGTCTTTTTTGGACAAGCAATTGGGCGAGAGATGGATGTCCTGCTAACTTTCTTTATGGCCCCTTAAATAAAGACATGATGAAAGTCACGGTCTCACCATGGCATGGTTAGATGTGGACAACTAAGATGAAAACATTATTGGATACCCCATTGATGATAGCATATGCGTGAAACCAGGATCAGACGTACTTACATAGGGAGAAGCAAATGATGAATGGTATTGGAAAGAAGATGTAAGTGGAGAAGTAACTATAAAGTCTTCCTACTACTCTTTACTGGAGGAAGATGAACAAAACAATAATGAAAAAAAAAAAATGTCAGTGGATTTGGAAGCTATATACTTATCCAAAAATTAGATGCTTTATTTAGAGATGCTGGAGAAATTGTTTACTAACAAGGCAAAATGTAATCTCACGTGGCATGAATATCCCGGTTTTATGCCTCCTATATAACAGTGAACCTGAAGACACGTAACACTTGTTCATGAAATGCAGTTGGACAAAAACTAAGTGGCTTAGTTTGAACTACGATTATGTTTTTCAAGATTCTTTCAGCTTATCCTTGGAGGATTTGATAGAACACAATATCAAGACTTCTAAGAGATGTAAACATGATACCAATCCCCTTTAGTCCACGACCTTCTGTTTTGCTCTTTGGTTTATTTGGCATGCTCGTAATGACGCTGCGTTTATAAATGGACAGCTTAAGATGGATTAGAAGTACTTAGTTAGATCTAATGCCAATGAGTTATGGGTTGATCTAATTTTTTCAAAATATTTAGATGTTCCCAAATCCTTTGCAACACAATGGCAAGTGCCTAGTGATCCCTTTTGGAAGCTAAACGTGGATGCCAGTTTTTAGGAGGAAACTTGATGGTCGAGTATTGGTGGTTTTTATGTGATCCCAATGGTATTTGTAAAGGTAGATATATAAACTTTTGCATGTTGGATCCCCCTTAGAAGCTGAAATATGGGCACTTTTTAGGGTCTAAAACTCGCCTAATCATTCCCTGCTCATTCTATATGTCTAGCATATGATTCTATGAATGCAATCTAATGGATTTCTTCAATGAATGATCAACCTAACTTCTTGCCCAATGTGATCATTCTTTGAAGGCAACTGATCTAAGAGATCCCATAGGTCCGATCGTGCTGGACGGCTAGAGAAGAGAATTCCATTGTGCATATATTAGCAAAGAAACGAAGCCTTATCCCAACAGACATTAATTTTGACTCTACCATTTCAGTGATGGTTTTTCAAGCTTTATCTCCAACAGTACAAGACTTGCTTAAAGATGTTGGCATATGTCTAACTTTTCTTCCTCTTGACGTTGATGTTTGTCTTTTTATCTTGGTTAATTGTTTTGCTTTTTTTTTTTTTTTTTTTTTTTGGTTATAAGGACTTTTGTCTTTTTATGAAGTTTATTAGTTCCACCAAAAAAAAAATCTTTCAAGCTTTATTTGACCATAATGACATAAGGTACTCTTTGTTTTAAGATACCTAATGGTATAGTTTTATTTATGAATGTTGGTATACTCAAGAGAGTAGCTTTTGAATATTTTCATTTTTGCAAAAGTTTATTTTACTACTGCAAACCTAGTTATTTTCAGAATCTAACTATATGATTTCAGAATCTAAAAGTAGTTAATAAATATTTGTGATAAACAAGTCTTTTAAGTTAGCCTTAACATATAATGCATAAGTGTTGCATGGTGGTTGAGTACGTCTTAACCCTAATCCTGGGCATTAAATATAAATGTATGTTTTATATGTTATATATTTGTGACAATTCATTTAATGAATATGTTATAAGTGTACATATGCATGTTATAAAATATAGATTTTATATAACTTATAATATAAATATATTAAGATTAAGATTAATATCTATATTAAACTATATAATATATATAACTTTATAGAGTTTATAGATTATACAAATATATATATATAAAATTAAATTATGTGTAACATTGATCATATAAATATAATATAGCATAATGTATATAGTATATACTTATAGCATATATGTTCGCGTGTATCAAAGCCATATTCTGTTCTTTTAGGGGGATGAAGAGGACATATGCTATATAATATATAATATTACGTGTAACATTGATCATATAAATATATAATATATACTTATAGCATATATGTGCATGTGTGTGACATATCTAACACACGCACACACATATAGCCATCAACACACATATATAATTTAAATATATCAAACTTGCACACTCACTATAATTTATTCATTGGTAACAAATGAAGTATATTAAACATATAGATTTTGTATGTAAAACCTTTAAATATATATATGTTGTTGGATATGTCACATACATGCACATATATTTTTCAATATTTGAATAATTGACTATATGTTTCATGTGCATATTTTATAAATTATATGCTATTCATATAATCTATATGTAATATATATTTATATGATATGTTATATATAAACTATATATCAAAGCTTGCACACTCACATATAACTATTCATTGGTAACAGATGAAGTATATTAAACATATAGATTATATATTTATAACCTTTAAATTTATAAGTGTGTTAGATATATCACATACATGCACATATATGCTATAAGTATATATTATATGCATTATGTATATTATATATTTATATATGATCAATGTTACACATAATTTATATTTTTATATAAATTTGTATAATCTATGAACTTTATAAAGTTATATATATTATATGTAATATAAAGATAAAAATTTTATAATGAAGGGCAAATGTGTCATTTGTTATAAAATAAGAGGGTTCTATGGTCAACCCTTACATTAATGATGGTCAACAAAATCTTTAAAGATTGTGGGGTTGCGTTTTTCCTAAGCTAGCCTTGTCTTATAAATATACTCCTTTAGCCTAGTTTTGCCTTGTCTTTTCCTAAGCAAAAACCCTAGGTAAGTGGGTCTCTCTCTAGTCTTTTTCAATTAATCATTTAGGTTATCTTTCTTATAAGGTTCTTTTCATATGTTTGAAGGAGATTCAAGATCTAGTGAAGAAACCCTAAAGTAGATTTGGAGATTTGTGGTTTCGATTCAAAATAAATGTATGATCTTTATTATAGTTTTATGATTTCTAAGATTTATAGATTATAGGAATATGATTATAGCGATTAAGAATAGTTAATTGATTGATTTAAGGTTTTTGTTTCAAATCAAGATCTAGAAGTTCTAGGTAAGAAAGGATCCATCCAATCTTGTCGTTAAATTTTCTTTGTTGTTGTAAATCGAATTGTTGATTGGAGATTTTATATATGTATTGAAGGAATTGTGGAGAAATTAGAAATTGAGAGAAAGCTAAGTTTGAAGGTTTCATTGAATTATAAACAAAGGAGACAAGTGTGTCAACCTCTTTTCGTAGATTTATGATTAGGGTTATAGATCCTTTGAGTAAGGTTATGAAATTAAGGATTAGGGCTTAATTATGTGTTGCAATTGGAATTGATTAAGATATGCAGTTGATCAGGAATATTTGTGGGATTAGGGTTCCATTCTTTTAAGAAGATTTGTTGGTGGATTAGAGTTTGGAAGAGAATCCAGGTACGACCACATCTTGTTTGTTGTTGTGCTTGTAGGATTAGACATGCATATAAGCTGAACTAGCCCTTGCAGGCTTTTAAAAATGTATGCTGCTTGTGTTTGGCTACAGTTAGTAAAGACTACGATAGAAGTGTGATACTAACGCTGGCAACCTGATGATCCTTGTGTGCGGTGTCACCTAGAAATGATTCCGGTAGATTAGGAGTCGTTACTAGGTTAATTATGGAACGCAACCATATATATACATACTATTTTATACTATGGTTTACATCGGGGTCATGAGTTACTCCGCTTTAGGATTAGTCATGAATAATCCTAAACTATGTTGCTTGTTAGTTAATCAAAAGATAATAAACCTATGGATGTTGCATAAGCATATGATGCATGCGAATTTGCTTTATGTGTGTTCACGAGCACGTGTGTGTTGTATGGCATACTGGCGTTTTCACTTAATCCTTTATTTTTCAGGTGTAGGTGAAGATGATGTTGGTTGAGAATTGTCTGGATATGACTTTCATGTTGACCATGGGGGACGACGTTAGTAGATTCGACTTTCCTATTGGCGACTAACAGATTATAGATAAAAAAGAGTAGGAGAAAAGGTCTTTGAAGACCATACAAAGTATATAGAGTTTGTTTAGATTATTATTGAAGATGTTTATAAGATAAGTTGTTATGTTTTAGATTTTATATAAGTACTTTTAGATAATATTAGTTTATGTTTCTGAGAGACGAATTATAGTAATGATAAATTCAAGTAACCTTTTATGCAGAATTTGGAGATAATTATATTTGTGATTTAGTATTTTATAGCCTTGAAGTGTCCTTTTCAAGAGAATGACACGTGGTGAGTTGTAATGCCGTTAAGTTAAGGCGTTACTTTATATATAGTTTAATATAGATATATAATCTTAATCTTAATATATTTATATATGTTATATAAAAATCTATATTTATAACATAGATATGTGCACATATAACATGTTTATTAAATGGATTATAACAAAATATATATATATATGTATATAACATATGAAATATACATTATATCATATGATATATGCTATACAATTATATATAATCTAAACTTCTTATATGAACTTTATAAGTTGAATATATATTTGTATAATCTATAAAATTATATATAATTTATAGTTTAATATAGATGTGTAACCATAATATCATTATATTTATATATAATATGTCATATATAATCTATTTTTTTAACACATACACGAACATATATAGCATATTCATTTAGTGTAATAAATGAACTATTGTATATATATTTATAGTCCTGAATTGGATTCTCATTTAATCAATTCAAGATCAAAATGAAAAATAGATAAAACAGCTTGCCATCTGGGAAGATTTGTTTTGAAACAAAATTTTTGACATCTTTGAGCAAAATTTGTTTAGCAGATTTGCGATCTACTCTAATTAAAAATCGTTTGCTAAAAAGATCTTCTTGAAACTTGAAACACAAAGAACAATTGCTAAAACTTCTCTTTTAACAATTGAATAATTATTTCGAGCACTTTACCAAATTCCTAAATAATATTTTACAATTTGTTCTTTATTATTATTATTTGTTTAAGTATTCCTCCATATCCTACACCTGAATCATCTGTCTCAACCATTAACTTAGCTACTCGATTTAGAATTCCTAAACATGGTAATTTTTTCACTTCTTATTTAATTTCTTAAATAATTTTTGTCATGCTTTCACTCCAAGCTAGAGGATTCTTTTTTAATCTTTGAAACGAAAGTTTACATTTAATTCTTTGATTTGGAATAAATTCAGATACATAATTTAAACATCCTAAGAATCATCGTAATTGTTTTTTATCTTTTATCTCATCTAGAAACTTATTAGCAAATTCTATAGATCTATCTACATGCTTTATTGTACCTAGATTATTAATCTCATGACCAATAAATCTTATTTTGGTTTGAAATAATTGCATCTTTTTGGTAGAGATAACCGATCCATTTCTTTTATTTGATTATTTGAAAAAATATGTCTAAATGTTTGAAATGTTGATCTAAATTTTTTGAGTAATTAAAACATCATCTATATAGACTGTAGAATAGTGTGTATATCGAGAAAATATATCATCTATTATATTTTGAAATTCAGATGGAGTATTTTTTTTTTAAACCAAAAGGCATTACATTCCACTCATAATGACCAAAAGGTATTGTAAATGCAGTCCTATATCGATCAATTTCATTTATTTGAACTTGTCAAGATCCTGATTTCAATCAAGTTTTGAAAAAACTTTTGCAGATGAAAATCTGTTGTGCATATTTCTTTTATTGGGAATTGGATATCTAATCCATTTGAAGACTGCATTTAATGGTTTGTAATTAATAACTAATCTATAAGCACCTCTTTCTAATTCTACTTAATTTGAATATAAAAGGTTGAGCATGGCCAATGTGATTTAGATTTACTAATTAAACTTTTTTCTAATAATTTTTGAATTTTCTTTTTACAATATTCTAATAATTCTTACTCATTTGAATAGTCTAGCTTTTATGGGAATTTGATCTACATTAAATCCTTCTACAGAAGGTAATTTTACAACATGTTTCTTTCTTGACCAAAAAGTATTACGTATATCAGCACAAATTTTCCTTTTCAAATTTTTGAAAGAGAATTGGATTCTCCTTTAATAAATTTGATATCAAAATGAAAAATAGATAAAATAGCTTGCCATATGGGGAAGATTTGTTTTGAAACTAAATTTTTTACATCTTTGAGCAAAATTTTGTTAGTAGATTTGTAACTAACTCTAATTAAAAATCTTTTGCTAAAAAGATCTTCTTGAAACACAAAGTACAATTGATAAAACTTCTTTTTTAACAATTGAATAATCATTTTGAGCACTTTGCTAAATTCCTAAATAATATCTTACAATTTGTTATTTATTATCTATTACTTGTTTAAGTATTCCTCCATATCCTACACTAGAAGCATCCATCTCAACCATTAACTTAGCTACTCGATTTAGAATTCCTAAACATGGTGAATTTTTTACTTCTTGTTTAATTTCTTAAATAATTTTCTTCATGTTTTCTCTCCAAGCTGGATGATTCTTTTTTAATCTTTGAAATGAAAGTTTACATTTAATTATCTGGTTTAATGGGTGTGTTTGGAGCAAATTTCATTGCATAATCTTCTTTGGATTGTTCAATTATAGATACTGTCAACACTATTCAAAAGAATCTACTTTTTTATAATAGTTGTTCAGTAATAGAGACTATCTGCAACACGTTGTAAAAGGCAAAGAACTTTCACTATTTAAGTGAATCTACTTTAAAGAAGCAAGACTAGAGGATAAGTTTCTCCTTTTTTCAACAAATTTACTATGAGATTCTAAGACAAATAAGACATGATTAATAGTGAAGGTTCCTCTTGATCCACAATAAAGATCATTGATAAAGAATATTTGCAATGATTGCAAGAATTAGTGTGATAAATAGCATTATCTATTATTTATAAAGTAAGTCCAAGCTAGTAAAAAGGGATGTTGAATTATTTCTAAATGCTACTAATAATAATCTATAAAAATGATCTCTTGCAATAAAAGCTTCTACTTATACACCTTCAACTCCTTCTTCCTCTATTTCATGATGTAAAGCTATTTCATTAGTTCTAATTAAAAACAAGTAAAGTTCTTCTTCAATCTGAATGTAAAAGATAACAAACAATTACAAAGATTCTTAGGATGTTTAAAATATGTATCTAAATTTATTCCAAATCTAGGAATTAAATGTAAACTTTTGTTTTAAAGATTAAAGAAGAATCATCAAGCTTGGCGCAAAAACATGACGAAAAGAAGTAAAAAAATCTACCATGTATAGGAATTCTAAATCCAAAAGCTAAGTTAATAGTTGAGACGGATGCTTCTTATGCAGGATCAAGAGGAATATTTAAACAAATAATAGATAATAAAGAACAAATTATAAGATATCATTCAAGACTATGTATAAATTGGTTAAGGGCTCAGCATCCCTTTTTACCAGATTGGACTTGCTTTAGAAATAATAGATAATGTTATTGATCATACTAACTCTAGCAATCATTGCGGATATTCTTTATCAATTTATTAATACCACTGTGAAGCACGAAAATAGAATCTAGCTTGGATACAAGCTAGTATAATGCTCGAATACATGCTGGTATAATTACTGAGAAGAATACAAACTCAAGAAGTTAGGAGCAATAATGTCTTTTTGGTATTTTTCATTAATTTTTTTGTGTATCACAAGGTATATTAGATATAACAGAAAATAGTAGCTCCCTAAAGGAAATTGATGATGGCATGTGCTAATGATAGCACACCAAGTTAGTTACATAAAATATTCTAGAAATTTTCTATTCATTTACGTAATTACTACTACCACTGAACTGTTATTACTGTTGTTTATTACAAGGGTGAACTCAACTAAGTTAAGAAGGTTATGGTTTGGCCCATTTTTGAATAATTATTTTGAGTATCTCGCTAAATTCCTAAATAATATCTTACAATTTGTTCTTTATTATCTATTACTTGTTCAAGTATTTCTCCATATCTTACATTAGAAGTATTCGTCTCAACTATTAACTTAGCTTTCGGATTTAGAATTCCTAAACATGGTAAATTTTTTCTTCTTATTTAATTTCATGAATAATTTTCATCATGTTTTCACTTTAGGCTGGAGAATTCTTCTTTAATCTTTGAAAGAAAAGTTTACATAAAATTCTAAGTGTTGTTGACTACTGAAAAGTGATATCAATAATTTGATAAATAATATCTGGAATGATTGCTAAAATTAGTACGATCAATAACCTATGGATCAAGAGGAATCTTACTTTGATCATGTCTTATTTGTATTGGAATAATCTTTACTGTAGATTTGTTGGAGGAACCTTCACTGTTGATCATGTCTCATTTGGCTTGGAACCTTCACTGTAGATTTGTTGAAAAAGGATAACCTTAACTTTTAATCTTGCTTTTTTAAAGTAGATTCACTGAAAAGTGAAAGTTGTTTGCCTTTTACAAAGTGTTGTTGACAATCTCTATTATTGAACAACTATTATAGATAATGTTATTGATCATACTAATTCTATCAATCATTGTAGATATTCTTTATCAATTTATTGGTATCATTGATTTACTTTTCAATACTCAAGAACACTTAGAATTTTATAAACAATCCTTTATTTTAACAGTTAAAATATGATTTATATCTACTCATGAAATATAATATTCAATCTGACTATATTAAGGCTATATCTCCTTCTCCTTCCTTGCCTTAGAAATGTGGCTCTAACACCATTTGAATGTGACCATTTAGTTTGAATTATAAAATTCTAAGTGTTCTTGAGTATTGAAAAGTAAATCAATGATATCAATAAATTGATAAAGAATATTTGCAATGATTGCTAGAATTAGTACGATCAATAACATTATTTATTATTTCTAAAGTACATCTAAACTGGTAAAAAGGGATGTTGAGCCTTTAACCAATTTAAATGATTTTTGAAAGGTACGAATAACAATCTATAAAAATGATCACTTGCAATATAAGTTTCTATATAGACACCTTCAACACTTCTTCCTCTATTTCACCATGTAAAGCTACTTCATTAGTTTTATTTTCATTTTCTAAACCTCTTATATATATATATAGATCTACTTGATTAATTAAAAATAAGTCAAGTTCTTCTTCAATTACTAGATATAAATGATTCATACTATTTATATTTAAATAAAAAGCTTAATAATATAGTTAGAATGTTTTTGAATATTTTGATCTATTTGTGTTATCAATTGATTTATTTTAAAAATAGTTTCTTGAATTTGAAATTCTAAATTTAGATGTCCATGTTGAACAAGTTTATTAGTCTTTGAATAACTAACTTGTGATATTTATTTTAAATTCTTAAATGAGACAAATTAGGCATAGTATAAGTAAAGGAAATTATCAAGCAAAATAAAAACTCAAAATAAAACATAATCTTATGAAAACTTAATAAAATCTTACAAGATCTTTAAACATAGAGTAAAACTTACAAGATCCTTAAACAGAGAAATCTTGAGAGATTACAAAGTAAAGGTAGGTTGGATATAAAGAGGTAGATTGGATACGAAGTATTTGCTTGTGTATTCACAAGGTTGATAAGATAAAAAAAAAAACTTATGCCCTCTTCTACTGGCTTCATTTCCTTTTATATTTGAAAAATGAATCTTTACTGTAGATCAAGAGAAATCTTCATTATTGATTATGTCTTATTTGTCTTAGAATCTTTATTGTTGATTTGTTGAAAAAAGGAGAACCTTATCTTATGGTCTTGATTTTTTATTGTTGGAAAGGGGAGCCTTATCTTCTGGTCTTGCTCTTTTTAAGTAAATTTGCTTGAACAGTGAAAGTTGTTTTCCTTTTACAAAGTGTTGCCGATAATCTATTATTGAACAACTATTAGCAATAAGTAGATTCTTTTGAATAGTTTTGACAATCCCTATTACTGAACAACTTATTATCAATTATGCCCCTTTATATCCGTTTTGAGTAAAATCTATCACATAATAGTCATCTTCATTTTGATAAAGGGTGTTACTACCCGAACAATCAGCTTCCTTTTCTTTTTCCAGATATTTTGGAAGCGATTTCAAGAAGTTCTCTTTTATATGAAGTTAGATTAGATGTTTCGGCTAACTCGGATTGAATTTTACTTTTGAAATTCACTATTTTAATTAATGGTATATTTCTCTTTAGCCTGGTTAAAATAAGCTTGAACAATTTGAGCAGTTGCAAAATATTTCTTAAATTTGTTCCACAATTTTACTCTATAAACTCGTTTGATAACAAGGTGACCCCAATTGTCATTTTCAAGCACATATGACCAAGTTATAATCGATCCTATATTAAACCTTGAACAAAAATCATTAATTTAATAGGATTAAAGCTTTTGTCATTTTTACGAAAAATTGGATATCCTTGATGAATTTCATCTATGAATATTTTATTGAAAGGTCCAAAATAGGCAAGCCATTTAGCAAATCATGTTAGAAAATGATGTTGAGTTGTTTTAAACTGAACAAACCACAAATGAGAATAATTGATAAAATAGAATACATACTTCCAAGCAACTACATAACCATAGTAGTTGAATACTACTAGAACAAAACATTATGTAAATTTTTTTAGAGTGAATGGATGCTGACTCCATTCTTTTTGAGAATACATCCTTAAAATTTTAATTTTTAAATAATTGATATCATCTTGCCTATTTGGAACATGGGTAATTTCTATACTATATGTTTCAACTAACACATACTCATAAAAGCTTCGATTTTTAGTTGGATCAACAGGTATAAAATGCCAATTTTTTGGAAAATTTTTTTAACAATTATAGATGGATTTTTCTCCATGAATTTTTTGGAATTTCTGGTTCTACTGCACAAAAGTTTTTTAAACACTTCTTCATATAATATTCTTTGATTTAAGCATGGGTTGGTTTTTTAAGAGCATTGGGATTTAGTACTTGATATCCATTTTGATCTATTATTGGTCAATTTACCCATGGAATCGAAGAGGAAGGCACCACCTTTGAATAAGTTGTTGGTGCTAGAGCTTTAGGATTTGCAAGTTAAGTAGTGTATTTAAAACAAATTTCATTACATAGTCTATTTTAGATAAGTTTGTAAGCCATTTTTCCTATAGAAATTCTTTAAATAAAAAAAATTGAGAAGAGTATTAGATTCTCTTTCAATAAATTCAATATCAAAATAACGAAATAGATAAAATAGCTTGCCATCTAGTGAAGATTTGTTTTGAAACTAAATTTTTGAAGTCTTTGAGAAAAATTTCTTTAGCAGATTTGCAATATACTACTCTAATTAAAATCTTTTGCTGGGAGATCTTCTTGAAACTTTGAAACACAAAGTACAACTGCTAAAACTTCTTTTGTAACAATTGACTAATTATTTTGAGCACCTTGCCAAATTCTTGAATAATATCTTACAATTTGTTCTTTATTATCTATTAGTTGTTTAAGTATCCTCCATCCTACGTTAGAAGCATCCATCTCAACTATTAACTTAGCTTCCAGGTTTTAAATTCGTAAACATGGTAAATTTTTTACTTCTTGTTTAATTTCTTGAATAATTTTCGTATGTTTTTCGCTCAAAGCCAAGGGATTCTTTTTTAATGTTTGAAATGAAAGCTTACATTTAATTCTTCCATTTGGAATAAATTCATATACATAATTTAAGCATCTTATGAATCTTTGTAATTGTTTTTTTATCTTTTATCTTTCTGGAAACTTATTAGTAAATTCCATAGATCTATCTATAGGCTTTATTGTACCTGGATTATTAATCTCATGACCAAGAAATCTTATTTTGGTTTAGAACAATTTCATCTTTTTGGTAGAGATAACTGGTCAATTTCTTTTATTTGATAATTTGAAAAAATATGTCTAAATGTTTGAAATGTTGATCTAATTTTTTTGAGTAAATTAAAACATCATCAATATAGACTATAGAATAATGTGTGTGTGTATGGAGAAAGTATATCATTCATTATATTTTGAAATTTAGATGGTGTATTTTTTAAACCAAAAGGCATTACGTTCCACTCGTAATGACCAAAAGGTATTGTAAATGCAGTCCTATATCAATCAGATTCATCTATTTAAACTTGCCAAAATCTTGTTTTCATATCAAATTTTGAAAATACTTTTGCACTTGAAAGTCTGTTAAGTGAATCTCTTTTAGTAGGTGACAAGTCTATTTTACTCTAATCCATTAATAGAAATTTAGGCTTAATCTGATACATTTTTAGGTAAATTCCTATGAATTTTTTGTTGTTATTGTTTAAACATTTTTTTTCAGCTCCTAGAATCAAAAGAAGAAGAAACAAAATGTTTTGAATTAGATTTGTAGCAAAACAACAATAATTGTGCAAAGTAGAATTTAGCTGAGGCCTGCAAAGGACTCATCAAGGGAAAAACAACAAGGCAAAACAAGACAAAATGACCAGTCACGCCCTACATTGAGCTATCGACATGACCCTCAACTTTTGTATTAAGGTGATTGAGCCATAGACTCTATTATAGAGCTTTAGTCATGCTGTAATATCGAGCCTTAGATTCAACCTACAATTGAAGCTGGAATAAAATCACACCTTTGTTTAGAATAAGAATAGCTTGAATGGAGGCCAAAATTTGAGCCCTCAACGAACTCGATGAAACCCGAGGTTAATTGTGGACGAAAATTGAGCCTTTGTGAAGAAAAGCCATGGAATAGATCGAACCCTAACATTCAAGCAACATTCAAGTGCTTGATCCAACCTATGGAAAGTGACCCTATGAGCTAGCATTCAGACATGTGCGTGACTATGAAAACGAATTCCATTATAAAAAATCTGTCATGTCAGCAAATAAAATCTTCATGATTTCTATACTTGTAGCCTATAAATAAATGTGCACAGACACCCAAAAAACATGTAAAATACGATATGTAATATATTTCTAACATAGAATAAAAAGAAAATTCTTGGACAAAAGAACTGTTTCATTTTGCTAAGAAATCTCAAAGTTTCTAAGTAAATTCATTGTAAACTCGACATTTGTTTTTTCAAGACTCTGTGCTTAATTTGTAATTTTCATCTTTAATTCTATATTATTTCTTCAAATTTATGCTTAATGTCTGCTCCATGGAAAAATAATCATTTAACTTAAGGTTTGTGAATCCAAGATTTGGTTCATATGATTTCAAAGTGTTTTAATAAATATTGACTGGGAATTTGTAATTAGTATCTAAAACTTAATTTCATGGGTAATGCATATTTTAGATTCATGTCTTATTCAATTGAATAGATTGAGGACTATTCTTTTGAATAAGTCTGGGCTACTAATGAAGTTGCTTATGATCACTTTGAGAGAGGCATGGTGAAGCTTTCTATCGCTTGTATTTAAAATTCATTATGTTGGTTTTGAAATAAAGAATTCTTAAACTTTATGCAAATCTAGATTGGTGATAACTTGTGAAGAGATTCTGGTGGTCTAGTCTTGATCTATTGTTTCTAATATTAAGAGAGGCTTTAACTTACTTTCATGAATTTGATGGTATAAATATACTAGTGAACAACTTTATGAGTTTGTTGAGAAATCATATGATAAGGACTTGATGAAGCAATCCTTAGGGCTTTTCTTGCATTAACAAGCTTTTCTTACAATTTTCCTTAAAAACATTTATATATGCATCAACCTTAGTATAACTTCTATTTTTCTTATGTTCTGCTAAATTTTCTTCGGCTAGATAATACATGAAAAGAAAGTATGGCAGTTGCCAATGATCTCTAAGGAATATGACCTAATATTTTTTATACTACTTCGGTAGGTACGCTTACCTAACATTGGTGATTGTAACCAAAGTTGAACGGAACCTATTAGCATATTTTACAAATTTTTGAAATACTTCGACTTTGTGTTTTATAACATGATCCAAATGACGAACCCAACAACAAAAAAAAGCATTTCTGTTGCCATTGTCAGGGATCGATTTTAAATTCATAAAAATGAAACTTAACAAGGCATCATCTGAAAATTTTTTATCTGCTAGGCTAGCCACTAACCTTGTGGAAACTATGAATAGTTTTTGGTTTTGCTCTTGTTTTATTTTGTTCCTATGAATACTCTTTTGTTTATAGTTTTTTTTTTGTAAATATGTGTTTGTATATAGCTTTTCTTTTCTTTTTGTTTCTGTAAATACTTTTAACCCTATTGTTTTTTTTTTTTTGTTTTCTTGTATATATGTGCATTTTTTATATTTTTGTTCTGTTTTTTATTTGTTTAATGCATATAGCCTTTTATTTGTTTATGATATGCCTGTATAGTTCTTTTTCGTTTTTCTATTTAGTTTTTGTTCGTTTAGCTTTTAGTTATTCTTTTATTCTTTGATTCGTTTTATGTATTTAATGTTTTTTTCTTGTTGTTGTTTAGTTTTTTTTTTTTTTTTTTTTGTATAGTCTTGTTGTAGACTAAAACTTCTAAAAATAAAATATAGGATTATGACTAGGAGCCAATCTCACTCTTTATTTCCCTTTACTCCAGAGCCTCAACATTTAAGACGAGTTTAGCAAGAGAGTAGCTAAAGAAGAAAAAGGTTTTTTTTTGGGAAAATATAGCTAATAGGATAGATCTTGAGAATGGTAGAAGGTAAATATAAGAGCAGAATGACCTTGTAAGAGTCAATCAACCTAGGACTATGTTAGAGTTTTGCAGACCTACTTTAGATGGAGCCAATACTAGTATAGCGATGCCTAGGGCTGCAGCAAACAATTTTGAGATTAAACCCAAAGTGATTCAAATGTTGTAGTAGTATGTCCAATTTGAAAGACTATAGGATGAAGAACCAAACGTTGACCTACAACAGTTCCTAGAAATTTGTGACAGGTTAAAATTAATGAAGCCTCTAATGATGCTATTAGACTCAGGTTATTTCCTTTTTCCTTGAGAGGTAATCCTAAGAAGTGGCTTAATGGATTGCCTAGAAATTCTATAATTACCTGGTAGCAGATGGTTGAACATTTTATGTGAAATTATTTCCCATCGTCTAGAATAGCTAAACTCAAAGTTGACATTTCTTCATTCCATCATGTTAGCATGGTAATCAATAGATCATATTAAGAAGTTTAGATTGGCACATTTTCTACTTTTTATGGAATACCATTATTATTGACTAATTTTGTGGGAGTAATTAATGTCTTTAGACTAGTATCTTTGACTTTCTCAAAATAGCTTGTATTTTTTTTTACTTTCGTAGAATAGCTTTTTCTAAAAGTTGTATATAAAATCTTTTTTCTGTATATTGATAAGATGAATAAAAAATACTGATTTTTCATCATGGTATCAAAGCATAGATCCTATGACTTAGTAACAAAAGAAAAAAACAAAATAGATAGGAAGAGATAGAGAAATCGAAGTTAAAGGTTGCACACGTTATGGGAATATTGAATCTCAGGTATCCCTTATTCCATAAGGGAACTATTCTCCAACTACCATATCACAAGAGAACACCTCTCTTGCTATTGCATATAAACTCGTTGCCGATTCAGGTAACAATGATTAGATTATTGATTCAGGAGCAAATGATCACATGACTTTTGATCCAAAAGACTTAATTACAACTGCTCAACCAAAACGGACTTGTGTTGCTAACACTAATGGGATGACGTATCGAGTTGCAGGGGTTGGAACAGTGGCACTTGCATCTTCTTTTGTTTTATCAAATACTCTATTGGTCTCATCACTCTCAAGCAAGTAATTATCTATCAGACAAGTGATTGAGGAATTAAATTGTTTTGTCATAATGTATCCAAGTTTTTATCTATTTCAGGATATTCTCAGTAAGGATAATATTGGTCAGGGTACTAAAAGAAATGGGTTATATTACATGGATGATTTTAGTCCTGGAAGAGCAAATACTAAGATCGAATTGGTGATAAGAGAGATAGATTTGGTTGTGGCATCGTAGACTCGGACATCCATCTTTTTTCGTACTTGAAGCACTTGTTTCCAAAGTTGTTCTCTAATTTACACGAATCTATTTTTAAATGTGAGAGTTTTATTTTAGCCAAGAGTGATCGTATCCCTTATCCAATAAGTTTGAAAAGATGCGAGACACCATTTGCATTAATGCATTCAGATGTTTGGGGTCCAACTGCTATTTCAATCTCTTCAAGAATTAGATGGTTTATAACATTTGTGGGTGATTGCACAAGAATGACTTGGCGTTATGTATAGAAAAATAAAAGTGAAATGTTTAGAGTCTTTCGTTCTTTTCATAATATGATAAGAACACAATTTCCAACTAAACTTCAAATTCTTCGATCTGATAATGGTAGAGAATATGACAATAAAGGAGTTCAAAGAATATTTTCAAGGACATGATTTATTTCATGAAACCACTTGTTCTCATACGCCACAACAAAATAGTATTGCAGAAAGGAAAAATACACACAGTCTTGGAACAACAATAGCTTTGTTAACATTAGCACATGCATCTTAACAATATTGGGTAGATGCTATTGTCACTGCCGATTATTTATTAAATCGAATGACATCTCAAGTTTTGAATTTTGAGACTCCACTATAGGCTTTTGCTTAACATGTGCAATTACCTTCAAATTTAATGCTTTTGCCCAAAGTTTTTGGATATGTTGATTATGTTCATCTTCATAAAAGTCAATGAACAAAATTGGATCCATGTGCTGTTTTTTTGTGTTTTTCTAGGATATACAACACATAAGAATGGTTATCGGTGCTACGATCCTTCTACTAGACGCTTATATACTACAATGGATGTTACTTTTTTGGAAACAAAGAATTTTTTTCAAAAATTAGATCTTGATTCTTCTTTTCATGGAGAACAGAATAAGGATATTTGGGAAAATTGGCCACTCTTTGAAAACACCAACTTGGAATCAAGACATGATGATATTCAAAGTAGTTGGAAGAATCTTATAACAAGACATGAAGAAGAACAGCCCCCAACTATGGTAGAACCTCAGTTAGCATAAGAACTCCCAATAGAGCAAGACCAGCCCATTTCTCCCATTTTAGTACATGGCCACTCCCCTAAGAATATTCTAGAGGTACAATCTCTGAATTCTTCTCCTAGTGAATCTAATGATTTTATTGGCTATAGATTACTTGACAGACATAAGTGTAGCAAGCCACCAAGTCGATACTCGCCAGATCTTGTTGGAGATAAGAAGACAAGGTATCCAATTGCCAACCATGTTTGCACCAAAAGATTATCACCATCACTCCAAGCCTTTGTGCACACTCTTTCAGCCGAACAAGTTCCAAATAGTTTACGAGAAGCCTTGAATAATCCCAAATGGGTCACGACAATTAATGAAGCGATGGTAGCATTACAAAGAAATGATACGTGAAAGCTTATGTCATTACGCGAAGGAAAAAAAAAACTGTGGGATGTAAATTGGTATTCTCTATTAAACACAAGGCAGATGGGTCAATTGAAAGGTATAAGGCAAGATTAGTGGCGAAGGGATATACTCAGACATATGGTATAAATTATCATGAAACCTTCTTGCCGGTAGCAAAGTTGAACACTGTTAGAGTTTTGTTATCTTTTGCTGCAAATCTTGATTGGTCATTGCATTAATTTGACGTAAAAAATGCGTTTCTACAAGGGAACCTAACAGAAGAAGTTTATATGGACATACCACCTGGCTTTGTCAGTTCATCACAAACAAGATTTGTATGCAAATTACAGAAGGCACTTTATGGACTTATAGTCCCTTAAAGCATGGTTTGGACGATTCAATCTAGCAATGAAAAAGTATGGCTTTAAACAAAGTAGTTATGATCATACTCTCTTTTTGAAACATCGAAAAGGAATGGTGACAACTTTGATAATTTATGTTGACGATATGATAATTACGAGAAATGATAAGGATGAGATGTCTAGTTTATAAGAACACTTGGTTGCTGAATTTGAAATGAAGAACCTTGGGGGATTAAAATGCTTCTTGGGTATTGAAGTATCCAAATCAAATCAAGGTATGTTTTTATCACAAAGGAAATATATCCTTGATTTACTAACAGAAACAAGAATGCTTGATTGTAAGCCTGTAGACATGCCAATGGTTCAAAATCATGAATTAAGAGATCACCCAAACCAAATACCCACAAATAAAGAAAGATACCAACGGCTTGTAAGGAAATTGATTTACTTGTCTCACACTAGACCGGATATTTGCCTATGCCATAAGGTTAGTGAGTCAATTCATGCATAATCCAAATAAAGATTGCATGGATGCTGTCTTTCAAATTCTAAGATACTTGAAGTCATCTCCAAGAAAAGGACTTATGTTCAAAAAATATGAGCATTTAAATGTTGATGGCCATACCGATGCAGATAGGGCTGGCAGTACTATTGAGAGAAGATCTACATCAGGTTATCTTACTTTCATGGGTAGAAATTTAGTCACTTGGGAAAGTAAGAAACAAAAAGTGGTTGCATTGTCTAGTGCAGAGGCATAATTTAGAAGCATGGCTAAAGGACTTTGTGAACTTCTTTGGCTTAAGAGATTATTTGAAGAAATTAGATATCCACTCAGTTCTATAATGAACCTATTTTGTAATAAGAAATCAGCCATAGAAATTGCACAAAATCTGGTCTAACTTGGTAGAACAAAACGTATGAAGTAGATCAACATTTTATTAAGGAAAAGCTTGAGTTGAAAATGGTTCAGTTCCCATTTTAAAATCAGAAGATCAGTTAGCGGATATCCTTACTAAAGCTGTTCCTAGTAAGACATTCCATAACTCACTAGTCAAGTTATGCATTGAAGACATCTATGCACCAACTTTTGTGGGGGAGGGAAGGGGGGTTGTTAGTCGTTTAGCACGGTAGTCAATATCAGGAAGTTTAGATTGGCATATTTTCTCCTTTTTATGGAATACCATTATTATTGGCTAATTTTGTGGGAGTAATTAATGTCTTTAGACTAGTATCTTTGACTTTCTCAAAATAGCTTGTATTTTTTTTTTTCATTTTCTTAGAATAGCTTTTTCTAAAAGTTGTATATAAAAGCTTTTCTTTGTATATTGATAAGATGAATAAAAAATACTAATTTTTCATCACATCAGTTGGACTCTGAAACTTTGTATGAAGCTTTTGAAAGATGGAAAGAGTTGGTAGGTAGATGCCCACATCATGGATTACCTGAATGGACCCAGGTTCAGACTTTCTATAATGGGTTGAATTATAGCAATAGGCAGCTCATAGATGTAGCAGTAGGAGGAACCCTTAAGAACAAGTCTCCTGAAGAGTGTTTAAGTTGTTTGAGAACATGGCCAATAACCATTATTAATGGCCGTCTTGGAGGGCTAGGAAGGAAAAACTAGAGGAGTTTTTGAATTGGATGTTGTATCAACTCTAACCTCCAAAATTGAAGCCTTATCTAGAAAAGTGGACAGTTTGAGCATAAGGAATGGCCAGGTCATTATGGTTGATGGTAATTTGGGACAAAGTTATGAGGGTATGACTTTTGAGAGTGTAGAGTTTGTTGGATCATACTTACAATCCTGGTAGGGGAACAACCCAAATTTTAGGTGGAGTAACAGCAATAATTTTCAAAATCTCAATTTCCTCCACCAAATTTTCAAAAACAAGGTCAAGGATCACCTGTGTCAAATCCAAAATCAATATTTGGAGGAACTTAATCCTCAGTTCATCAAGGCCTCTAAGGCAAAGCGATAAAGCATTGATACTGCATTAAGAAATCATTCTACTGCTATTCACAATTTAGAGACACGGTTGGGCCAAATTTTGAAACTCCTCTAAAAAAGATCTCAAGGATCATTACGTACCAACATAGATGTCAATCCAAGGGAACAACTAAGAATTAAGAAAGAGAAAGACTCCTAAGATGATTCATCATCCATTTCTTTTTGTTAAGGAAGTTGTTAGATCTTTTTGTTTCTTTTTTAAAGACCTTTTGAATATGATGAATGATTGAAGAAGGACAATTGATGTCCTAGGTGGAATTTATTTTTGTTAGATGATTTATGGTTTGTAAAAACTTTAATCAAGTTCTGTTAAAACTTGACTTGTTCGATTTATGGATGATTTTGAAGTATATGAATATTGTTTTTCATAGAATTCTTTGTTGGGAAGGATAAATAATAGGGATATGATTGAGCTTGTGGTTTAATTCATATTTTTAAAAAAATTTGTTTTAAGTGTTTTATGGGGGATCCATCTGATAAGTTTGGCCTCGACCGACATGCAAGGCTAAATAAATTTTGATCATAGTTTTAGTCAAGCCCTATAGTTGAGCCTTCGATTTGTGGCCTCAATTATCTCGATTCTTTATTCTTTTTGCAGGCTTTTAAATAAATGCCTGAATTTAGGCTTCGATTATTTTACTTTCTTTATTCTTTATTCTTTTAATAAGCGGTGACTCTAATTAAAGTCTTGATTCTTTAATTCTTTTTGTTTTGTCTTAATAAATATAATCACGACCTAAAGTCGACTCTAAAATTTGACCCATGATAAATGTTAATATTAAAAGATAAAAACTATTCTTTCCCTCTTTTTTTATACATTAAAAAATTCTTATAAACTTGATAGAAGCTCTCAGTAACCTTGATATACCTTGAACTCACAAAATCATTAAAAATCATTCCTTTTCAATGTTTTTAGCATCAAACTACTAAGGTAACCTCGCTTCTTTAATAGTGGTAAAATGGTAGGTTAATCTGCGTATTTCTAGGGTTTTAGTCGTTACTCATGTTTGCTATCTAATGGAAAATAACTTAATGATAAAAACAAGTTAATATAACTGTTCTATGAACCTCTATAAGTTAAAATTTTAGGTTTCTCAAGTAATCTATCACAAACTTTGTTGTGACTCTTAGCTTCATTTGAAGTTCCGTATGCACTTAGTTTTTTTAGATTATTTGAAAAAGTTGTGTTGTTCGTAAAGATAATAAAATGAGATTAGAAACAACAATGTGGTTTATATTAGTATAAATTCTTTTGAAAAAGCTTTGAATAATGTTACCCTAAAGCTATTCTTCTAAGAAAACAATTATGTTTTTAAGGTTTAGTCAATAAGTTAGGATAGATTTTATTTCATTTCTTTAGAATTGGAAAATACAAAAACTTATGTTGCTTACATTATTTTTGCAAAAATGGTATCTAAGAGATCACAACCACAACCACAAAAAGAATCCAAAAAGGCTAGATATAGGTCTAGGTCGATAATACAAGTAAGTACCAACCGTGAACCCTTATAGGATTAAATGGTAAGGATAGGGAAAATTTTAAATTGTATCTGGTTAGAAAGAAAATTGCTGAGAATGTTGTGTTGAGTTGGGATATTTTGAGGAGTTTTGGGATGGAGGAAGATTTTACAAGGTATTTTGAAGATCCAAATTGGGAAAGAGTCTTCAAAATCAAGGAAGAAGATTTTGGTAAAGTTGCCATGGCATTTATGGCTAGTTTCAGTATTGGATTCTAAGTACAGGATTTGAGTGATATAGTGCACTTCTATGCATTTAGAGAATACAAGATAATAACCATGAGGCAGTTCATAGCTACCATGGATTTGTATGACAATGAAGAGATCCTATATGATGACGAGTTTAAGAACCTTCCTGTATTAGTTTATGAGGAAGAATGGAGGAAATTTGCAGCTGAAGAAATTAAGGGCAGATTTGTACCCTCCAAGGCTATTGCATCAAATTTTAAGTGTTCAAGTCCCAGAATGTTGCATTATTTGCTCACTAGGAGCATATTTTCTAAGTTGGATGGAGCAACTACAATAGTAGAGGCTAAGCTACATCCTCTATTTAGTATGATGAGAGGAAGAAGACTGAATTTTGGTTTGCTAGTAGCTTGAAAAATTAGGACTCAACCAGCCTCCAAGGCAAAGGAATATTTCTAGGTGGTTTAATAACCAGAATATTGAAGAATTTGGAGTTGTGGCCAGCACAAGGGCCTGATAATGTGATTTGTAGATTCAGGGAGCTTTGGAAGAGATCTTTTAGGTATTGGAACTTAGTAGAAGTAGGAGCTCAGTTTGTTGTTATACCAGCAACAAGGGAAGTGGTTACACTTGAGAATGAGCCTATTGCAGGTAGTCAAGAACCACATGCTTCTACAATTGCTCAAGAGCCTACCACCACTACTTTTGAAGCACCTGCTACCATAGAGCAAGAGATAGAACATCCTGTTGCTTCTGCACCAAAAGCTTTATCTCAACCATTTGCAGCCAGCTTCAACAAACTTGAAGCTGAAGTAAAAGATCTGAAGGAGAAGCTGATTGCTTTTGAAAGAAGATATGGGGGAATTTAATCATGGATATATTTACCCATGGTCATCAACCCCCTAGAAAAATCCAAATCCCCCTCACCTGAACCCACCTTGGATGAGTCAAATCATCCTGATGATGATAATGACAATGATAACGGCAATGATGTTAGGCCACCTTTACCATTCACTTACATACCTTCACCACCATTACCATAAATACAACCATCTCCACATATCTCATGTACATACACATCTATCACCACTAACATCACAAACAGAAACATCTTCACCACACATGCAACCCTAAACACATACCCTAATTTTGAAGCCTATCCCCAAAATTGTTCTAGCTCTAGTTCAAACTCTATCGAAAACATTTAGAAGGACAAAGAGGCCAATATAGAAGAGGAGGAGAAAACTAATAATTCAGGATGAATATTCAGATGAGGATTATGATTCCTTTAAGTTAGATGAAGTGGTGAGGAATATTTCCATTGAAGTTAGAGCTAGAACCAGCAATGAAAACGATGTAATAGGTAGGGTTGTGGAAGAAGATAGCAGCAGGGGTAATTTTGATCTCAATTAAGCAGTCGAAAAAGTTGAAGTTAATAATAATGATTGATTACAAGCATGGTTAGAAGCAGAGGAGGAAATTCGTAAGATTATACGTGGTCAACTTCATAAAATTGTTGTCGAAGGTGCAACAATAGTTGTAGATAACTTCTCTCTAGAAAAGCCCTCCAACACAATGTTCTATGAAAGGATTGGGCAACCAATCCCCTCCAATGAAGTTCCTAAAATCACGACTCCCTCTTTAAGCAATTCAAATGAAGAATCCTCGACACCATCAACCAACTAGTTATACAAACACTTGAGGAATAAATCAATGAAGAAGAAATTATTCTACAAGCAATCAACACCATGGTTTTGCATACTATCGAGATCAATGAGGAAAAGCTCTATAGAGCTGAAGTAGACGACCTTTTGGAAAAAGTAGCTAATGACCTCTTAATTGAATATGTTTCTCTTATTATTTACAAAGAAGATATGCAACCATAAGAAAATGATGAAGGGGGGTGAGTCAAATTAAATGGAGAAAGGTTTCATCTAGATAATCTGCGAGACTTTCATGAGGGTCAAGCTCAACAACAAATATATGATAGATGGCTTGGGGAAGAGCACCTAAGAGGAGCAGAGGGGAGACCAATAGTACCACCAAGAACAGAGGAGGAAAAATAAAAAGAAGAATTCATTAAAAGAGAGTGAGAAGAGCAAGAGCATCTTCAGAAATATAAGAAGCATATAGGCCTAGATGAACAAGAAAAGAAAGATGAAGAATTTGCTTAAGCTCTACGAAAACAATGGGAGGAAAAGGAAAGAAAAACAACACAAAAAGAGAAAAAGACAAAAGCAAAACCAAAGACAAAAAAGAGAATGAAATAATAAACCTCCTGACTCCCTTATTCGTACATTTATGTTTTTAAGTTTTATTTCTTAATTCAAATTTTGTTTAGATGGCTGCTTTAAGAAAATTCTGTTTCATTAATTATGATTCTTATCATTTTAAATTCTTTATTCTTTCAAGATCTTAGATCTATTTTCTTTTATTCTTTTGTTCATTATTCTTTGTAGAAAAATAAGAATGTTCTTATGCATGATTTATATGCCATAATTTGGTTAAACTTAGGAAATTTTTGTCCATTATTCAACTATGGCTCTGATCGAGCCAGTGGTTATCACTAACACTTTGACATGTTTTGCCTTCGTTTTAAAACAGAATCAAGAAGGCAATTAAGCATGCAACTATATAAAAACTCAATCCTCAACCATATACAGAGAAGTTCTCTCAAAACTTCTAATTTTAAATCTTAGTTTGTAAATATCTGTTGATAATCCCCTGTCTGTTTTATCATGTTTTTAAACATTAAGGACAGTGTTCACATTAGGTATGGGGAACGGATTTAGCAAGATTAGGTTGAAGTTGAAGTTGTATCAAAGAATAAGTAACTACGTTTTGATTGGTCATTTTTCTCCACAAAATATAGGAAATTAATGAGATGCCTAAAATTTAACCAAAATTTTTCAAAAATTTGAAACAAAATCACTAATTAACTTAATAAAGCAAATAATGAATATGATCATATGATTGAGTCAATTTTACTATGCAAATCACTTTACAAATATCCATGTGGAGTAGTTTTACTTGTTATTTAATCTAGAAATTTAGAGTTGGAATCAGCTTAAGGTTCCTAATAAGGCCACCCAATTAATTTGTAAAAGCTTAAATGATTTGTATATTTTTCAATTTAGTCATTTTCAAAGCTTTATAATCTTTGATGAAGCTCCAAATTATCATCATAACTTGATGATTTTCGCTTGTACTTAATCTAAACAATCAAAACAAAAACCATAATGAAAACCATGCGCTTATGGTTGAACCGGGCAGGGGTAGGTCCCTCAGAAGAGCAATTTTTTGACGCCTCTTTCAATTTTAAATAAACCATGGATATATATATATATATAGATAAAGAAAGAAAGCGAAAAGATAGGGGCAAAAACCCTTCCAGAGGAAAATATAAAGAAGAAGACAAAAAGCTTCCTCTCTATAGCTTGAAGTACATAAATAATCAATAAGATTGAAATGAAAAGCATAAACAAGGAGATAAATTTAGGGGATGAACTGATGTATATGTCTTCATTTTTTATTATGATGCTTAGAAAAATGATTAAGGAACTGCATACCTATATGTATAAGGGGATGAAGTTGATTGAATTCCTCTTACTTTGTTTGATCTTTTGACTAATTTTTTTCTTTAGAATTCTTAATTAAATAATAAGGATAAAAACTAATCTATTTGGATAGGTTCGATGATTTTAGCAAAAGCAACTTTAGCACATTTTAGTGGAAATTGATTGAATTTTCAAAGTGATGAATTTCATAGGTGCTTTGAGCTTAATTGATTTAGTCAAATTTCCATTTACGACTTATCTTATTATTTCAAAAAGCATTGCTTGGTTGTGCTGAATTGATGCTTGCTTGAGGACAAGCAAAGGCTTAAGTATGGGGGAATTTGATAAGTTTATTTTACTCTATTCCATTCATCGGAATTGAGGCTTAACCTAATACATTTTTAGGTAAATTCCTATGAATTTTATGCTTTTATTTTTTCCTAGAATCAAAAGAAGAAGAAATAAAATGTTTTAGATCAGATTCGGAGCAAAACAATAACAACTATGCATAGCATAATTTAGCCGAAGCCTGCAAAGGACTCATCAAAGGCAAAACAACAAGGCAAAATGGCTAGTCGTACCCTATATCAAGCCCTCGACTTCTGAATTAAGGTGATCTAGCCACGGACTCTATTATGTAGCTTCAGTCGTATCATAATATCGAGCCATAGATTCAACCCACGACCGAAGCTGGATAAAAATCACCCCTTTGTTTAGAATAAGCATAGCTTGGATTGAGGCAAAAATTTGAGCTTTTGATGAACTCGATGAAACTTATGGTTGAATCTGGACAGAAATTGAGCCTTTGAGAAGAACAACCACAGAATAGATCGAGCCATAACATTTAAAAAACATTCGAGTGCTTGATCCAACTAACGAAAAGTGACCCTATGAGCTGGCATATAGATGCGTGCATGACAATGAAAATGAATTCTATCATAAAGAATCTGCCACGTCAGCAAATAATTTTTTATTTTTTTATTTTTGTGCTTGTAGTCTATAAATAAACATGCACAAATGCTAAATAAACATGTAGAATAACGTAGAATAAAAGGGAATTCTTAGGCAAAAGAACTATTCCTTCTTGTTAACAAATCCCAAAGTTATCTAGGTAAATTTATTATAACCTCGATGTTTTTTTTTTTGGCAGAACTTTGTGTTAATTTCTAATTTTCATCTTTAGTTCTATATTATTTCTTTAGAATTTATGCTTAATGTTGAAATCCATGGAGAAATAATCATTTAATTTAGGGTTTGTGAATCTAAGACTTGATTCATGTGATTTCAAAGTGTTTTAATGAATATCGACTGCGTAGTTATAATTAGTAGCTAAAACTTAATTTCGTGGGTCTTAATGAGTGATGCACCTTTTAGATTCATGTCTGATTTCAATTTAATAGATTGAGAGATCACTACTAATGGAGTTACTTATAATCACCTTGAGAGAGGGATAGTGAGACTTTTTGTCACTTGTTTTTAAAATTCATCGGTTGGTTTTAAAACAAAGAATTCTTGAACTTTATGCTGATTTAGATTGCTGATAACTTGTGAAGAGATTCCGTAGTCTGGTTTAGATCTAAAGTTTCTGACCTTGAGAGAGACTTTAATTACATTCATGACTCCGATGGTGCAAATACACCAGTGGACAATTCTATGAGTTTGTTGAGAAATCATATGATAAGGACTTCGTGAAGTAATCCTTAAGGTTTTTTCTTATATTAACAAGCTTATCTTATAATTTGCCCTGAAAATATGTATGTATGCATTAACCCTAATATAACTTTTATTTTTCTTATATTTTACTAATTTTTGTTTGGCTAGATAATAAATGAAAAGTGAATATGATAAATGCTAATGATCCCCAAGGAATACAACTTAATGTTTTCTATATTACTTTAGTGGGTCCACTTGCCTAACATTGGTGATTGCAACCGAAGTTGAACATAACTTATTAGCATATTTTACAAATTTTTTAATTACTTCAACTTCGTGTTTTGTAATATGATCCAAACGACGAACCCAACAAAAAAAAGTAGTAGGAAATGGATATCTAATCCATTTTAACATTGCATTTAATAGTTTGTAATAATAACTAACTAATCTATGAGCATCTCCTTCTAGTTTTACTTCATTTTAAACATAACAAGCTGAACATGGCTAAGGTGATTTAGATTTTCTAATTAATCTTTTATCTTATAATTCTTGAAATTCTTTTTACAATATTCTAATGATTCTTGACTCATTTGAATAGCTCTAGCTTTTGCTGGAATTTGATCTTCATTAAAAACCTCTGCATAAGGTAATTTTATGATATGTTTCTTTTTTTACCAAAAAGTATCAGGTATATCAACTCAAATTTCCCTTTCAAATTTTTGCTAAAAAATTTTAATCTTTTCTTGAATATAATTTTGCTTTAATTGTTGGTTAATCCTTTGTTTTTTTATTTCTTCTTTGAGAAAATTAATTTGTTTAACCTTGTCAATTAATTTTTCTTTTTTTAATAGAAAATATAAAATTAAAAGATACTTCTTTATCTCTAACTCTACTTGATAATCCTTTAGAGGTAATCTAAAAAGGATATAAACGGCAAAAGAAAAAAAAATCTAAAATAGATATAACATAGTTATGAAAGGAGTTCCTAATATCATTGCATAATGTATATTTGTTACAAGTATAAAAAATGTTTTAAAATTAATTCTATTTTGAAATTTTTTGCATTTGAAAGCTTATGTCTTACATTTAATTTTAACCTGTTAGCTGAAACTAAGTTTTTATGTGGTTTTTTCATAGTTTTTTTTATGGAATCAATCCTTTTTGAATGTAGCTTTTATAAACTCTAGGTTCCAATAATGCCCTAAGCTCAATTGTAAATTCATTATTAATTATTAAAGTAACATTAATGTATCATTTTTGAATTTTAATTTTATGGATCATATTTATATAATCTTCATCATATTCTTCATCTGTGAGTCATTCTTGTTTTTTGAATAATTTCTTTACTTGTTCTATTTGATTATCTTTCTTGTGAATTCTTTCTTCAAGAGTCTTATATTTTAATTACAACATCTTGACACCTTTCTTTAAACCATTTACTTCTTCTTGAAGGGTTTTTATTGTAACACATTTTTCTTTTTTAGAAATTTTTTTGTAAATTCTTTGTAAAGAGTAAGGATCTTTACTTGAATTTTGTTGTTTTGAATCATAAATTCTCTTATTTTTAATAAATACTCTCTTTGTTTGTCTGCATCAAGAATTTGCTATACCATATCTAACAAAATTCTTTCTTCCTTGGTTATTACACAAATTTGATTACATGAACAAACATTATCTGACCAATAATCACAATCAGATTCTTCACTAGAAAGGCTTGAACTATTTTCTATTTCTTGAATAAAATGTCCTGACTCACATTCTGACTTGCTTCATTCGAACAAATTATCATTCAAGATTTTAAACAATTCATTTTTCATTCTTCATATAGGTCTAGCTTATTAATCTTTGTTTTTAAACATTTAGGGGCAACATGTCCTTTTTCTCTACATTTATAATATTTTATTTCTTTTTTGAAAATTTCTTTTTTGGTTTATAAGCTTTTTGCTTTTATAATTTTTCTTATAGTTACTTTTATTATTTGATTGACAATTTTGTTGATATTTTTTCTTTTTCCTTTTCTTCGTTTTTGAAGAGGGAGCTTGAAGTTCTCATAACCATATTGATAACAAAAATCACCAAATTCTTTTCTAAGACGTCCTTTTTCTTTTTGAATTTTTTATTTAATTTTTAAATCATCATGGAGACTTAATCCTTCCATATTGATTATATTGACTGAATCATTGCAGAAACTTTTATGACTATATGTTAGTTGAAATAGATAGTATAGAAATTACTCATGTTTTAAATGGGTAAAGTGAAATCAATTATTCAAAAATAAAAAATATATAAATTATGTGTAACATTGATCATATAAACATATAATATATACTTATAGAATATATGTGCATGTATGTAACATACCTTACACACATATATATTTTTTAAAGGTTATAAATACTTAATCTATATGTTTAAGATACTTCATTTTTTACCAATGAATAAGTTAAATGTGTGTGTGCAAGTTTCTTTTTTCTTTTTTTTTTTGGTAGCTAATTATACTTCATTATATTGCAACTTAATGAAAGAACATCATCTGTTTTTATATTCTGAAAATATGTTCAACCCAGATTAGACAAACTAGAAAAAAACACAATACAGTGTCTATCAAATGCAAAACCATACAACTTCAAAATATCCTACAAGGTACTGTAGAAAGAATTAAATAGAGACCATATGATCTCTTACTTGGAAAAAGAAATCCTACTGTAAGATAGCTGCATTTTCACTTAGATGATACGCCACCATATTTGCTTTCGTAAGTGGCCAACATAGCCGGATCAAGGGTATCGTTTGGATTAACAGCCTGCAATGGATGACGAATTGAGGCAGAAACTCAAATCAAATATAATTAGCAGTTAGCCACCATATTGCCTCAGAAGAATCTGATTCAGTAATAAAATGATCAAATTATTATCAACAACAACTTTCAGGCCCTAATAAATGCTCTAAACTTCCACTTCCAAGGGAATACTTGCATGGCAAATCTTAGCAAAGCCTCCTAAGCATAAACCTTGACTGTTCCGGATGAATCCACTATTGCTTGTCTGTTAGGATTTTCCTAAAAAGCACCATCTACGTTGATTTTTATCCAGTTGTTTCTTGGATACTGCCACTAACTTTAAGAAAGCACTAATCTACTATGAGTTCGTTCTCTTCTGAAATTTGCCCAAAATTCGTTTACTTGACATCTTACCTTTTGTTTCCAGCAATCCTCATTATTGTCTTCTCAAACACTATTGTTCTGCTCCTTCCAAATACTCCATATTAGAAAAGAGAAAGCTTTTGATGAAGGTGGGTTCATTGCTTTTTCATCACCCTTCAACATAGCATTAAGTGATAGCCATTGCTTAAAGGGAAGCTGGAAAGAGGATAAAAATTGCTAACTGTTATTTAGCAATTTTCATCTATTTACTGTCCATTGACACTTCATAAACATATGAGACAAATTTTCTATTTTGCAATTGCATAACAGACAAGATAGATCCACATTCATTCCCCTGTTTGCTAGTTGGTCACGTGTAAGCAAGCACTCTCTCCAACACTTCCATAAAAAATTTTGAATTTTTGGAAATCTTATAGATTTCCATATCCAACCACTGCCATCATGAGGTTCATAACCTAAATTCTCTTTCAATAGAATGTTGTAGGCTGATTTCGTAGTCAAGTCACCACGCATTTCATCCTTCCATGCCTATATATCCTCACCAACTGTTGGATCTATAAGAACATATCCTAATTTGGTCATTATTTCCTCGTTAATGGGATAGCCGATCAAATCTTCATTCCAATCATTTAAACTTCTCTAAGCATCTGCTACAAAGATTAAGCACATTTCCTTGGATAGGGGACCATAAATAAACTCCATAGGTACACCAAAATGAGTCCATCTTGTTCACCCAAAGAGAGCAATCCGACCATTCTTTACTCTTCACATGCAATGTTCATTCACCCATGGATCCACTTTAATAACCTCTTTCATCGTACGTGATGCTTTTATACTGGAGTTGCTAGCTTTTCTCAATTTCTTCTTTGCAACTTGAGTCTAAAGTCTTTTGTTTTCATCCTCTAGTTAAGCTTCATAATAGATGCCTTGTTTTGAATATGTAAATCCCAAATTCCCACACCTCCAACATCTTTCGGTTTGGTAGCTTCCTTCCAATTGATGGCATGAATTTTCTGCTTTTCTGTTGAACCCCCAAAAAAAATCACATATGATTTTCTTAGCTTTATTTATGAGGCTCTTTGGTAGAGTGGTAATTTGCGCGTAATATCCAATTATCCCTTCTAAAGTAGACTTGATCAGGAGGTGCCTACCCATTGTAGAAAGTAATCTTGCTGTCCAACCAGTGAGCTTATTTCGCAACTTTTCAAGGATCAAATCTAAAGTTTCGATACTCGCATTTCCTTATGGTCCAAGATGAAATCCAAGGTATCTCCTTAAATTTTCAATTACCTTAATCCTTGATATCTTTGACCTTCCTAATCAGATTTTGGTCTGTATTTTTTGAGAACAAAATAAGGGATTTCTCTAAACTAATTTTCTATCCTAAATAATGCACAAAAGGTTGCATCATGTCCATCAAAACTCAAGCATTCTCTTCATTTACTTCTCTCATTAAGATTAGATCATCTACAAAGAAAAGCCGAGAGAGAGGAGTATCAACCCCCTTGAATTTAATAGGTTTCCACCATCTCATATCCACGGCACCTTGCATCCATCTGCTCAATATTTCCATTCCTATAATGAATACATAAGGGGAAATAGGATCGCCTTGCCGAATAACCCGGGAAATATCAAAAAAATTTGTCATCTCTCCATTTAAAACAACCAAGAAACTAGCAGTAGAGACACAAGAACTAATTAATTGAATACACTATGATGGAAAGCTTAAAGCTTTCATATCACGTTTAAGAAAGCTCCATTCTATCCTATCATAGGCTTTTTCAAGATCGAGCTTCATAATCATTTAAACCCTTTGTCCCTTTTTATTTGCACAAGCATGGAGGAATTCTTGCATGGCAATAATATTATCAGAAGAGCATCTCCTGAGGATGAAACTAGCTTGAGCAGGGTTAATAATGTTGTCGAGGAAAGGCCTGAGTCTTTGTACAAGCACCTTAGTAATGCATTTGTAAAGTGTTGTACAAAGACTAATTAGCTGAAAATATTTTAATTTCCTAGCTTCCGTTTTCTTTAGGATAAGAACTAATAAGGTTCAATTAAAGTATTGATCCACTGTGCCTGTTGTGAAAGCCTTTTGGACCAAATTTATCACCTAAGCTCCTACCAAACTCCAACAAGCTTTAAAGAAACTAGCATTGAGCCTATCCACTCTTAGGGATTTCTTTAAACCGATCCTATGCAAGGCGTTCCAAATCTCATTTCTTTCTAGGGTACTAACCAAGATATCATGCTGATCTATTAGAATTCCAGGTCCTCCAAAACCTTCAAAAACATTTGCCCTCTCCACCTCCATCTTGTCCGAAGTGAACAGCTGTTTGAAAAAATTTATAACAGTTTCTTTCACTTCTTTGTTACTTGTAATCTAATTACTGCTTCATCTTCAATACTCAAAATCCATGCTTTGGCACTTCTTGTCATTGTACTAGAAAAGAAAAACTTTGTATTTCGGTCTCCTTGGGTGACCCACTTAGCTCTTGCTTTTTTGGGGCCATAACATTTCCTCTTACTTTAAAACTCTTGAAAACTCCATATTAGTAAAGTTAATTTGTTGAGCAGCTCTCATGAGGTTTGGGCCTGAAACCGTTGCTCTATATATTTAATGTTATCCATGATCCATTTCTTCTTTTTTGGTGTTACACCAAAAACATCCCTATTCCATTGCCTCATAAGAGCTACAAAAATGGACCATTGTTCTCGAGTGCATAGAACATCTTGCTTCTAATTAAGTCTAATAAACTCCTTAAACTCCGGATGAGTCAACCACATGTCTTGGAATCTAAACGGCCTTTGCTTTGTTCTATCACTATTCTCCATCGATTTAATGTTTAAGAGAATAGGACAGTGATTTGACTCGTTGTTATTTAGGTGAAATAGTTTCAAGTCAAGAAAAACCTCTAGCCATCTATCATTGATCCACATTCTATCAATTCTTGTCATTACCAACTCCAAAATATTTTTGCTTCTTTCGGACCAAGTAAGAGGCTTTCCCACAAACCCAAGGATAGTCATGTTGCAATGGTTCGTACAATCCTGATATAGATTAGCTCTATATTGACAAACTTAAGCACCCTCCTTATGTTTAAAATTTCGTTAAAATCACCAATAAGCATCCAAGGACCTTTTATAACATCAGCAATTGACTTTAAGTTTTTCCACAGTATTTTCCTTTCAGTAGAGTGAGGACTGGCATATATTGAGGAAATAAAGAAAGGGAAATTCAGGAAAACACTTGCACCATAAGGTAAACTTCTTGTTTATCAAAGAAGAGCGTGTAAACCGTGGTATCTTCCACATTCCATAAAACTAAAATCCCTCCACCATATCAACAGATTCTTTGCAATGCATAGATTGAAACCCAGGTTCCTTGTTAGTTCATTAGCTACACTGTGTCGGCATCTAGTTTCCAGAAGATAAGAAGTTATGAGTTATGAAATCTCATTCACTCTGCACAAGCATGATGCCTATTCTGTTTGTGCCCCCCACCAACATTCGAAACCAAAGTTTTAAAAGGCATATATATCTCCTCTACCCCATCTATACCTATCATGGTGTCATCTAAGAGTGGAAAAAACCCTTCACTACGAATTGATAACATTGCTGGGGTACATGTACCAAAATAGTTCAATCTTGAACCATTTCAGTCTCCTCTCTGCTTCCATCATCATGGAATTCTTTTCCCGAGATTCAAATACCCAAGGAATGAGCTTCCCTACTTTCAGTTGAAATACCATTGGAATCATCCGAAAATCCATCACCATATTTTTCATCAGCCATACATACCTTACCGGTCTCCTTCAAGTTAACTCCCACCTTCTCGGAGCCATCGGGGGGTGCAAGATTATTGGAATAGTGACTTGTATAGTTTCCAATTTGCCTTCCTTGGTCATGTGGAGGATTTGGTTGTTGAAAGGAACTTGATCCCTCTCAATGGTGGATTGGGGATAGGACTTGGATATTTACTCCATCCAACGAATTATTGGGCATCAGAACATCAAATTTAGTCTTGAGTTGCCAAAAAATGTTCAAGCACATTATGATAACATGGATGATGAATATCATGGACACTCAGAGGCTACATATTTCAACAATTTTGGGACTCAGAATCATAATAGTGTTACCACTAGCACACATGTTGTGTGGGTAGAGGACAATTAATGAAAATTTCATGTCCATCATCATCGATTTTCAACAGAGAAGCAACAATAAGTGGAGCATTCAATACCAGATCTAACATAGATAACATACGGCATCGAATTTTAACCTTGAGGACAAGGTTTATTTTAAGGAGGGGAGAAATTGTTACAACCCGTGTACAAGTACGAGGAACAATAACATAGGAACAAGAACAACCAAGATTTAGTTGATAAAATTAACTAATCAACATATTAAAATTGATAACAATAATTGTTCTTTAGTTATAGTAGTTAATAGATAACTGAACTTAATAGATCTATTCTAGATGTATATGTATAAATATCAAATAAAGGAAAGGAAAAGGGCATCCCCTGAATTTAGAGAAATATTGGGGTCTCTTATGAGATTAGGAGTGTGATGAGCTCGAATTCATCATGCTGCAACCTGCAAACATGAATAGATTAACACTTCAAATACACAAACACTATCATCAACAGAGAGAGATAAAGTTAAGGTTTCGAACCTGTGTCGTAGAGAAGCGAAACTGAGGAAAGGAAAGTGAAAGTAGAGCAAATAGTGATAAGTTGTTGGGCTTAGTTTTAGAAGTGGGCTTCGGTTCTAATAGAGTCATAAACAAATATCAATATTATTTAAATAAATAATATATTGAATTAATCCACATGTCAATTAATCTTAATTAATTATCACTACTTGATTTCATTACATGTTAGCATTATTAAATTATTAAATATTTCTTATTATGAAAAACGTATTCAATCAATACTACACACTAGAGGTGAGTGGGTACAGGATGGGTAGAATATGAAGCACTATCTATATCTACCTTGTAAGTTACATGGTATTGAATTTTGTATCTAGAATCTACCATATGACATCATGTACCTACCCTGTATCCTATACCATGTAAAACCTATAGGACACATGGTACTTTGTGAAACCTGCAACTTTTTTTTTTAAATGAAATCTCCAAATTTTATTCTTTTTTTTTTTTAACTTCAAGTTTGTAACCCGTGATATGGTTTTATGTAATATGTAACACTATCCTATTTTCACATATTCAATATAAATAACATGTGAAATAAATTTAAATACTAATTTGTTGATATCATAAGTTCTACAATATATAGAATCTATATATGTGTAAAAGTTAAAACCTACAATCAATACATGTAGAACCTATTTTTGTGATATTAAACAAGATTATAAAACCTGCACCTAATTTCAAAATAAAATATTTTGGAGTTACTTTATATTTAATTGGCGTTATAATGTAAATAATATTTCTATATAATTTGAGAGTTTAAGTATGTACATACAATCATAATTCTTCTAAAATAAAATAACATGTCATTCCAAAAAAAATAGTACAAATCTTTTTTATAATAAAACTTTCCAAAACATAGTCTACAAATTATAATCTTGAATATAAATGGTTGTAAAATAAAAAATGAAATATTATTCTTTATTACATATTAACATTAGTTTATGATATTTAACAATGTAGATATATGACACCTTGAAATATGTATCTTCTATAATATAGTACATGTTATAGGGTGGAAATAGAGTGTACTAGTAAAAATTTAAATTAAAGATGCAAAAATATGAGGCAAAACTCCCCTCACGTTAGTTCCTGATACCTTGATTGTGTAAAGAGGCAAAATTCACCTCTATAAAGAGTGAGGCGAAACTATCCTCTCTAGGGCATATTGATTCTAAGGCAAGTTTCACCTTATATTTTCCATATATATAGGGGTGCCTTACCTTGTCTCTCCTCGCTCGCTCACTCTCCCTCACAGGTCGTTAATCTCTCTGTCACATGAATTTATTTATTTATCATCATCATTATTATTTATTATAATTTGTGCTTTAGATATTTTTGCTAAAGATTGTTATTGAAGGTGTATTTGTGCATTCTCGCCTACAAGGTTAGTAAATTATTATTATTATTATTATATTATTATTATTATTTATTATTATTATTATTATTATTATTATTACTTTTTCAGTTTTAATATTATCATTATGTAATTATAAATGTTTAATATATAAATATATGCATTTAACTGTGTTTGTTTATTTGCCTAATTTTTTACTTAGATATTAATGTTTAATATGTTATGTATAATTAAAGATTATTTATGATGTTATAGTTAGTCTATTTTCTATTCCATGTATCGATACATATAATTGTATATTTTTTATACGCAATATGCCTTGCATTTAAATGGTGATATGTAATGTACATATATTTTAGAAGCAAATTATAGTATATAGCATTAGGTAATTATTGTTTTTTGCAATATATGCTAAATTATAGTGAGTTAGAAATTGTAATGTCATATATAAATCACAAACATAGATGAAATAATATATATATATATATTGTATATAAATTAACAGGAAATAGATCACTACATATAATACAGGATGCTAGAACATAGTGGCACATGATACGTGATTTAACATCACTGGATATAGATCGAGTTAGGGAATTTTCACAAGCCATGGTAATTCGTAAAAGGGCTGGTGAGGATAGATGTCCATGTAGAAACTGTGTAACACAAAGTGGCAGTCTATTTAGATTATTGATTTTCATCTCCTGACGAGGGAAATGGCATGGACATATTCAACGTAGAGTTTTCATGGAGAGGAGTCAAATGATGAAGAAAAAGTTCCTAACAAGGTGGCTAATGCAAATAAGAACATTTCGAATGAAAGAGAAACCTTTTAATACCAAGTTGATTATTGAATGTTGGAGGATCTAGCTATTAATATAAGTAACCTTAAGAGTGAAGAAACTAATAGTGGAGCAGAAAGCTATGAAAACCATGCGAATCGGTAGACAAGAATGTTTTAAAATGCGAAGAGTCCTGTGTATCCAGGTTGTACAAAGCTTTCAGTGTTGTCTGCTGTTCTCCAAATGATGAGTTTGAAAGTTGATGGAAAACAATATGTGAAATCCTTGAACAATTAGATTGCTTTTTATGAAGTTTGTTACTAGAAAGCAATTTGTTGCCATAATCATACTATGATGCTCAGAAGGTGCTAAGACAGTTGAGAATTGATGCAAACACTATACATGCTTGTAAAGATGATTGTATGCTTTCGAAAATAACTTAAAGACCTTGACAATTGTTCAATATGTGGGGAAGGGAGGGGAAAACTTCATTCAAAAAAGCAAAAGACTGTGCCAGTTAAGGTGTTACGTCATTTTCCAATAATTCCATAACTGCAACGGTTGTAAGACGATTCTACAGATGAGGTGGCATTAGGAAATCATATTAGTTGGGACGGTGTGTTGAGGCATCTCATGTACTCCAAGCAATGAAAGGGTCTAAATGTCAAATACCCTTAGTTTGATTTAGATTCTCAAAATGTAAGATTGGAACTTGCTACCAATGGCTTCAATCCTTACACAAACATAAGTACAACATGTAGCAAATGGCTAGTAATTCTGTTTGTATACAATGTTCCACCATGTATCTGCATGAAGGTATCATACCTAATGATGTCACTTTTAATACCTAGACCTAGATCTCCAGATAAAGATATTAATGTGTACTTGCAAGCCCTAATGAAGGAGTTGGAAGAGCTGTGGTCAATACGTATAAAGACATTGGATGTAGTAGAAGGTTCGACATTCTTGATGCATGTTGCGTTGTGGTGGACAATCTTTGACTTTCTAACATATGATGACATTTTCGATTAGACGACCAAGGAATAAGGCTTACCTTATATGTAATGTAGACTGCACAAGCAACCATGAAAATAATAAGTTCCATTATACAAGCCATAGATGGTTCTTGCTACCAAAGCATCGATTACATCGCGACAATGGGGTTTTGATGGCACGATTGAAATGGGCCACGATTGAGGGAGTTCACAAAAAGATATAGCTCAATTGATTTAGTATGAGCATGTTGTAATGGGGAAGATGCAAGAGACTTTTCAATAGACTAACGAAGATGGTATAAACCGGCGTAAAAAAGTGTGCTTTTCAAATTACCATATTGGCAGCAACTGCATATTCACTACAATCTTAATGTGATGCACATGAGAAGAATATAGATGAGGACTATTTTTTATTTGAAAGATAAGTCAAGGGACCGAAAACGAAACTTTCCTTGAACAAATAGGTATTTACCTTGGTTGCATCTGTAAAATTGTGGCGGTCGGACTTTCACCACCTACTACCTATACACTGTTATCAAGCACGATAGAGACGTAATGCAACTGGATTAAAGGGCTAAATTACAATAAGTTTATTTAAGGTATCAACATTTGAAGTGGTTATAAAGTTATCAACGTTTCATAAAATGAATTAAATAAGAATCAACGTTTATAAAGTTTATTTAAGGTATCAACATTTCGATTATTTTTCAATTAGGTTTCCTAGATTTTCATTTATGGTCAATTATTAATGTTTATTTGACTCACTTTGCAACACATCGATATCCCTTTTTTACCACTCGAACATTAATACCTTAAATGAAATTTATCTCCAACATTGATTCCTCTTTTGAGTCGCTTCAAACATTGATACATCAAGTGAACCTACCCTCAAACATTGATACCTTTTGATATAATTTACTCTTAAAGATGTAAAACTCGAAATGGATATGCTTCTAACACAAACTTCTATTTAGGTGCAAACGAAATAAATTTTAGGGTCTAAAGAGCCACGATTGTCATGTCCTGCTTCAACGGGTCCTCCTAATAGTCATTCGTGGTTTTCTTGACAAGTGAATTTACGACATAATTTATGATGTCTCTCGTTTCTTCACGAGTTGGCCACAGAGAACTTTGCATAAATTTGTTAGAGTCATATGAGAAAACCATTATCCTAATGTTGTGCAAACTGGAGATGACATTCCCTTTACTCTTATTCGACATAATGGTGCATTTAGTTGTCCATTTGTTGAGGAAGGTACAACCATGTGGCCAATTTAGTATTATTGAATGTACTTCGTTGAACGGTACCTAGGAGTGCTTAAGGGGGATATGAGGAATTGGGCTAGACCGGAAGGTTTATCACTTAATCATATGTCGTATGAGAAAGTATTCAATTTTTTTCTTTTTACTTTAAGAACATGGACATGAGAATAAATTGGCCACATCGATTGCGGGATGATCCAGTAGACGATGGTTCATCATTGTTGTTTTGGATATTTGGATAGCTAGTCCGACCATTAGGCACAAACACCATATTTGAGCCAGACTCTGAGTTTCACAAGATGCATTAGACTATGGTTAACAACTTTAAGGAGGTGTAACCATATGTGAGGTACTTAAGTGCATTGATGTCACTACTCTTTGTATTTTTTTGTCTTGTTAATTCCAAACTCAGTTATCCTCTGGGAGTTCAAGTAAAGAACTAGATGCCTGTGGAGCACGAAACGTAAGAGCAATTGCAAGCAAACATTTTTCCAAGTGGTTTAGGAATAAGGTCGACCCCTCGCTAACTCCTCCTATGTGGTTCTAGCAAATGGAGAAACCTTTAACTATATACATTGCATAATTGCGGATTATAAAACTGATGACTGCGACTGACGTATAAGTGTTGGAAGAGATAGAATCTTTGGCATGATGAGCAAACCTACACTACCTTTATTACAAGCCCATGTGGTGAATGGAGTTCGATTTAACACCAATATTAAGGAGACATCCTTGAGATCTCAGAATAGCAGTTATGCGTAGTGGGTGCCATAGACGGATAAAAGATTACCTTTTATGGCACACTTACTAACATTATTCAATTAAGTTACATGGGTCCGTGACGTATGTTTCTATTCAAGTGTCGCTAGTTTGATACCAGTCAAGACAAACCTAAAGTATCAACAAAGACCTCATTTTGATCAACACAGTAAGGACTTGGTACGGTGACAATCCGTACATTCTTGTAGAGCACACACAATAAGCATTTTATCTAAAAGATCCAAGCAAATGATCTAGCATGTGGAAGGTCATGCAAAAAGTGCATCTTTGACATTTATTCAACCAAGGTCTTTTCTAAACCGAACCATCTGGTGATGGCAACACTGAGCAGTAACCCGAGATCACTAACTCATTCCAATAGGCATTGCAAGACCTTAGACGATTCTAGTCAATTTCATTTTTGTTGACTTAGGAATTTTAGCATGCTTGTCTGACCTAATGCAAGCTACGGTATGGTGTTGATGATAATAACGCTGATTAGAAAGGTATGCATGACTTATTTGCTTATATCATTATCTTTTAGTGATCTATTTGTTATAATTTAATAACGTTTACATTTTATTTGTGGATGATGAATTGTGATTTTCTTGACATGATTGTGGAGGATGCAAAGGCCCACCTTGAGTAGTATGCAAGTGAACTTCCCATTTTTTACTCATTGATCTATATTGGAGCAGCCAAGCACAATTGATATACTAATCATTCAACTTTTTATTTCCAAGTCATTTGTTCACGTCGCTGCTTGTCAATCAATAGGGTCGAGAGGCTAACTTTAATGATGATGATCAGCAAAAGGATGTAAGAATTTAGGCCAGTTGAGGATATTATGGTTCCGGTTAACTTTAACCTCGATGACCTAATTGCTATTATTGTTGAGTAGGAAGAGATATGTGATGCTACACAGGAAGAGGCCATCCCGACCAGTTAAGGCTGCAGCGATGCTTATGCAAGGGTAAAATAGCTAAGCAGCACCATAAGCAGACTAGCCAAAGGCCCACATGTAGCATGCCTGAAGGGTATAAGGGGATAATGTGCGTTCCACCAGAGATGTTAAGGATAAAGTTCCTAGTCTATCATAGAGATTCGACCAAGCTTTTCACTAAAGGAGCTGGCAATCACGCATAGTTGACATTTCTAGAGGAATATCGTCACGGGATCATCGGACGACTCATGGTAAGTTTACATTTTAACTGTCATGTTTATCAACTTCAGTCCTATTATCTTTTCATTCACAAACACACTTAAAATGTGTTAATATACAGCAAAATCACACTCGCCAGCCAACTGGAAGTAGCAATGTAAATGGTGGATTGCTTTCCACCACCAGGTTTTAAGCATATAAGAGAGGAGTGAGGAGGCAGGGGTTTCTGCCACTTCATATCTACTGACAATGTTTTGCATAAGTTAAATATAATGCATGTAATCTCTTGTAATGCCTTAACTTAACACTATTTGTCCTATGTTAGCAGAATCAATTGAGGGTAAATATTGAAAATAGAAAGAAGTAAAGTTAATGCACATGAGGGATCAAGTCGATGATGTATTACACAATGACAAATTAAAGTGAATAATTGTATGTTAGACTTCAACGTATATACTATCATATTATATTGCACTAATGCTTATAATTATTGTTTTTTGTACTATATGCAACATTTTAGAATCTCTCACAATAAACAACTATAGACCACACATGTTCATTAGTTCATAAGATGGAAACCAATAAGTGGAATTTGAGGCGTCGTGTCCAAATTTTGTAAGAATTTTATCAATATTTTTCTCAGTATTATATTATATTTTATTCACACTATTAATAAAATTACCATTCGTTTGTTGCTTGCAGTTACGAATGGATACGAGGAGGAAGAGGAGAAAGTGTGTAATGTACTATGGCCCAGCATCCCATGAGTGACATGGCTATTATGGAGGATCTTGAGCATAAGTCCAGCTACGGCAATATGGGATACGATGCCCCGATCCCACCAGATAGGTGCTCTTATTATAAGCAACCTTGTAATGACACTTATGTAAGCTCGAGCTCTGAAGTTGAAGAGCTAAAGTGGAAGGTGGCTTAGATGGAGGAGATGCTACAAATATTAACTAGTGACTAACCCCTTCTATGCCATTTTACGAATAGTACCCACCATACCCTCTGCATATACCGATAGGGCATTTTTACCAATCGTATTTTATGCCCAATAGGATGCCAAGCTAGTCATCTAATCATGATCCTACACCAACTCAACCTATAGTCAGATCTCTAGGTGGTACAGCTTTGCCACAGGGGTATAGCAGCAACTGATAAGCTATTCGTTCTCTATCCTATTCGTAAGAATTCATGCTTCATCTCATCCATTTTTAGATAAATTTCTATGATTTTATGGTTTCATTGTGAAAATGTTATTTTTCAGCTTCAAAGATCATAAAAAGAATAAATAAAGTAATTTGAATCAAGATTGGAGTGAAACAACAAAAAGGTTTAAAGACATATTTCAACCACAACCCAAAGATTCCAATCGAGGGCAAGAAAACAAGATAAAAGTCCAAATCACCCCTTGATCCACGTTGCCATTTGCACCGAGAGAACTTCACATTATAATTCAAGAGCATAACCTTAATTATGTTTCGAGATTTGTGTCCGCGATTTTACCTGTGATACAAATTGAAGACAAATTGCGCCTCTGATGAAAAATACACAGTTTAGATCGCTGCTAATCTTCGAGTCCACAATCCAAGCAGCAAAAAGTGACCCTGTCTTGGCTTTCATGCATATGCTGCCCTAGAATAAAGCGTGTGGAGATATGGACAAATTCCGTTAAAAAGAATCTGCTATGTCAGTGAATAATATCTTCTTGATTCTCTATGCTTGCCATCCATAAATAAACACGCACAGGCATTGTAAAAAAAGTGGTTGCACCAATTTTGATATAGTATAGAGTAGAGAGATTTTTTAATGAGAGAAACCTTTATTCTTGCTAGAGATTCAAGTTTTAAAAAATACATTTTTAACCATACGTTTGTTCTTGCAATACATTATGCTTAATTAGTAATTTATATCTTTATTTCATATAGTTTCTCTTGAATCTGTGTTTAATGTTCATATTAATGGAGGAAATAATTATTTTAACTTAGATTTTATGAATCCAAGACCTGATTCATGTGAATTCAATGTGTTTTTAACGAATATTGTCTGAGTTCTTATATTTAGTAGCTTGAACTTTAACTCGTGAGTTTATGTGAGTGCACTGTATAGATTCGCGTATGATTTTAATTGAACAGGTTGGAAAATCATTCTTTTAAATAGATCTAGGTTGCTAATGAAGTTGCTCATAATCACCTAGAGATATAATAGTGAAACTTCCCGTTACTTGGTTTTAAATTCATTAAAAATGAATTTTAATCAAAGGATTCTCAATTTTTATACAAGCTTAGGTTGCTGATAGCTTAGAAGATATTCTGTGGTCTGACTTAAGTCTAGAGTTCTTAACCTTGAGATAGGCTTTAACTTACCTTAGTGAATATGATGATACAAGCATACTTAGCAAACAACCTGTTGAGTTTGTTAAGAACTCATATGATAAGGACTTGGAGAAGCAAACTTAAGCTCATTCTTTCATTACCAAACTTAACTTTTAATTTTTACCTTGAAAACATGTTCATAATTAGTCTTAATCCCAGTTTAACTTCTTGTTGTTCATAATATTTTGCTAAGTTTTCTTTGGCTAGATAATAGGTTAAGAGTGAGTAGGGTAAATGCTAACAATTCTTAAGGAATACACCCTAATATTTTTTTATACTACTCCAATAGGTGCGCTTGGCTATATTGGTGATTACAACTGAAGTTGAACAGAACTCATTAGTATTTTTGTAAAATTTTGAAAACCTAAACTCCATATTTGTTTTTTAAAATGCAAAATTCACACGCACAACCAGCTACCCATGTACAGCTTGGTTCCTTACCATGCTGGCATGGCTTCCCCACCTAGTTCAAGTTCATCCAGTATGCTTTACATAGCCTTATGGATACTATCCAACATCATCTTCCACTATTTCTATCTCCACCACCCAGACAGCCTCAGGCACCAATTTTAATCAGTTCATTCAGCATTGGAGGCATGGAGACTAGGGTATATCAAACTTTTATTATGTCCTTTATTTGATAAGACTTGGAATTTGTACCTTCCTTTCTCTATTTTTCACAAACTTATATATTTGTATTGTACGCTTAATTAACGTTTTCAATATTTTATTACATATTGCATATCTGTTTGTTTTACCCATGCTAGATATAACATATATTCACATGTTTTTTTGATTTTTGGTTTCTACTATGTGTCATGGTATAATTTATAAAATATCATATATAATATAAAAAAAATTGTACATATATAATTTATAAATATTATATCACTAACAATAATATTAATATAATATATATTTTCAAATCTTACATATATTTTATAAATATATATATCATTACCAATATTATTAATATAATAAATATTCAAATAATGCATTTAATTTATAAAATATTATCACTAATAAGAATATAAATATATGTATTAACATAATAATTTATTATGTAAATATAAACACCAATATAATTCAAATTTAATAATACATTATAAACATATATATGTATAAATTAATTTTAAAACATAAGATATATTATTTAATAAGTTTTGAATTGTTCAAAATTTTCAGGTGAAATAATCCACCGGGGAAATTTCCCGCTTGGTGGGAGATTTCAATTTCATACTTGATGTGAAGCTCGTGGAAATTCAACTCCTATGATTCCTATAGACCCAAACCCGCCACCCCTTTCCCGCATTCACTTTCATTTCTAACACAATTTTCTCTTATTTTGTAGGCCGGATTCTTTGTATTTTCTAGTAAATTTCCAGTCTCTGGTCACTTCCAATCAAAATTTTTTCGGCATCGACCAAGTAAGTATTTATTCTATGAATTTTTTGACTACATATAATTCTAAATATTAACTAATATATTATTTCTTTTTTTAGGTGTTTGAGAATTTTAAATCACATATTACACAATTCTAATAGTATAAAAAAAGTTACTTATTTATATGATTTTCGAGAAAAAAATTATATCTTAATAATTGCTCTATATAGTAATTTTTAATAATTTAATTCTAAAAAATATATTATTATAAAATAATTTTTTTAAATATAAAAACAAATGAAATAGTACATTAATATTTGGTAAAAAAATATTTATATATTTATATTTTTAAATAAAAATTTTATATTAAAAAATAATATTTGATATATATATTAAATATGAAATAAATTGAAACGACGCCTCTACTAGTTTATTTAAGTGAGTTCGTCTCTATATCTCATAAAATGAGGAAGCTACTAAGGCAAATAATAGAGGTGATGTTTTTGTCTTAGTAGGCAAACGGAGGCGAAATCTAACCTATTAAGGTGAAAATTTTCACCTCTTTTGCTCTTCTTCCCACCAGTGGTGTCAAGACCACATACACATATTCTATCTAGTTAGAGTAAGTTTCAAAAAATTTATAGTTAGATTCTATATTGTGATCATTATATCTATCTGAACTTTATCCGATTGAATAAGATATGATTGACATCTTATACGACAGGATTTTTCGCTCACTCCTACTGCACACCATGTTTGTATACATGTACCTCAACCGTCAAGCACGCTCTTTGGCATTTTCTATTAATATTTGACCATAGCTAGGCCAGTTGAAATATCCAATGTAGAAGTCCACCCCACTCAGGCTCTCCAAGATTCCCACCCAACCAAACAATTATTAAGGGTCTGTTTGTTTTGGCTTTTTTCCGGCAGATACAGATACTTTTTCAAACTTTTTTCTAACAAATTATTTATCAAGAAATAAATATAGATAAAAAAAAGTTGACAGTTCTTATCAAAAGATCAAATAGAATAAATATAGATAAAATTTTAGATACAAATCGGATATATTTACACATATCATTTTAAAAAAAGATACAGATACAGATGAAAAACAGACAATCCAAACAGACCCTAAATCACATATACTTCTAGCCAATAGCAGTCTTGAACCAACCCCACATGTGAAAATTTTATAAATATCATGGTACATTTTTAAGACAACCTTAACCACCTGCTTCCCCAACTGGTCTCACGTTTTGCTGTCACACCGATTGTATTTACCATGTTACTCGATTTACTAAATTCATGCTTAATTCTCCTTATTCCCTTAGCATTCGTCTTCTTTTACAAATCACACATCAACAGTTCAAGAATTAATGATGGCAAGGCCTCCACAACCTCATCAATAAAAATCAACAAGATCGAATTGCCAAGACATTACCCAATAATTGGCTCCGTTTTCGCGATTTTAGCGAATCGAAACCGAAGGATTGAATGGACTGCGGAGCTCATTAAGTCTTCTCCATCAGCAACCTACGCCCTCCATCGCCCTTTCGGCCGCCGCCACATCTTTACAGGCAACCCTGCTAATGTAGAGCACATACTGAAGTCGAATTTCCAAACTTACGAGAAAGGGGATTTGGTTAAGAGCGTCATGAAAGACATGCTAGGAAATGGGATTTTTAACGTTGATGCCGAGCCTTGGAAGTTCCAGAGGAAAATCTCTAGCCACGAATTTAACACCAAGTCCCTTCGCAAGTTCGTTGAGACGGTCGTTGATACCGAGCTCAACGACCGTCTCATCCCAATTTTATCGGATGCTGCAAGAAGCAGAAAAATCTCGACCTCCAGGCATCTTGCAAAGGTTTGCTTTCGACAATATATGCAAGATCGCCTTCGGTTGCGATCCTGCCTTCTTGCTGCCTTCCCTACCAGAGACAAATTCGCTCAGGCATTCGACGATGCTGCGAAAATCAGCAGCGGGAGGATCAATACAATCTTACCTTACTGGAAACTCAAGAGGCTTCTCGGGATGGGATCCGAGAAGCGTCTCAAAGCTGCCATATCCGAGGTTAGAGACTTCGCCAGGACAATCGTAAGGGAGACAAAGAAGAAACTCAAGAAAGAATCAGCCGAAACCGAGTCCTTAGATCTTCTATCGCGATTTTTGATATCGGGGCACTCAGATGAGGAATTTGTGATCGACATAGTCATAAGTTTCATCCTTGCTGGCCGTGACACAACATCTGCAGCATTAACATGGTACTTTTGGTTGCTCCACAAGAACCCCCACGTTGAAGAGCGTGTTCTTGAAGAAATAAGGCAAAAACCGGAAGGACCGGTTCCGGTTTATGAGGAAGTTAAGGATATGGTATACACTCATGCTTCCCTTTGCGAGAGCATGAGGCTGTATCCACCAGTACCAATTGACGGCAAGATAGCGATACACGATGATGTATTGGTCGATAAGACGATTGTTAAAAAGGGTACGAGAATCACATACCATTCTTTCGCTATGGGGAGGTTGGAGGAATTATGGGGGAGTGATTGGGAGGAATTCAAGCCGGAAAGATGGCTGGAAGAAGATGGCCGTCGGGGAAGGTGGGTTTTGTTGGTCGGGATTCGTTTGTGTATCCTGTGTTTCATGCTGGTCCTAGGATTTGCTTAGGGAAGGAGATGGCGTTCCTGCAGATGAAGCGGGTGGTTGCCGGTGTCTTGAAGCGGTTTAAGGTGGTTTCCGCCATCGAGGAAGGGGTGGAGCCTGTTTATGTTTCGTATTTGACTGCAAAAATGGAAGGGGGATTTCCTGTAAGGATTATGGAAAGAGAAAATCATAGTAATTAAATGTTGTCATAGGTAAGCTATACCACAACTTATTGTTGTTCACAAAGTTCATCTATATTTTCCTTTTGTCCTTTCAAACGTTTATGTTTTAATTGTTTACTTCTTTGGATACCTGTTTTTCCTATGTCCGAAAAAACATCAGTATGAGGCCGGACATAGACAAGTAAATGGTAGAGTATGAAAAAAGATCTAGACCAATTTCAGGAGTTTGAGAATAGTCAATAGAGCCATCGGATCCACCCAGCACCCTATACACCCAATATAGGAAAGAATTTTTAGTAGACAGTACGCTCTATGTATAAAAGATATTTAGTACTTAATATATTTTAACATATAAATGAAATAGTGGGAAGTTTTTAAAATTATTACCATCCATACCGTTATGTATTAGAAAATCAACAATAGTCATCAATAATAATAATAAATTATATATATGTATACGTGACGTATAGTATCCATCAAACCTTTTTTACACAATCTCAATCTCAGTTTTGTACTTTCGGGCAGCAGTGATCCACACTCTCTCTTGCCTGGTCAGGCTCGGCCTGATCCCATGTCTAACAGGAGAGAGTAAATTTGTTAATAAAGAAACCACAATTATATATCTACTATATAGCTTGTAAGCTTAGGCAGCGGTTGTATGTCTATATATGATAATATTAATCTATCAAAGTAATGCCATTGCCTTGTGTTGTAAGAAATTGGTATGAAGCATCTCTTCACATATGTTGCACGTTATTTAATTTTTTGTGTATGAATGCTTATCTGGTTTGGTTTGTGTTTGATTATTAGGAAGATTTTGGACTTGGATGATGAGGTGGTACTTAAGCAAAATTGAATATAGACAAGTCGGTTACAGTTTCGTGATTTTATATTCCTATCTTGAAGAAAGCGTGCCAACAGAAAGAAATCACCATTTTCGATCGTGAGTTATACTAGTTTCAAAACGAATTCCATTTGAGGCTCAAAATGACAATTTCTTTATTTTTGGCAGGTTTGATATTTGTTATAACTTCTTATAAATACTTCCATTTTATCTATTGTCTATGACGTTGTAATTGCCCTTTCATTTAGTTTGTGTCTTTAAGTTTTATGACATTATATTCTTTTACAGTTTTTATGTTCTATTTCTGACAGTTTTTTAACTTGTATATATATGTACATCATAAGATAATAAGAACATCATTTATCATCAATAATACAAAATTTTGATCTGTCTTTGTCCTGTTTTTTTCCAAAATTTTGAATTACATCATTGTTTTGGAATTTGAATGTCAATTACTAGAATATTCCCGGAACCAATAGGTATTTGAAAATCATATTTTTAACACTTTGTGCAAAAATTAACGGATTGCGATATTTCCCTTAATCTTTGGTTCCATCAATGGATCCTTCCTATCGACGAAGACCAACTAAAGAGCATTTGCCAGTAGCTTTCACCACTACCTGGTGGCAGGAAGCGATAACAATAACTGGTGTTGCTTTACAGAAACAGGTAAAATTTTCCGTAAAATAATAATAAACAAATTCGAGGACTAAATTTCCATATCTTTACATGGTTGTCAGAGTTATTGTATAGTATAGTCCGGAAAGGGACTTTGGTATTTTCGTAGACATTGCTCCATTACCGTCATGGATGATACTGACCTTGGTGCTAAAAAGTAAAATATTTATTTCAATTCAAGGAAAGTACACTCTTGCTTTTCAACGTTTCACAGGTTCCGTGGCATTGGTTATTTTCGTAATATATTTTTATTTAAATAGATATTAATAAAAAATTAATAATTTTATTTATAAAATGATTAAATAAATACGATAAAAATATAATATAAAAAAATTATATATACAAATCTGATATATATACAATATAAATAAAAATCCAATAATTACTAATGATTTACTACTCTTCCAAAATATGACTTACGGAACATTTTTCTAGTACAGTCCAACACATGAGAATCTTTTATATGTCTATATAAAATATTGAAACAAATAATATAATCAAATTGGCGGGTCCTAATTTTACTACAATTAAACATGACTAATCAAATTGCCTATTAACGTCTTTTTCAAAGTTGACAATGCTAACGTAAGTTTCATCAAATTCAGTAAAATCTTTATAAAATGATACTGTTAAAACCAATAAAAATATTATTTTATAAATTTATTTATTTATCCATAAATGAATAATTGATTAATTTATTGATTAGTGAATGTTTATTAATTTATAAAGATTTTTTAATATTTTTTACACATTTTTTCAAATTTTATATATAACTTATCAATAAAAACTAAAAATAAATATGAAAAAATACATATATAATATATATAAAATTTCAAGAATCATAATTCATAGTATAAAATGAAATAAGAAATCTGATAACATAAAAAACGAAAAAGTTATGGTAAATCTTACAAATTAGAACGAATGGGTATATAGAAAAAAGAGTTTTTCAAAATTAATGCTTTAGAAAATAAAGGATTACAAAATCTTTTAAGTAAATAGAAGACATATTTTGTTAAAATTTTAGATGTATATTTTAGTAAAGAGTAAAATTTTAAAAGAATAGAAGTAATTTGGAAAAACTTTATTATGCAATTTATATAAAAATTTTTATGTATTTGATAAATTATTAATTCATATTTTTGTTGAACCTTAAAGATTTATTTATAAATTATTATCTTATGTATTTAGTGAGATTATTAATTTAACATGTTAACTCAAGTTGGGACTGAAAGAAATTATTATCTAATCAAAACTATTCATTTATCGAGGTTTAATTATTTATTAAATATTAAGAACTCAAATAAAGAAGAAAAATTTTGTGTATTTTTTAATATGAAACTTCAATAAAACTTAACATAGTATATTGATATACTTAAATCTCATTATGTGCTATTATTTTTAGAAGTTGCATATATTCTTATATACCCAACAAAATCATTTTTTGTTTATCTTCTTAAATTTATCTATAATAACTAAAAAAAATTAAACTTTATATAATAGAATATAAAAGTTAACTAAATAAATTCTTTCAAGAAGTTATTTATTTGTAAAATTTATACAAACATGATATGCGTTTTGAGATTTATGAAAATAAGTAACATGTATTTTTCACTTCTATGTATACATGATCAAGATTTTGTAATATTTGCTAATATTAGTTATGGATATATGCCAATTTTTTATTGTCTATAATAAATAATTAAACAAAAAATTCAAATATACATAATTATATGATTTAATTAAAATAATGAAATTAAAGAAAACTAAAACTAAAGAAAAAAATTAATTAAAAAAAACTAGTGGTGTCCAACACTTGAGCCTTAAGCGGATATTGAACATCTTTAAATTTCAAAGAAAAAAAAAAAACAAAGAAAAGAAAACGACTATGATGGCCAAATTTAGTCCAGGGCTCCTCAAGTCCAGTTGACCTATTTGAAATATGAGCTGTCTTAATTATCCATTGGCCAACCTTCACTATGGATCTTGAATAGGACCACAAGATCGTGCAAACCTCTTGAATCTAGTTTTGCTTAGATTCAATTAGTCTGTTCGACATCCTACTCACCCAGTTCGACCATGGATAGATCTTTGTCTCCTCTAATTTCAAGAATCTTGAAACATGTCTTAGTAGCTCGGCATCCACTCTTTCAATAACTTTCATGCTTCTCCACGATCTCTACAACAAATCCACACTCTATCAACCATCCACGATAGACAAATATTGCACAAGACATTCTTTAACACTTAAGCCCATACTTTGTTAGGAATATATGACAAAAAGTTTAGCTTAATGAAACAATGATAGATTTAGAGGCATGGACAAATTCACTTTCTTTAGAGAATTTATATTGCTATGAGAGTTTTTAACGCGTAATTTCGTATGATACAACTAACTCTCGATACTTAAATATAGAAAATTCAAGTATCAAACCACACTTGGATTTGTTGTGAAATGTTTATGTATAATTGTTAGTTTAAGGAAGAAGAGAGTGCAGAAGAAAAAGAATGAAAATTTTGTGTAAGAATATGTTTTCCATTGAAGAACAACACCTTTTCTATTTGGTAACAAATTTCAAAGATCATGACTTTTGCCCAGAGTTAAAATGCTTTAAATATAGATATCATTAGACTTGAATTATATCACTTATAAACTTATCTAAATCATTTATCATAAATAAATGTGACCTAAACACATGAAATTATCCAAAAGTTTGATAATGAGTTGTAACTCTTCAAATTTTAACATTAAAATAATTCTGCAATTTCAACAAGTCCAGATCATTTTAAACTGGTCAGGATCATCTAGCACTAATGGGCATATGTAGTCTAAATCATTTCAAATTCGTCTAGATAATTTCGCATCAGCACATGTGTTCCTTTATTAAAAAAATAGTCTAAAACTTCTCACAAAAAGTTTGAACCTTTCATATAAACTCTATAAATCTCTTTCTTTAGTTCATATTTGACATGGGTACTACTATAGTTAATCATTAAGCTTTCCAAACATAAAGTCTAGATCATAAATCAAATAATTGGCAATCTATTTCAATATACTCTAGTACAATTTTTACCCACACTATCGTATACTTTACTAACTTAATCATCAGAGTGACTGTATTAGACAACCCCTCATTATCCTCTAACATGTGTTTGTTTTGTAGGCCCAACTTAGTCCAAGCCTAAATTCAATCATCTCTATCAACAAAAATTTGGCAACAATAGACTAAACAACCAATGGACCATATAATCAATTAATTAATGATAGGAAAAAGAAAAAGGAAAAAAAAAGGGGTAAATGACGCATTTGGTACCTGAACTTTGCAAAAAAGAGCAATAAACTACCTGAACTTGCAATTTAATCAATTTCATATTTATTGTACACTCTTCGTGTACCTTGTTACTCCCTCCGTCCATTTATTGAGCTCCGTTAGTACATGTTGAAAATTTTTCCAATCAACAGATGATATCTGTCCTAAGAATATCAAGTGTGTACTTTTCTAATATTTTTCAATTTTCGTGCAACCAAAAAATAAAAAGAAAAATACAAATAATCTGACTAAATCACACCCAATGACCATGGTTGGATTTGACCTACTAAAAGTTAAAATAAGTCATTTTTCTCGGCACCTCTTTTCACTCCACAAGTCTGTTAAAGGATTTCATCTTCTCAAATGTACATGAAAATGAAACCCTAAGTTTTATGGATTTCCTTGTTTACCTGAAAAGGTGTTACCTTTCGTCACTATTGCGCGTGACATGATTCCAGAACGTTTTCGAAAGACGAACTTGAAGCGGCTCGGCAACTCAGCAACTCAGTTGTAGTGCGGAATATGAGAATGATAATAAAGACAGGATGTCCTCTGAAGCATCATTTGTCCTGTGCCTATGACATAATCATAAGATCGTTGATGATGATGATGATAATGAGGACAACGATGAAGACGATAACAGCGGTAAATTAAAGAGGAAGATCAAGTGGTTCAAGTCGGTTAATAGTATTTATAGCTTGATGAAGTCCTTAGTTATTGAATTCGCTAGGAAAAATTACAATAACAAGACCACGAAGTGTAAATGTAATTGAGAATTTCTAACTTCAAAAAACTTATGTCAAGATTCTTCTTGTTATGAGAATGTGAAAAATTTTGTGTAGAAATATAAAAAAGTAATCTTGACTAATGGTGACCGGGTTTGATACTATAATGTGGTTTAAAATTTGGTTTGAATGTGTTTGGTTTAATTTAATGTAAATTTTCATAAAAAGTACAAAAAGACAGATGTCATATAGCGTCCGTGTGTAATTTAACGGAAGTTGAAGGAGATACTAATGGTGCATACGAAAAGTTTGCCTAAGTACGAAATTGATCAAAATAAAAGTTTAGATAGTTGATTGCTCATTTTATAAAAATTCAGATATCAAATAGGTCGTTAACCAAAAAAAAAAAAAAAACCATCGGTTAATTGTAAGCTTTTCTCTTTTTTATTTTAATTTATGGGTGGTAGGTGGTCCACTCCAGTTAAAAAAATAAATAGATGAATAAAAATTAACCAACCGTATGACACAATAGTTATTCCGGGTTTTTTTTTTTTTTTTTTAAAGATGCTCAGCAGCTGTTTTAATAGGTGGGCACCTCACAACCAACCCTCCTAATCAGGCTGCTACGGACCACATCTCAATTTTTTTTTTCTTTTGTTTTAATTTTCTCCAATTTTACTATCTTTTGTTAAATCATATAATTACAGATATTTAAAAATGTTATATTATTTAATTATTTATTATTAACAAATCAAAATTTGACACATATTCTTGACCAATATTACAAATTATTATAAAATATCGATCATATATCTACATATACAAATGAAAAACATGTTACTTGTATGCATAAATCTCAACACACGTGTCATGTTTATATAATTTTTTTGAATAAACAACTTCTTCAAAGAATTTATTTAATTAAGTTTTATACTCTAATATATAAGTTTTGATTTTTTTAGTTATTCTGGAAAAAATTAACAAAAAAAAAAAAGAAGAGAAAAGAAACTGATTTGTCAGGTACATAAGAATAAAATGCAACTTATGAAAATAATACAACCTGAATGAGATATAAGTATACCTATAACCTATATTCAGTTTTATCAAAGTTTATTCTTTAAAATATCAGCAAAACACGTTTTGGAATTGTTTGATGTAAGTTTTTATATCAAATCGCTTCCTCAAAATTGCTCTGAGCAATTGTGAGTCGTGTCACAAGCAACACGGCCAGAAAACGATTCCCTCTAATGCATGCAGGTTGCTGTTCGTGTACAGTTGCCGCATGCAAACTTATGCTGCAACAAGGCAGAGGATGTCCCACCTTATCCCCTTACCGACGGCGAGCATACTCATGTGAATGTGTGCCTTCTTTTCTTTCGGCCACCCATGTGCATGTGTACCTTATTACGATGGGAATTGGATAAAGGAATCGGATAAGAGATCAAAAAGATTACGATGGGATTCCCACAACCGATTGACCACGTGTTACAACCATACTAATAGATTTAGAAAGAGTCTTGACATAATAACATATGTAAAAATATTATTGGAAGAGCAAATTTAATTTCTTAAGCCCATGAGTTTGGCAGAAGAATAAATAAAGTAAACTTAATCATTCTTTCATTCCATATTAAATAGATGTTTTGATCTTTGGTGAGATATTTTAGTAAAATTTCTATGTTATCCTCAATCATAGTAACATGTAGAGTATCCCAAAATGAAAAAAAAAAAAAATACTTCTTATTTATAAATGTCGGAGGCTAAAATCAAACATTGGATGACATTCGAATATATAGATGAGATTAAATATTTGTAGATGATAGATGGATCATAACTGAAAATCTAATGATTAGTATTGAAGCCTTCTTTTTCTTTGGTAATAGCATGGAGTTGGAAGTGAACTTGAAGGAATCTAAAGGCTTTTGAGAAATACAAGAGCCCTCTTCTATTAAAATAAGCCTAATGCTCATTTAGGTTCTTTTAAGACCAACTTAAACCAAACAAAGCCCTGATGAGTTGAGAATGGCCTCTTGCTAGTCTACTTTTCGTATACAAGAAAATTGAGTTTAGCCGAGATGGAAGTAAACTAGAGCAATGATCTCTATTCCAAGTCTATCAAGTCAAATCTCTTTAAGATAACCCCTCATTTGACCCAATTTCCTAAACCTTGTTATTAGTCCAAGAGACCAGTCTATAACATTAAATTGGACTAAAGGCACAATTAACAAAATAACCTTTTGCAAAAAATAAATATAGCCTAACAAAAATATTATGTCATCAAAATGAGTTCAAGTGTTTATTTTAATAGAGAATGATATTCTTCCTTAGTGGACACTAGTTGGAACACATATTAATGGTGTACTTGGAAACCACAACATATATTTGTTAAATAGAAGTATCCAACATAGTAATACGACTATTATTAAACATATTATTTAGATTAATATTATACATACAAGGAAAAAGAAAATGAAAAATGGAATTTAAAAATAAAAAATAAATAAGTTTTAATAAATAATCCCAATATTACCATAATTGAAGTTTGTAGAAATCTTGTCACACCTAAGGAATGTGGTTTGTGTACTAATTTTGCTTTTTTTTTTTTTTTTTTGTCAAGAACTAATGCCTAATTTATGCACAATAACAAATAAACAATAATAATATAAAGAGAAAGGGATGGAGAGATTGCAACATGATATAACGTAATGTTCAGTCTGCCTCTTAATCTCTATGGTCTACAAACAATGCCTTACCCAAAAAAGTCTTCGCACACATTCATTTAATAAACAAATAATGCTCCAAATAGCTACAACAATTCAATCAAAAATACTTAAGTTGTGCCTTTATACCAAGCTCTCAAGCACATTAGGCACAATTTAATATTCTACTAAAATACTCACTAAGCAATTAAATAGTACTTTGCAATGGATAGCAAGATAATGAACCTATAACACTACCCAACTCTCTTTCTCACAAATAATTCAATTTACAAGAATAAACTTTTTGAGAATGTTTACAAGATTTCAATGCAATATTTAAGCTCAGTTAACTCCATACAACTCCCAAACAACTTGTATTTATAACATCTTGAGGCCTCTTAGCCATTAAACCCAAAACATTAAAAATCAGTTGAACATGAGATGCTCCAACAACTCTTTTTCTGCTAACTAGCGTTCAGACATTGCAAGCCCAACGTCCGAATGCTAGTTGCAAAACAATAGCAAACATGAGTGGCATATGGACGCCGCATCCTGCCGTCCCGGTGCTAGACCACCAAGACATGATTAGAAACATTCTAATCAAGCTAGCATCAAGACACCACATATTGGTATCTAGACACCAACTAGAATCCTAACTCCTTCAACTGGCCTCCCAACTCTAATTGCAGATTTGCACTATTTTACAAAAGGCAGACTAACACAAACACAAATATATATATGTATGTATATTTTCAAAACATTACATATCAAAGCATGTTTAACCAATTAAGTGTAACTTTTTTACAACTTTGTGTAATTGTGCTATATATTTTCTCATCAAAATTTACATTGGATAAGGTCACAAACGGTACCTAAACTTTGACAAAATAACAATTAAGTACCTAAACTTTGAAATCATTTAGTTCTAGAAAAACTTTGAAATTGCTTAATTTGATACCTGAAAAACTTTGAAATTGATTAATTTGGTACATGAAAAACTTTGAAAGTGATTAATTTTATACCTGAAAGAATTTGATGGAAGTATTATTAGAGTATACGAAAAGTTCTTTCGAGTATTAAATTTGTCAAATTCAAAGTATAGGTACTAAATTGATCAATTTCAAACTTCAGGTATCTAATTGTATATTTTGTTAAAGTTCGGATATTATTTGTGATATTAAACTGACTCATATTAAACTAACAAGTTCAACAATCTCTTCCTTTTTTATGAGAGCAATAATTGCTAACCGCCTAAACTTAACACCACTCCCCACTCTCTTAGTTAAGCATTCAAGTTTTGAAAAAATATTAGCAAATAAGTTCAAAAACTTGATGTTTCACTAAACGAAATAAAAGTTATACTTAATTTTAAAAATGACCTCATACACAACTTAAACATACTAACTGTGCAACTAACAAAATCATACCTTGAAAAAATGATTATCAATTACAAAGAAATCATATCACAATCCATATGACTTGCATATTAAAGTTTAAACTTCCCCATATTTCCTCAAAAAGTCAAAACACAAACCCAATTAGAAAATCCCATAACGTGGAATGGGAGACAAAGACCTGTAAAGGGAGGTGCAAACAGGCATCATAAGGTGTTTTTGTGACATCCAAGCATCACTAAACCTACAATTCACCTTTTGAATCGCCAAGAAATTCGTGGTGTTTTGAAGAATTCCTTAAGAATGCCATCCAAGATGTTGTTATCTACATGGAGCATGCAAGTAGGAATTGTTACCATGATGGATGTAGTGTATGCATTGAAGAGGCAAGGGAGAGCTCTTTATGGTTTCTACAGTTAAGATTACGATTAGGGTTAAGATTTGGAAATTTTAGTTTCACTACAAACCAAACACCCCACCCCACGCCAATTCCCTTTGGCTATTACAGTGCTTAACTACATATTAGACACAAAAGTTATTCTTTCAGAATTTCTGTTATAAAAAATATCGAATAATAATCCATAAGATGATTTGCTATTTAATGAAATATTCGTTCTCAATCACAAAATTGTTCTTATTATTAATAACCTTAGAGTTCACCTTGTGGTAATTTCAATTACTGTTCTCCGGCGAGCCAAACAAGAACATCATTTTCGTATTAACTCCACCCCGAAAAACCCATCCTGAAGAGCACAAAGCCAAAAGGAAAAAAATATATATATTTCCCATTAAAGCCTTTCTTTCATCCAACAAATGGTAAAACTGTCGTTAATCATATAAAATCTTTTTGGATTATCTAATTTTTATCTATATCTTATTTATATCTAATATGTTTGATCTGTTTATACATAAATATATCTATTCTTCATATGTATATATTTTTTGATAAATTATCTATTTAAAAACGATAAAAATAAAATATCAAAATAATTAGAATAAGACGAATCAAATATATCATTATTTCACTTAAGTCCTATTGAACCATCTATCCCATCTAGATTTCTTACTCCTTACATCTCATTTCCAATCCGAGTAGTCGAACTATTGGTGGTAGTTGCTTATCTTTTATTAGCATAATTGTTTTCCAGGCGGCAAATACTTGTTATATAAAAATAAAATTTAAACAACTTTCATTCTTATGATATATGCCAATTAAACTCTTTTAATTTTGCATGATTTTGTATATTCTATATGATTCTAAACTCTTTTTTCATTCTATGGCATAATAGGAACATATGCCTAGAACATGACAATTCCTAATTACCCATTTCATCTCTGGCCACAACCCTCACAGGACACCCATCTTTCATTTTTATAGTCAAATATGATATATAAGCACCGGCTCCTTGCCTTCTTCCACCAAGGGAACCACCCCAACCGCCGTAACAGTGCAAACATGCCGGCAACCACACGCTTCATTTGCGGAAACGTCATATCCTTTCCTAGACAAACAAATTTTTGACTCACGAATCGAATTCAGATTTAGTTGAGCTTTTCATCCAATTTGTTAAGAAACCTGAAATTTAAACCAAGCTCAATTTGTTTAAATAACCTATTTTTCTTTTTTTTCTAATTTTAAAATAATATATAAAGATTGTTAAATATATATACAAATATATTAACTAAAAATTAGTTTAAAAAAACCCTTACATAGCTTGTTTGGATAAAAAATCTTTATTTCAAGCATAAGCTTGGCTCACTTAGACTCAGCTCATTTACTAATAAAGTCCAACTTGAATAGCTTGCAAACAATTTGACTTGTTCGCAACCGAAAGTACAGGATGGATTGAACCCATAATCCGGCTGCTCCAGGCCGGTTTCTAGCCGGTTCAGGCCCGCGCCACCATCACTCCCGAAACTGACTATACTATCAAGAACGACATTGTTATTGTCGAATTCACAATATATCTACAATACTTAGAAGTTATATTCAAGTTTCACGGTAAAATTGTCAATAAACAACAAGTCTAGACAGGTGGACACATTCCTCTGTCACTGCTGGTGAAAAAATGAGAACTTTAGACAAGGATATAGGTTATGGGCAGAGACTTTCCGTAAAGCGTCAAAATGTTCAGAATCTTTTCGCAAGGTGTAGCTCGCTAATTATACCAAACAAAAGCTACAATAATATATGTACATATATATGCATGCATGCCTCTATTAGAATTAGAATACATTCAGCTGGTACAAGCAGGGATTGTAATTGTTTTGCTAGAGATCGAGAGGCGACAATGTCACAGCAATGTCCAGGTAACGTGCTTTTGTGAGTATTAATATATCTATATATATAGTGTGTGTGTGGAAAATATGAATAGTTATTTTAGAAAGGATGATGTGAAAAATTGTATCCGAACTTATGGAAAAAGTTTCATTAAATACCTCAAACTTGGTTTTAAATAATTCAGTACGTGAAGCAAGTTTTTACGTATATTTTTTCTATCTAAGTTTGGGTTTGATAATTTTGGTACTTATAATAAATTTATGTATATATTTTTCCTATCTAAAGTAAGTTCAATTAGGTATAAAGATGTACGTAAAAATTTCCTTCAAGTACTAAAAATTCCAAAGCAAATTTTAGGTACTTGATTATATTTTTTATGAAAGTTTAGGTATTAAATGGTTCAAAATCAAATTTTAAATACTTGATTGAACTTGTCGTAGAATTTTAGGTACCATTTTTCATATTGATCCTTTTAGAAACTATTTATTTTATTATCATATAGTTATTCACTGTGTGTATATATATATACATTGGGGTATTATAATTTAAAAACTAGTTTACATATAATTGTATGTAATTGACTCATGGGTGACCATGTAGATATAATATTATAATATAAATAACATGATTAAAACTTTGTATAATGAGTTATTTTTTATTTTATGGTTAGAACACCAATATATAAAAATTCATAAAAACATATTTCCTTCCCTATAATCATTAAAAATATGCATTTATACTCTAGATTTTTATTTTTTTTATTTTTTATTTTTTTACCATTACAATGAAAGAATATTCGAATCTGATGCATTACTTGAGAGATAAGTGAGATATCGCTAGACTAATTCTCAAGTGAGATATTAGATGCCACTAGATTATAAGGTCATTACCTTACACTAGTGCTCAAAATTATCAATGTTATGGCTATTTAAATCTTTCTCATAACTGTTAGCCCAAAAATATGATTTTATTATCTGCGTTTATAGATGATTTTCAGGGCTTCTATCATTTTATTTGTTTCTTAGTTCTACCATCGTTTGTCCGTCTATAGTTCTATACATGATTTTTTTAGGGTCTATATATATAGCAATTTTTTTCTTTTCCTTAACCGCATCCTTCTTGCTAAATCTAATTCCGAGAAAAATATGTTGACTATTATTATTATTATTATTGCAGGCTTAATTAGGTTAAACTTTCTAAAAAACTGAGGTTTAAAATTTGCAGGAAAACTATCATGGCCGGAGCTGGTTGGACAAACCGGGTTGAGGGCAATGGTGACTATACAGAGTGAGAACCCCAATGTTATGGCCATTATTTTGCCTTTAGGCAGTCCCATTATTTCCAGGGATTTTAGGTGCAATAGGGTTCGGGTTTTCGTTAATGCATTTGGACGAGTCGCTCAAATCCCTACCGTTGGATAGAGTGGTGAGACTTGGGTCAAGTCACTTATAAGGAAAATATAAGATCTATTGTTAGATCTTGCAATAAAGTTACAGGTTTGTTTAAGAAGTTGTAGGTATGGTAGGTTGTAAGTGATTTAACCCAAACAAGTCCCTTGGATAGAGTGACCCAATTTGTATCTCTCTCTCTCTTGTGCCAACTTTTGTGAAAGTTGCTTGCCACTCGTGTATGAATACCTATTGTCAGCATATTTAAGTGTGATTGTTCTATAAAGTGTGCTTTTGTTGAAACGTATGATTCGTGATTAAGGCTTTTTCTTTATGCGTATCTGAGGGGGTGAATGATGATATTATGATGAGAAAAGCTTTTTCTTTTATACTTATCTATAATTTAGTTAAAACATAGAGTACTAATTATTATTTCATACATAACTATATTTCTACTAAATCATAGATGGGATTGAACTACCTACTATTTTTTTTCATGTGTTAAAATACATAAATAATTGATAATTATTTATCACACATATACACATGTGGCTGTGTTTGAACACATCAAACATGGTATAAGATTCATGTACCAATTCAATATAATTTAGTATCTCTCTCTATATATATAGATGAGTACTAACTATTATGCCTATTCCTTTGTGTCTAAATTGAGGCTTTATAGGGTTAAAAAATATGTTTGATTTATTCATAAGATCTAATATGCTTTACCGATATATTGTTACCTAAAAAGAGGTTGATATTATAACCAGCTTGCTGCTTAATTATTATTTTCTTTTTAATTTTTATCTTTGTCCTGATTTGTAATCTTGGTTCATTTCATGGGATATGATTAAAAAACAAAAACAAAAAACTAAACTTCTACTAATTTTGATGGGTGCTCAATAGGATTAGGATAACTAAAATATATGATATTATTGCCTAATGGAACTGGTGATAGAGTGGTGATCATATTTAAGTTATATAGGTTGTCAATAAGGTGACGAAGATGGCAATGATGATGGCAATAATAATGGTAATGGTGATGGTGGAAGCATCATCTAGTGATCGCAATAGCGATGATGACGTAGTGTTGATGAGACAATAATCATGATAACATCGAGAGCATGTCTATCTAACTCTTCAAATCCAAGCTCTCAGAGTCTTTGATGTTGATAGTAGTAATGATGGGGTTTTGTAGTGCTAATGGGGGTGGTTATAGCTTCGAAAAAAGTTGGGTCAAGTCATGTATGGATACTTAAATTTTTAGGGAAGATACAAGATCCACTATTGGATCTTGCACAAAATGGTAAGTTTATTTAAAAAGTGATAATTGAGGGAAGTCAAAAAAAGTAGTAGATATGGTAGGTTATGTAGAAAAGTTGTAGATGGTAGATCGAAAAAGTAGTAAGTGTGATAGGTCAGTGACTTAACCCAAGTAGGTCTCTTATATCGAGTCCATGATAGTTATATAAGTTGAGTCCATGATAATTATATAAGGTGGGAATAGTGGTAATGACTAAGTTATGGAAGTAAGGATTTGGGATTTTGTGGAGATGATATGAAAAGATTATTATTATGAAATATTCAAAGGATATTGCACCTAATATGCATGTGCAAGTAATGTATAAATACTAATAAAATTTTAATATATCACAATGTTCAAAAAAATGGTGGGTATCCTCTTTAAAAATATTACTATCATATATCAAATATAATTGATAATTGTTATGTGTATTTATATATGGCGAGTGTAATGTCTAAAATTATTTAATAAATTATAGTTCTCGGCATTCAAAATAATATTTTGGGAAAAAAGAAATTCAAGGAAGGCATATATTCAAGAAATGAAGCTATCCCTTGGGTTTATGGGATGATATATATATATATATAGTACTTTCATATCCGATGTAAGGAATAAACTGACTAAAATATAATTGATAAGTCAACAAGCTTATATCGGTTAAAGCATTTCAGATACCTATAATTAATAACACTTAATTTCATATCAACACCCCCACATAAAAAAAATGAAAAAAGAAAAAGAAAAAGAAAAAAAGACTAGCAAGGCTAAGTGGATTTAAGGAGTGAGTGAAAATTGAAGTCCTACATGGGATGTTAAGAGAAAAATTAAGAACAAATTAAATCATGACAAATCACAACTCGGTGAGGCCAGGTGAATATAAAAAAGGATGATGGAAAATTATAGTCCCACATTGGGACAAACAAAAAAACTAACTAACTAAAATATAAATGATCTCAATTTTAATATCTAACTCCCTCCACATAAATTTAGAATCACACACTTCAAACAAGAGATTAAGCCGATAAGTGGGCTAGCTATCGATTCAGGTGCTATGTTACTGTGTGTATACGAGACTTTAGAAGCTTTTAACAATCGGTGAACTTCAGATCAGATCATCAATTTTGGTTAAAGGTGCTCTGACCAGTTTGGCTTTTTTGTCGTTAATTGCTTTTGGTTTGGATGACTTAAACAATGGCTGTAAAATCATAATCCTACAAATGGAAAATAAACAATTCTACGTATTTATTATTTTATAAAGGTTTTTTTTTAATTTAAAGAAGCAAAAATTATATAATTGTAGATTTGCGTTGAATTGTCACTTTGAGTATATGAGTCTATAAACTTACAATTGTATATAATACCATCAATTCTATCGATTTTATACCATCTAATCTCACTAAAATCTCATGTTTGGCAACTATAAACAAAAGTGCATTTTATTATGCTTTATTAGTTAGAATTTGATACAGTTTGATCCGAATACTTGATTAGTTCGCTAGGAAATATAGTGAAAAAAGGAGGAGGTAATTGGATCTATTGTTTTTGTGAAATTCTCTTGAGTATGAATTAATTTTCATTCTGAGATATACTATTCATACAGGCATAAGGAGATATCACCTAGTCCGAGAAAATCCTAAAATTACCATTCAATGGACGATTAATATTGCACCTAAAATTTAAAAGCTGTTTTACGAGTTATATTTAATAGAATTTACTCATTAAATTTCTCTACCTTATCCATCACTGTTTACTCGTGTATTCTGTGGACGATTAATAATTGCCCCTGAAAAGATGGTGTAGCAAAAATAGATAAAGGGCTCATGAATATGACATTTAACAATTTCAACCCTCCAAATATGGTTTTAGCAAGTATAAGTTTGTTTTGATATCTAGGTAGCGTGTGGTTATAAAAACTAGATAAAAAATAAGGACTGATGAGGATTAAACAGCACACTAAAAGAAGAATTGAACAATACAATTCTTATACCATGTTTCGTATATACAGTACTAGAGAGCAGTGGATAAAACTCTTATTAAGGTATTTTGTTTTTATCCAATTCTAATACCTTTTGTATCATGAAACATAAAGGATAAAAATTTTAAGTTCCGTCGGGTTTATAAATAGAGTTTCATTCAATTCTAAATATATTTTGTAAATCGAACATGATACAATAACCTCTACCCAATTCAATATTGCAAAAAATTATATAATTAAACACTAGCTTAGTAACTTTTAACTCTGAAAAGTTACACACTGTTACTTTTATCCCTATAGGTATTCTTTTAATCTAGAAACTCTTCAAACTTATTATTTGTTGTGAAAGGCGATATTCAAATAATACAAAATACAATTGGACATAAAAATTAAATATAAAGGAAATATAAGCTTCCAAGAATGCCTTCATGACTAGTATCTACATCTACCTGGTCCAGCCTCTGGTCGACTGACCGCTAGCTGGTTCGACTGGTTTTGTTTGGGCCAACCTTCACGTCCACCCTACGGTCTCTACGTGTCCAAGCCTGCCCTCGCTCCAAGGTCCTCCGACATGCAAAAATGCCTCAGAACCCCGTGCTCCGTTGAATTTTCTTCCATGTACTCGTTTAGTGCTCGCTCGATTCCCATCGTTGATCCTCTATAGCTTCCATAATTTCGTTAATTAAGCAGTCTTCGCTCTATTTGGCGACAAAATTCCTTTCCTATTGTTGGGGATTAAGGATTGAAAAAAAAAAAAAAAGAACGGGTAAAGCTTGAATGCAGCTTTTCTAATAACACCTTTCATTGAGATATGATATATAAAAAATGAAGAATTTTGACACGTTACATCTTAAAAAGAGGTTTTATTTATAAAAATAAGTGCAGAGATACTTTACTTGTTGATGGATATGGCATACCAATTTGGATTTCAGGCTTGATACCATTTTGATTTCGTTTTTAAATTGAATCGATACTGAATCGAGACAAATATGATATTAATGAAAAACTGACGGTTTTACTCATAAATTGATTAAATCGAACTGATACCAATCTAATACCTATAAGTTACCGATACAGATCCAATATAGATAAAAATCTTACAATCCAAATGAGCATGACTCACACCCTTCTCGTGGGCCTATCAGCCAATGTGAACAACACTTTTATTACGTAAATGCTTGAATTTTATGATCTTCATTAAAGAGGCCGTCTACTTCATAACTTGAATATGGATTAATATTATATTAAGTATCTTAATGATAAAATCATGATTAAATACCAAATATCTAATGTTACACGAAAGAAAATATTGTTCTAACATTTTTTTTTGTGAAGTAAAATAATTTTAGCCATTAATTTGTAAATTTAAAGGAAAATAAGAATTTTCAAGAGTATCTAGATTCGTTAATTACATATTCTTTTTAAATTCATTGGAAATATATATTTATATATAGAAATTTGGAAAAAAAATAGGTAGTTACTGAACTTGTCAAACTTTTTCGGTCTTTATAAATTAAACGCTAAACCCTTTTTGAAAAACACTTAACCTCTCCTCTCTCTATATATATATAGATATTTTACGAAGAAGTAAATAAACAAATAAAGGGTATATTACATCGAATTAGACCAGTATTTTCAAGTGATTGAAGGGATCAAAATTTTTAGTAGATTCATTTAAAGTATGAACTTCTAAAATGGTTAAAGAAAGGGAAAAAAAAAAAGAAATCAATGTTTTATAATGAAAATCATATAAGGAATCTATAATTGATTGTGGAAAAAAAATCAATCGAAATTTAATCAAAATGTTGATATCTAAATGAATTTTGTCAAACTTTGATATTATATTTGATTCATTTTGTGACACGATAAAACCTTTTGTTGTAATTTACTCAATAAATAAAATAGAGGCGAGTAACAGTCCATAAGTGACCATGTACCATCGAAATTACTACTGTGCCAAATTCGTGATATATATACATACTAAAAGGTCAGATTAAATAAATATATTATATATATATATATTACATACCAAGATTATTTCATGTTTAACCCTTATTTTTTTAAAAAAAATTACATAAATATAAATTAGAGACAAATAGTTACATAATTATCATTGTTATATCGCATGTTTAGGGTTTTTTTGTGTATCGTATGTTGAACATTCAATACACATGCAATTATTCAACGTGTATCGTATAACCAATATGCAATACACTATTAGACCTATATCTTTCCTTCAATAGGCAATATAGATACTTTTGTAAGTTTGATTAGTACCGTTGCTAGATTTCTTCTCCAACATGCGATACATATAAAAAAATTTATATCACTTCTTCAATATGAAATATAGAGATGGCAATTTGATAATTTTTTTCTACAATTTATATATTTATTTATTTTTTCAAGAACAACAGACAAATCTTTCATCCACTAATGCCTATGAATAAATTTCAGGAAAATATCAATGATATTTTAACACATAAAAAACATTAAATCATTGTAACAGAGTCTACCACATGTCTAACAATTACTGATATTCGATTTACGTACTGGTGGAAAGAATGAGAACATTAGACAAGTACATAGTAGTGGCAGAGTGTGCTCGATAAGCGTCAAAATGTTCAGACTCTTTTCGCAAGGTGCATCGCGCTAACGAAAGCACTTTATTTATCATTTTCCTTCTTCATATATGCATGTATAGATATAGATATAGATATAACGAGAATACATTATAGCACAAGGAAGGAGTGTTTGGAGGGTTTGTCTTTGCAAATTGCGAGAGAGGTGACAGCGAGAATGTCAGTGCGTTGTCCAGGTAAGTAAGATTCATGTCATGTTCAGTTGTGTTTTCTTTTTTATAAATTATTTAAAAAAAAAAAATCCTTACAAACTCAGCTCATGACTCGTTGTCTTGTGTTTTTTTTTTTTTTTTTTTTTTGGTGTGTAGGGAAAATAGCATGGCCGGAGCTGCTTGGAGTGAATGGAAGGACAGCGGCAACGACTATAGAGAGGGAGAACCCTTACGTGAGGGCCTTCGTTTTGTTGGAGAACACCCCCGTTCCCGGGAATTTTAGCTGCAACAGGGTCTGGGTTTTTGTTGATATAATAGGACGAGTCGATCGGGTTCCTGTCGTTGGATAGACTATCCATATCTATCCCCCACCCACCTCCTTTCTCTCCATCCAGATATGTGTGTGTTTGTGTCATGTAGTGCCAGGAGTTATGAATTATGTGGCATCATCGTTCTGTATTCAAATTTGATTTCGATGAGGCAAGAAGAGTTTTCGGGGTTAAATCTTTGAGATATGTGCAAAGGCCTCATTAAAATTTACGATCTTAAACTTTTCTATTGGTTGGTCATGGTGCAATATATAGCCAACCAATTTAAAAGTCATTTCATTCCTATTAAATATAATCGGCTTAGATGTACTTCCTTTGGAAAATGATACTTATAATACTTTTAGTCCTTGAAATTTAGCTACTTTTCTAATCTATGGATCTGTTTAACAATAAACAGATCAAATACAGATGATAAATAGATAACAAACAACCTATTTACTCATAAAAAAATCAAACAGACCAGATAAAGATTATATAGCTGACAAACAAATAGCAAACAGATACAAAAACTGATAAAAAACAAACCATCTTCACAAAACCAAGTCTTAATCCCCTTTCCCCCCACCCCCCTCCTCTCTCTCTTTATTTGAGTCTTCTAACCTAAAAAAATATGGAGACACCAAGTGAGTGGTACCATAACTGCGTCTTAAGAAACTTAGCGATGGAATGAATGAACATGAGAATTTGTTCTCTTCAAATGTTAATTGGAAGAAAAACACAAAGAACCACATGTTAAACTCAAAATGATACACTAACTGATTCTGCATTTCATATTATCATACAAATTCACTGGACGATGAATAGGGACTTATATAATTGTACATTACAGAAATCATTAATTAAAAGGAAGAAAAAATGCACGAGTTGAATTGTTAGTAATTAAGAGCGGAACATAAAACGAGAGAATATCGATGCAACTTGCAATGCCAGTATCAGCTCCTCGTCCATATCAGCTAACTGTACAAAATCTATTGGCCTACCTGAAGCCAAAGGAAGGCTTGCTCTTTTAAAGTAGAGCTCGCTTGACTAAACTATCTTCTTGCTGTTTCTATCTTCACGTTCTATTACTCGAAGTCAACCAAAATGAGGGAGCTGAAAACACTGCAGGTGTGAACATTTCAAGCAACAGTCCTTTATGGCTTCCATAATTTCATTGTGCAGTCCTCACTATATGTGACAACGAGATTCCTGTGGGGATGGTGGGTAACACCAATCACATCTTTTTCATGGACCTGCCAGGCAAAATGCAATGGGATCATTGTAACAACCCTTTAATTGCACGGAAGCCAAAGAATTATAGCTTGCATGCTTTCAATTGCACTGAGGACCAACTAAAATGCATTCAGCTCAGTATATAAAGAACATCTTAGGCATCGAACACAAGAAAATCCATGGAAACAACAAATTCTGGGTGGATGCTACTTTTTTCCTATAAACCAGACAGGTCGAATGCTACTTGATGGATGCTAATAATAGTCTCCATGAATGTTTGATAGAAGCATATACCTAGACTTTCTTGCCAACTCAAAGCAAGAGTTAATAAAAAAGAAAGCTTTATAAAATAACCGGATGGAACCACAGAATGAGACGCAGTTGCCACAGACAGAAGATATATATGTACAAGTATCCGAAGTCAAATGAAAGATATATATGCGATGACAGTAGAATGGCTCCCTACCAAGTCAATAATACATCACAGTAGCATCTTCAGGTTTCAAGAAAACATACCTTCATAAGATGCTCCAATTTACCAGACTGATGACTGAAACAATACATGTTTCTGCAAAGAAATAATGATTGTAAGCACATATGAAAGCACAGCAACCTGAATAAACAATAACAATGAGAAAAGGTGGAAATCCATATAAAAATCTAATCTGGAAATCATGTGAGAAAAATTTTAATGATGTAATTTAGAAATTGCTGTATGCATACACTAGCCATAAAAGGGCCCATGCAGCAAGTGCTTTCCAACACAGGTGAAAAAATAGGAGAGGGATATTGCATGTCTTTGCAGAATCACCCACCCTTGCATTTCACAAGAGATTTTTGGCACCTCAAACCTCTGATTTTTCGATGACCATGGAAGCTACTTAAACAGTTGCATGGGAATTCAACTGAAAAGAATCCATGTGGCCTTTATGCCAGTGCAAGTCATACATTATTTTGGCACTACCCATCTTCACTTGCCATAGCCACACTTGCATCCATGCTGAGACTGTCCATGTCCATCTTGACGCATCTAATTCCATATAGTCATGGCATGTCACTTTGACACATGCCAGAGGGAATACCAAATTCAAGCAAGATGGACATGTAGATAATTAATTTCCAAAAATGTGCAAGCTGATTTATGTGCATTCAGAAATAGCCTGTCCCTATTAAGGCATCTAAAACTAAAGGTTACTCATCTTAAAAATAGAAAAGATAGAGATGCTTTTCCAGTTATATGCAGCTGACACTTTGCATTCTAATTCTAAAGATCATTTCATTTCAAATGATGTTTCTTAACAAGGATATGTCTAATTCAAAACTTGACATAAATCACCAAAATTTTAATCTTCATAGCTTTGACTGAAACATACAGACTATTGAATTCAATTATACCAACTCATGCATCACACTGAATGAATGTAAACAAAGTAGATAGGCCGCACTACACTACTATAGAGAAAGTTGTTTAAAAGGAAACAAATAACTAAATCCTTTGCTTTAGATCCATTATTGTATAAAAAAACAGCATCAAGTAAATACCTGTCTTCCCAACACAGTATATCCATTCTCCCTTTGGAGATACACATGCTGCAGCAAAATCTCCACCTTCTCTTTTACCAGATGAGAAACTCTTCACAACCTACAAGCGAAGCGGTTTGCTCTTAACTAGACTTCAACAGGAAACAGGAAAAGCAAAGAGAAACATTGAGAAAAAAGCCATGCCTTTAACTATTAACTAAGTTTTATTTGACTTCATCCAAATGGACAAATCTGCATCCTCATCATCAAACCTAAGCAGAATTTCCAAGTCTTTCACAAAGTAATTATTCTGGGCAAAAATTTCAACTAAAACTTGTAGGCTTGTAGCTCAATCAATATGAATGACAAAACGTGCAGAAATCGAAGGCCCCACTAGTAGGAAGATATTCTTTATAAAATGAACAAGCAATGAAAGTGGTCTTCCACAAATAGTTTGCTTTTTCTGTAAGTATATCTTCCTTGATATTTTACATTTTCAAATTTCATAGAAAAACCACGGTACAATTGCAGGGTCTATCTCTCCTTGCACACAAAGCAGCCGAACATCTTGACTATGTACTTTGACATTCAAAAAACAAAGCCACTAAGGCGCTTTCCTGCTGTTCACATTGATAATACACTTTGAAACTCATCCATATATGTTCTATAGCTTTATAAAACTTCACATGTACTAGAAAGTCATGGATGAGATTATCTCAATCAATTCGACAAACGTCTTCCCCTGTGAAATCATAACAAAAATTAACCTAATGTATTAATGTTGGCTGACAACATGCAAGGGAAATATTATGATCAGTTTTTGGTAACTTAAGAAACATATTTTTGTAATTAGCATTGTAATCTTAATTATGCCATCAATTTAAGAACCACAATAACTTCCGTATAATATGAAAAAATGAGACAAAGGAACAGAAAATTTGAGAGGCATCCTCACAAAGATCAAATCATCTGCCAACATTTTAATCTTGATAACCCCATTTAACCAAGATCTACAAACTTTAAGCATTCAATGAAGCACTAGAAAACAGAGAACAAACAAGTAAAAACAGAAGAAGAAGAAGAGAAAGCATATACTGGGTTGGCTATGGCAGCATTACTCACAAGTATATCAACAGAAAGTAGGATCAATATGTATGTTAGACATAGATCCTTAACACTTTAAAAAAAAAGTTGTTACCCTTGTGTGGAGATGTCAATGATATCAATTTTTATACAGTAAATTATAAGCAAATAGCATATCTATCAAGTGTTTATGCTCCATTGCTGTTATAAGAAATTCATATTTTTGTGATTCATTCTTGACAACTCTAATTCATCTCTTGCAGTTTATTCATAAATAACAAGAAACTGAATATTTTTTCCTGCTGAAACATAATAAGCACTTTCCACAATTATCTTATTTTTTGTAATGTAAGAGATTCATTCTTACAAAATGCAGATATCATTTTTACAATGCAGATTGTTAGTTGCACACATGGATATAATTTGATGAACATTTCTTAACAAAACAATCACCTGTCCCTGAAGTGTCATTATATATATTGAAGATGTCTTATTACAGACAACAATGTGATCAGTATTCTTTGGAAAGATGTGAATAGAATTAACGGAAGCATCTCCACCCTGGATATAAGGAAGAAGCAATATTGTGTAAGCATGAAGCCAAATATTTCATAATAAGGTAAAAACAATAGAAAAATATAAGATGCCTCATTATTTACCCTTAAAGGAGGTGGCGGCTTAAAAGTTTGGAGACAGTCAGCTGTTTGACATCCCAGACCTGTAAACAAAAAGAACATAAATTTTCTGCTTCAGAACAAGGGAGGAGGGGTGGGGGAGTTCACCTATAACCTGAGATTCAGTGAGGATACCTTGACTGTACAATCACTGGAGGCTGTAATAACACGAGTTCCATCATTGGTAAAGATTGCGTCATTCACATAAGAGTTGTGTCCTCGGAATTCTTTCAAAAGCTTTCCTGATTTAAGGCCATGTATTCTGCATCAAGCACATTAAATTTAACAGTGGGAAAATTATCTTTACAAGCAGAAGCACATGAAGACTGTTTGCTGTCAAGAGGAAAAGAAATCTTGAAAGAGACCTAGCTGTGCTGTCAAAGGAAGTGCTGAGTAACTGACTCCCATCACGAGAGAATACAAGACTTGTGACACCTTGAGAATGTGCACGCTCAAGTCTACGCAAGCATTGGCCAGTCCTAATGCGCCAAACCTGAAACATCATCAACACAGAACACAAATATTTTCAGCTTTCACAAATCAAACCAATTTTAAGCATTCATGAAAACACTGGCCTACAGTATTGACATACAAATGTCTCTGTTGATTTTCAGATACTTGCACAAGTGCACTTAATACTTTACGTCAAATATGCATGAAAGCATAAAGCTCAGAGAACTACAAACTTTAGCTCTAAATTTCAAAATCACACCACCCTATGTGCACTTGTTCAACTGCATGACTATGACCATAACCAGATATGTCTGCCAGTCAGAAAGCTGGTGCTTCTAATATATTTATCCAATGAGATTTGATCAATTGCCAAAATTAAATTTATATTCGATAACCTTTTATTGTTGGCTCATATACCAACGAAGATTAAAGTAACTTGAAAAGCAAAGAAAAGAATGAGTAAAAGCTAAAAGGAAAGATGAAAAAAAAAAGAGAGAGATAGAGGGGCAGAAATGAAAGAGAGGAGCAAAGAGGCAGAATGGCTACTAAGTGGTCCCACATGAAATTAGGCACCTGTTGGCACCACTGGCAAGATAAAATAACACTCTTTCTAGGCAATAAGCATATATGGTATCAGAAAAGGAAATCAGAGGCTTCAGGTTAGAAACAGGGAATCTTGTAATTAAGAAGTACATCCTGCATGTAATATTTGCAATTTGACCACAATGTTACTACATTTATTCCTATACTAGAGCTGTGGTTTTTTAACAAACCTTACAAAAGGAATCCCAGCCATGGGCATAAACTTTACTAGTTGCTTACATTATAAAATTAATGAGACTTCACTACTTGAACTGCATGTGCCCACCCTTTCTACGTGCTGTTAACAGACATAGGAAAAACAAAATATTAAATAACAATGTGGTCTTAGAAACGGATCCTCTAATCCTGCAACTATCTCTTGTTTGCTTTAAGACAATTCACATGATACAAACAGGAATAAACTTCATCTCTGCTTTGCTTGTTATACATATAGTTTTGGAGGTTGACCTGGGCAGGTAAGATGTAAGCAATTGTGTAAAGATCTTTCTGCCGTTTTAAGCATTATAGATCAGTCAGGAGATTTCCAACTTAGTTTCCAGCATATTGAGTATAATGAAACTATGAATCGCGAATCTATCACAAAGAAGGTTCCAACTGTAAGAAAAAGGATATACAAAATTCATTTTCCAGATCATTGTCAGTAGTCAATAGTCATATAAGTGAAACTCTATGGAAATATAAAGTTTGAGGAATGATTAGTTTAAAATCAGCAACACAAGAAACGGTAGAAATATGAATATCCCTACAATCGAACAAAGAAATTTTACATACTTTGATCTTTCCATCTTGGGATCCCGAGGCAAGCATCTCAGAGTCTCTGCTAAAGTCAACACAAAGGACAGGATCGTCATGCATCATGAAAGTCTCCTGCAAAAATCTAAAAACATCAGCAATTGAACAAAGGAAGCATGTCTGCACAGAAGCAAGAAACTTCAACGATGTGGATTGATCTTATATTCAAGTTCAGCTCAGCCACCATTCAATAAAAACCAAAACATAAGAATTAAAACAATAATGAGTACGTTAATATTATAAGAACTAATTTCAGGACATAACCCAGAAGAACAAGAGAATCTCTATGGGCAGCAAGAACATAAGAATGTTGCAGAGGTAAGTTTCTAATCTCTGTCGTTTTTACAGTACAGCATGAAAAACCTTCCAAAGAGACTAGAACCAAAAAGATTAGGACCTTTTCTCATCACTTCACCAAAAAGTTAGAAATGTATCCATACCCTAGATTCTCTTGCCATCTTACAAGAAGAGAAAAATAAGGAAAAAAATTATATGCAACTATCTAATATGATAACTTAAACTAAAGAAAAACAAATCTACAGATCAAGTCCAACTGAATTTATTCCCTTTTTTGACCCCTCTTTCAGGGCGTTCCTCAGAAAACAGATGGATGGGGGCTTAGCCCCAATGAATTTTACGTTCTCTTTAATCTAGAATCCTTTTTTGACCCCTCTCTTTCAGGGGCGTTTCTCAGAAAACAGATGGATGAGGGCTCAGCCCCAATGAATTTTACGTTCTCTTTAATCTAGAATCCTAAGAAGAATATTCTTCAAGAAACAGGCTAATGTAATATAAAAGAACTCACGTCGGCCTGATATTGGAGATCCTTCTTGAGCTTCCCACTCATGTAATCCCACACCTGAAAAGCATTGGAAAAATTAAAACATCTCCAAAAAGCAACATTTAGCCAAGTTTCTACAACAGTTTTTTAACCACATTAATTAAACATCTCAACTGTATTTACCTCAATAAATCCATCAACAGAACAAGAGACAAGAAATTGTCCATCTGGTGAGAATCTAGCACATTCTGCATGGCTTTTTGTTCCAAACTGTAGTCAAAAGTACACCCACATATTGTATCAGAGATAGAGCAGCACATGCAAAAAGGCTTCCATTTATAACCAAAAGAACGAGGAATGTAGGATTATTGGTCTGCTACTAAGATATACATGTTATGTATACCTACTCTCACAAGTATTTATTCAGCAGCCACATTCTTGTTTCAAGATCATTCTTAGAGTAAGACTCTTATTTCAGTTCACATTACTCATTAATGAAGAAAAGATTTAAAGGTTCAATCTTCAATCAGTAAGGAAGGATGGGAATTGTGACACTTATGGGAGGCACTTTGCTGCTTGTGCAAAAATATCTAGGCAAATACTGGTACATACTTGATCCAAGAAATGATTTTCACTATTTCGGTTAGCATTGAATGGTTTCTGAAGCTCTTTCATATTACTATCAGAATATACAGTCCTCTATTTTATATTATGGAACGCTGGGAATCATTTAAGTTGCACCATTTCCACCAATATGAAGTTAGGAACACAGACAACTAATCACCAACATCTCCAGTTTCTCTTTCCATATAAGAGAAAGGCAACAAGATAGGGAGACAAAGTGCAAAACCTAAATACAGTAAGTTCCCTTTTGATTGGTAAACAAAAAGAAGCCACCCCTTGAAACCCCCAGCAAATCTAAATTGAAGCAAGACCTCCCATCAGCAAATAAAGAAGTCACGATATTCAAATGAGGAAGGACATTTTAGGCCTAATCGAGGAGTGGAATTATTTCTAGTTTGACTGCAAATTCATCTTGCTCCAACCTTGATAGTGTGTGATACTGTTGTTGGATACATGTCATCAACATCTTGCTTCATTGCAGCTGTTCCTCGAAATAAATCAAACTGAGTTCCTGGAGGAAGCAACCCTGACAGAGGACAGATAAAGTACAGTGAAATTCAAAACTCATTCCAGAAAACTGAAAAGCTTGCCACTTCTATTAATAAAATATATGCTATTATTTCTAAAGAAAAACAAATTTGCTTAATTTTTTTTGTTTTTTTTGGGTTGAATATTTGCTTATGTTTTGAATAACAAACAATAGCAGTCTCTGCCATAAACCTGCATTCTAAGGAAAAAAAAGTTACATTTGACTAAACCCAATATGCCAATACAGAACAAGGGGGATGGCTGCACCTGGGTTGGTTGTCTGCTGGAATTTTTGACATAAGTAAATAACAAATGAAAAAATAAAAAGACTGGAGAGTTTAGTCAATGGAGTTGTGTGTTGTAATTTTGCTTTCAGAAACACAAACAGAAAAGGTCACTTTTGATTATCATATTTGGGGGCTTGCACCATGCGGTCCCTTTTTGTGACTCTTTGAATACCTGCTTTTTTAGATTTGCTACTGGTTTACAAAATCTTTGTATGGCAGCTAAACATACCATACATTCTACTTAGCATCAATCAATATAAACTCTGCATTAAAAATATGTGGTTGACATAAACTGGACTGCATTTAAGGTTTCAATTTCAAGTACAACAATTTCATTCGTATGAAACCAAACAAATAAAGAAAACCACTGTAGTTTTTTGCAGCATGGAGAAGAATGGAACAAACTATACACACAAGCTTATAAACTAAAACTGTATCTTGCTTTCTTCCAGAAGAATTAAGTAAATTAATGAAATCAAAAGAGAAAGAATAAGTACCCTGGTGCTGTTGCCATTTTAGAGCCTGACCAATTAGCGCCATTAACCTTGAAGGGGCACTACAGTAACTCCGCAGCAATAGCTTCCATACACCAAGAGAAGGAAATACAGAAATGTGCACCGTTAGATTTTTGCACAATTGTAATATCTTAGACTGATTAAAGCAAAAGGCAGAGAAATTTGCACCACCTACTCTTAGGTGGTAATCATTCTAATTCTGATAACATGTCAAAAATTTCTTCAATAGAAACTCACATATGCCAAAGTTAATAGAAGATTTGATCATGCTAACTGCTTATCACTGAAAAACCTCTTTAATCCATCAAAATAAACTTTATTTAAATTCATCCAAGCAACATGCAAGAGAAGCGTATCTTTAGGAGGCACATAAGCTATACAAAAATCCATGAAAATAAAGGGAAAAGATTCATGCTAACTTTTAAGATTGAAAGGGTGCAGGAAGAGAAGAAAACCTTGGGCAATTTGCGCACGACGCTTTTCTTTCGTTGAATCCTGATAAGCCTGTCAAAGATGACAAATTTCCTGTCAATGCACATCACACTCTTTTTTATATGTCCAAAGAAGTCTGTGAAAAAGTTCACTCATCTGACAAATTGCCGGATGCAAATGCAACATTCTACACTACATTCACCTCACCAGTCAATAGAAAAAGAATGGCAAGGTGTGCTTACTCTTTTAGTCAAAGTCAGTTTCCTACTGGATAAAAATGGATCAGCAACCCTATCACAAAGGCTCATCAAGTACAGTTAATCTTCTCCAATTGGTTGGATACCGCAGGACCACTAAAACTACTTGCCCAGGAGACTTTGATGAGTAATAGAAATCCAATACCCTGACAAGCACTTTTCCTCGCATTTTAGATAGAGATAATTCAAAGAGTCAAGTCTAATGTTCTTGCAATTCTATGGTTGATTTGAATTCCAGAGGAAAAGATAATATATGAGAATTTTCAAATGCTAGAAAATCTATTTGGGAATCTGTCTCCTGAGTTTTGAAAGCCAGGACAAAAAGCAAGACATGCAGTTACCAGGATTTGATGATATATTATATGAAAGACATCTTTTTGTATATCCAATACCATAGTTTCATTTACATAATGCCTGCCAACAGAAGCAATTTCTTGGTTTTTCAGCCAAATTACATCTTATCCAACCCCTCCTTCACCATACTGTTCCTGTTTCTTGCTGGAAGACCTACGGCACCAATGAGGATAAACTAGGAAGTTTTTTATTGTAATCCTTAGAACAGAAGATAACTATTAAAGTCCTAGGATAATGGGATTAGGATAAGATGATCCTCCTATTTTTCTGATATGGTTATCACCATATATTGTATATATATATCCCTCATGTATAATTCAAAATGTAGAAGTGATAATTAATAAAATCACGTTTTCTGTCATGGTATCAGAGCTCGGTTCTTAACAAAAAATTCCGAGAATCCTTCCTTGACCTTTTATCGGAAATCGGTGTGTTGGCCTTCATTGCCAACATTTGTTTTTTTCCCACGATCACTCCTTTTTTTTCAAAATGTCCGACATTACGAAAAATTCCTCCAAATCCGATGAAGAAACTACAAAAACCCATCTTCCCATTGGCGAATTACAAAATATTCACCAATCATACCGACTCAATGGCCAAAATTATTTGAAATGGTCCCAGCTTGTTCGTACGTACCTAAAAGGCAAAGGAAAAATCTCCCACATCCTTGGTACGGGACCTAAACCTGGAGAACCCAATTTTGAGATTTGGGATGAAGAAGATTCCATGATTATGTCGTGGTTGTGGGGTTCGATGACGCCAGAGATCAGCGATACGTGCATGTTTCTCAACTCTGCAAAGAGTATTTGGGATGCTCTCCATCAGACGTACTCCAAGGCCAATGATGCGGCTCGAGTATATGAAGTCAAGGTAAAGACGATGGCTGCAAAACAGGGCAACAAAAACGTAACAGAATATGCAAATACACTACAAAATTTGTGGCAAGAACTTGACCATTATCGAGTTCTTGAAACAAAATGCCCTGATGATGCTGTGATTTTGAAGAAGTTTATTGAGAAAGATAGAGTGTATGATTTTTTGGTTGGATTAAATGCTGAGTTTGATCAGGTTCGGATCCAAATTCTTGGAAAAGATGATGTTCCTTCTCTCAATGAGGTTATTTCTATGATTAGGGCTGAGGAGAGCCGAAGAAGCATTATGTTGACATCCGAAGTGACAGAAGGATCAGCCTTGGTTGTACAAGACAAAAATAAAATGAGAAATATATCTCAAAATGATCACCGTGACAGCCTGTGGTGCACCTATTGTAAAAAACCCAGGCACACTAAGGATCGCTGCTGGAAACTACATGGAAAACCCTCTACCTCAAGTCGAGAGTGGGGGCAAAGAGGTGATCCAAGAGTTCAACAGCAAGCCCACCAAGTCTCCTATACAAAACCTGCCTGTTCCCCAGCAAAGTGGAGAAAATGACTCCGGCCAATTCAATCAGACCGAGATAGAAAAGATCAGAAGCTGTTGGGATCCCTAGAAAAACCCAATTCCTCTTGCTCCCTAGCACTCTCTGGTAAGTCTCTTCCTCATGGATTACATGTCTTAGATCAAATCACACAAAACCATTGGATTATTGACTCAGGAGCAACAGATCATATGACTCCCTCATCCGTTCATTTCACAACCTATACACCGTGCCCTAGCAATAGGAAGATTGCTGTTGCCGATGGGTCAGTTACCACAGTGGCAGTGTTGGACATGTTCAATTAAGTCCAACCTGCTACTAAAAGATGTACTCCACGTTCCCAAATTATCCACTAGTCTACTGTCCATTCGAAAAATAACTCATGATTTGAATTGTAATGCCTTATTTTATCCATCTCATTGTGTATTTCAGGACCAGGAATCGGGGAAGAGGATTGGAGTTGCTAAGGAAAGGGAAGGACTCTACTACCTTGATACATCCACAATTCATCCACAGATTGTCAAGTACGCTTCACTAGGGTCTTGTTTTTCAGCTTCAAATAAGAATGACATATGGCGTCAACATTTTCGTTTTGGTCATCCCTCTTTTCTGTTTTAAAAACAATGTTTCCTTCATTATTTAAGAATATTAGTGTTGAGGATCTCCACTGTGATGTATGCGAATTTGCGAAACATAAGAGGGCCTCTTTTCCGCTAGTAATAATAAAAGTTCTTTACCTTTTGACTTGATTCACTCAGATATTTGGGGACCATCACGAACTCCTAATGTCACTGGTGCCCAATGGTTCGTATCTTTCATAGATGATTGTACTAGAGTCTCTTGGATTTTTCTTCTTAAACACAAATCTGATGTGACAAATATTCTTCCAAAATTCGTTACCATGGTGAATAATCAATTCGGTGTAAAAATAAAAAGATTTAGGTCTGATAATGCCAAAGATTATTTCAACCAAACCCTTTCACCTATCTTCAACAAGAAGGATAATTCATGAATCATCTTGTGTAAACACTCCCCAACAAAATGGGGTGGCCGAAAGGAAAAATGGACACTTACTAGCCACAACAAGGGCATTACTCTTTCAAAACAGTGTCCCAAAATCATACTGGGGGGAAGCTGTCCTCACGGCTACATACATCATAAATCGCTTACCATCCAAAACTTTAGGGAATAAAACACCAATGCAAGTCCTTTCTGAGTTTTTCCCTAATTATCGAATCACAAATAATTTAAGCCCTCGCATTTTTGGATGTTCAGCCTTCGTTCATATACCTAGCCACAATAGAAGTAAACTAGATCCAAGAGCAATCAAATGTGTGTTTGTTGGATACTCTCCCACACAAAAAGGCTACAAGTGCTATCACCCACCTACACAAAATTCTACATTTCCATGGATACCACATTTGAAGAAGGTCAATCTTTTTTCTCTCAATCTTATCTTCAGGAGGAGTCTAGGTCTATTGAGGAAGATAAGACTGATGATCTTTCCTTTCTTGAACTACCAAACTCCCATCCATTAGTAACCCTTTCTGAGTCACCCATACAGCACGAGTCAGACTTACAATCACAAGAACCAAATTATGAAACTGTCCAAATAGGTTCTTCCAATGACAAACTTGACAATAGAAGGTATGGACGGGTGTATTCAAGAAGAGGAGTTCCAGAACCAAACCTTGAGCAAGGACAAAACTCGACCTCCACTCCTGGAAATGAGGTACGTACCATTGCTTCCACTGATCATGACTTACCTATTGCCTTGCGGAAAGGGACACGAGAATGTACTAAACAACCACGGTATCCTTTGGCCAAATCAGTATCTTTCCATAAATTTTCTTCATCCCACAAGAGTTTTTTGGCAAATTTAAATACCATTCAGATCCCAACCACTTTATCTGAGGCTCTATCTGATAAAAACTGGAGAGAAGCTATGAAAATAGAGATGGAGGCTCTAGAAAAGAACAGAACTTAGGAAGTTGTAGAGCTACCACAGAACAAAAAATTAGTAGGATGCAAGTGGGTGTTTTCCGTCAAGTACAAGTCAGATGGATCCTTAGAAAGATATAAGGCAAGGCTAGTTGCTAAGGAATATACACAAACCTATGGAGTGGATTATGAGGAAACTTTCGCACCGGAGCCAAGATGAATACGTAGAATCCTACTGTCACTAGCTGCAAATTTTAATTGGGATCTACATCAATTTGATGTAAAGAATGCGTTTCTTCATGGAGAATTAGAGGAAGAAATATACATGGAGATGCCACCAGGATTTGGAAGAGAAATGAAAGGAATATGGTTTGTAGACTAAAGAAAGCATTATATGGACTCAAACAGTCCCCCGAGGGCTTGGTTTGGTCGTTTCACTAAGGTAATGCTCAATAATGGGTATAAACAAAGCCAAGGTGGACCACACATTATTCATCAAGCATACCGCTTCAGGGGAGTGACAGCACTATTGGTGTACGTGTGATGACATAATTGTAACGAAATGAGAAAGAGAAGGAAAGCTTAAAGCGGTGCTTGGCAAGGAATTTGAAATCAAAATCTTGGGAAATTTGAAATATTTTTTGGGAATAGAAGTAGCTAGATCTCGGCAAGGCATCTTCATTTCCCAACAGAAGTATGTGGTTGATCTTTTAAAAGAAACAGGAAAGATAGCCTGCAGACCAGCGTCTACTCCAATCGATCCGAACCATAAACTGGGAGATGCTAAGGACGACAAAGACGTGGATAAAGAAAGGTTTCAGAGGCTAGTTGGGAAGCTAAGATACTTAGCACACACACGACCAGACATTGCTTATGCCGTGAGTGTGGTAAGCCAGTTCATGCACAATCCTAAGGAAGTACATCTACAAGCTGTAGATAGGATACTTCACTATCTAAAAGCTAGCCCAGGGAAAGGAATTTTGTTCAAGAAGGGTGAAGAACTTACTCTAGAAGCTTATACGGACGCGGACTATGCAGGGTCCATAGTCGATCGAAGGTCTACAACGGGTTATTGCACTTTTCTAGGAGGTAACCTAGTTACTTGGAGAAGTAAGAAGCAAAACGTGGTGGCACGATCAAGCGCAGAAGCTGAGTTTAGGGCCATGGCTCAAGGAATTTGTGAGCTTTTATGGTTAAAGATTATTCTCGATGATCTTAAGATAAAGTGGAAGGAACCTATGAGACTTTATTGTGATAATAAATCCGCCATCAGCATTGCTCACAATCAGGTACAACATGACAAGACAAAGCATGTTGAAATTGACAGACATTTCATAAAAGAAAAGTTGGACAGCAAGCTAATATGCACTCCCTATGTACCTACCAAAGAACAATTGGCTGATGTGTTTACAAAAGGATTGAGCTCCCTTGATTTTTCAACAATTATATCCAAGCTGGGAATGGTTAATCTATATTCACCAGCTTGAGGGGGAGTGTTGGAAGACCTACGGCACCAATGAGGATAAACTAGGAAGTTTTTTATTGTAATCCTTAGAACAGAAGATAACTATTAAAGTCCTAGGATAATGGGATTAGGATAAGATGGATCCACCTATTTTTTCTGATATGGTTATCACCATATGTTGTATATATATATCTCTCATGTATAATTCAAAAAGAAGAAGTGATAATTTAATAAAAATCACATTTTCTGTCATTTCTGCTCACCAACGGTATGCACTCTATTTATATAGTGAAAGAAGGACATGTTGTTTCAAATAGTTAAAAGAGTACAAAGTACTGAAGGAGTCTCAGTAATAGAGCTCTCTGAGTCTGGCTGACATAACATACCTTATGCAAAAACTTAACACAATAAGAGTAAATCAAGTATTACTGATCAGTGCAAGGATAATTCCTATCTTGAACATATCAAGCTGAATTGCAAGGGAATATCTCTATTTGATGACTATGGTGCCTGTACTTCAGCTGCTAAACTTTTTGGTACACATATAATACTAATTACTAACAGGGCCACTAAGAAGGTTAACCATTTTGTATTTGACAAGCATGTATGGTTGACATCAATTTGGACAAGCAAGAACAAGTTTGTGGAAATTATAAGACTAATTTCTGACGCATGCTGGTCTGGTAGGTTGTCTAGAGGAAAGAAAGTAGTTACTGTTCTGGATAACCACCTATCCTTGCTGGGAAAGGGGGAGGGAAGAGCCGGGGCGGGGGGGGGTTGGGTGTGTGGGGTTTGGGGAGTGGTGGGGGTGGGGTGTGGGTGGGGAAACCAAAAAAGGAGAGTAACAGAGATATATCAAAATCCAACATCCTTTTGACATTTCAAGCAGTAGCAATGCAACATGGTTCTGTGTGAAAATTCCACAAGTAATATAGATACAGATTGCTTAAAAGCCATCAGGGAAAATCTAGTGGATTATAGGCATAAAATAGACAAGATAAGAAGGCAATCAAGAACATGAGGTTGTAAATAGCCAATACTATGACAATTGCACCAACCATAAAAGAAGAAATGTATGTGCAATAAACAATACATATTGGATGAGATATATCCACAAAGCCTAAACATCTACGAGTTCAAAGTTCAATTAAGCTGGACCTCCAACCTCATTTGGATCAAAGTATGTCCTGACAAGGAGATGTTCCAGACGTAAGTATCTTTCAGGTTGCTCCTGCTTCATGACACCCATTGCCTGAGTTTGCCTTAATATTGCACGGGCAGTATCTAGCTCCCGGAGCTCAATCATTTCCAAGACAATCTAAGGAAAAGAAAAATCAGCAAAGCATATTATCTTAGAACCATGCAATATCATCATGGTATCACACAAGAAAAAGTCAGCAACATAAGAAAAGGAGTTGAAAGGTTTCCCTTTCCACCAAGGAACTACTTTAAAGGAATGAAGCATTTTCTTTGTTTTTTCCTTTTTTGTTTATCCCCTCTTTTTCTTATTTTTCTTTTTCAACAGATACTATATTCAAAGTATTTTATATAAATGCCCCTTTGTAACCCTCTGAGATAGAGACTACACTGGCCGGTAATATTTGAAGGATCTTCTCCAAAAGAGCTTGCTAGAGGCTAAGAAAGCAAACTTTTCCCCATAGACTCCAAATTTCACAAAAAAAAAAAAAAAAAAAAAAAGGCAAGTACAACGAAATATGACAGAGCTTCAACGTTTTTTTTTATTTCTTTCTTTGGTAAGCCTCTTAACAACTGCCCCAGGTAACCATTATCATACTCTAGAGCTCACTTAGAATTTCTGTTCACAAGACTAAGGTAATATACAAAAGCAGCACTTGCCACTGTTATATTCTTACATGTGCTTATTAACTTCCTATTGCCTCTTCTAACTAAAGTATTTAAATTCTGATGAAACAAGCTCCTCTGACACCCTATGACTCCACAATTATCCATCAAACTCATTTCATATCAAAATAAAAAATAAATAAATGAAAAAAATAAAACAGATAGATCTACTAATTTAAAACTTTCAAATAAATTGGTTGTGGATGTAATTAAATTAACACGGCATTGGATTAGCATTCTAAGCAAGTTCCCATACCATCTTGCACACCCATTTAATTAGTTTCACAAGATGGGCAATAGCGAATTTCTGACCCACTCATTTTAAACAAGTGTGAAATAAAACCAATAGTAGATAAATAGACTTGAAATGGAAGGAGTATTAGCCTTCCAAGTCATCTGTCAACCCAATAGTGAAAGTAAACACTAAAATAAAAATGTATATCATTTCACTAACAGAAAACAAGAAGAGAACGAATTTTTTTATTTATTTCATTTATTTGTCATTAAATGATTAAAAGAGAGAAAAAGAAGATGAAGATATTGATGAGTGAAAAACCTTCCTATCAAGTTTTACATAGCATTCTCCGTGCTGCTACATATAAGAGGCAGAGACATGCAATAGGGGATCAAATAACGTTACTGCTGAGCCATGTTCAGAATATATTAAAAGTAAAAGAGAATCAAGTGCAACAACCATAGCTATCACTCTATTTGTATATTTAATAATTTCCCTAAAGATGCTGATGAAGATCTCAGGGGCATGAAGTGGATTCAAACAAACTACATTCCACTTACCACCTATATCGGTCTTTTCAAATTCCACCCCCTAACACCCCTCATCCCAATCAGCTCCTTATATTGCCATTACTCATATTCAAGACCGACAGTCATATATTCTGAAACAACTAAGAAAGTATTCAAAGTGAAGTCAAGCGCCCTTTTACATCCAATACTGCATGTCACTGTGTCTGAATAGCATTTCCACCCACATGTTGCCGTTAATTTGCCAAAAGAAAAGATTACCAAATAGTACCCCATCATGATGACACCAATTTCCACAGCATCTGGATACCATAGGGCTCATATCTGGTATACATTCGACACATGTTCATGGTAAGCCACTAATTATGAAGCTGCAATAAGACGACCTATCATGTAGTGTACATCTCTAGAGTCTTCCGATAGGCCCAAAAACCACAATACAATATCACATACCAGTTAAGCACAGATTGCACTATACGGGATGTGTCCTTAGTGGGTTTAAACCTAAGACATCATGCAACTTATCCGGAGGTCAATCTCGGGTTATACATTATATATCAGTGTCGCATTTCATCAGTCAGACCTACTGAAATCGCAGCAAAACACAACCAAGCTAAGAACAAAAAATTGTTACCTGTTCATACAAGTCTTCCAACTTATTCCTGGGAAGTTTAAGCTGAGCGACCTGAGGCAATATAGCATCCCACCTTCCACTATTGACATCCGCAACGAAGGTCTCGATACTGTCGACCGTGTTGAGCGAAACCTGGCACTCACTCTGCAATGTCTGAAATGTCTGGTGCAACGAATTCTCCTTACAGAACTGAAGTACTATCTTAATTACACTGAAGAAGACATACATACAAGAAAAGGAAATATTAAGCTCCATAACCTTGTTAGTGTCTAGGACTTTGAAAATAAAAAATTTTAGGGTTTTTCGTCCCTCTTAAAATGGTTATAAGGATAACTTACTCTCGAGCTTCGATTTCGAGCATTGGCGCCGACATTTTTCCTTAATATGGGAAACCCTAGAAGATGGCTGGACTTGGAAGGACAGTGCTTAACCAGAGTGAGTGGTGTGCAGGGTTGAACTAGGGCTGTGCCTGAGAGGAAGGGGAGGAAGGGGACAGGAGGGTAAGGTTTAGAATAATTCAAAAGTCTGTGGCAATTTCGAAAATTTTATTAAATCTTCAAATGATAATCACCTTTTTTTTTTTTTTTTTTTTGTTGGATATTATTATTTCTCGAAAGTCGAATTCATCCTTAGGCAGAAAACTTATTTATAAACTACTCTAACTCAACTTGCTTCGGCTCAATTCATTTCAACTCATGTTGGACTTCTAAATAAATTTACTCAAGTTCAATTGGCATATGAGTATCAAATTTTTTATTTAATCAAGTCAAATTTGAGTTTCGATTTAAATTTGTAAGTGAGCTTATGAATAATTTTATTTAAGCTTAAGATAAGTCTCAGTAACAAACTTATTAGCAAACTTGCAACTTTTAATTTTATAATTATGTTATATTATATATTAATATATTATTAAAAAAACTATTTTCTATTAAATATATTTATTTCTTAGCTCTTACTTATTACTTTTAAGTTTTAAAAAATTAAGATATAGAAAATTGAAATGCCAAATTAGTCAACTTCGAAATCAAAATAAAACTCATTTATCTAAATTAATTCAGCTCGAGTTTAAATTTTAAGCTCGATCAAAAATCAATTTGAAGCTTAATTTATAAATAAGTTAAGCTCAAACTTAAAATACAGTTGACTTATTTTAACAAAATGAATTTAAAGTTGAATTTCAGGCCCAATTAAAAAGTTCGATTCAGCTTGGTTTGATTCGGTTGCAGCCCTACTTATGGTCATTTAACAAAATTTCTTTCCTAAAAGGGGCCATCCAAATTAAAGATGTAAACGAAATTGATTTACAAATTATTTGAATTCAATAGATCTTTACTTAAGTTTGATTTGAGTCGTGTTTGAATTTAAGTTATCTAAGTAGTTAATCAAAGTGATCTTAAGTTTCATAGCATTTAGCTAGATTGGTTCATGAATCTAATTGAATTCGAGTAATTATAATTATCATTGGATATCAAGTCGAGTTTTGATGTTAAAATTAAATGTCCCTTGGAATAATTAAAAAAAAATTCAACTCTAAATGAGTTTGATCAAGTAAAGCTTAAGTTCATAGAACATCATTTTGAATCATTATCAACCATAAAATTTTAAATTCGTTTGAGTTAAAACTTATTTTCAGTTAGTTTAAACTGATTTCACATTGTACTACGTTGATTTGATTTTAATCCTCCCCAAAGCTAATCTAAAACTATTTTTTATCTCACATTTTATTATATATATTTAATCGTTTAAAATTTTCTTCCAACCACTTTATACTATAACAAGAGAAAAATACCGCACTTCATTTTATTAGAAAATTAGTGCTCATTCAATAAAATTATAAGGTCTTAACATTTTAATCATTTAATTAGATTGATATATATCATGTCACTTAATAAATTAGCATACTTCGATCATCTATACTAAACCAAACATCACTATTCGACGAGAAAACATCCAAACAAAAATTATTAACTTATTTAAGCAATGCCTTCTTGTATAACGGTTTTAATTAAAGTAGCTATATGAATAAACTTTTCCTTGCATAAGCAAATATCTGTGATAATTATTTGTGAAGAATCGCAACACTGACATATATATGCCACTCCAAACACCATTTTTCTTCCTATTAGCAGCTGAGAAAATAATCCCTTCATACCATTTAGTATTTGCATATAATTATTGTATATAGAATATAAATATCAATAAAAAATGTTACCACTCATATCCAGCATATTATATATATGTACACACATATATATCAAATGTTTATATCTCTATATAATAAATAATAGGTAAATTATACTAAACATCCTAGCATTTGGGAGTAAATTCATTAAGGTCTCAATGTTTGGAAAAGTATTTTTAAGTCTTAATTAAATATTTCTTCTATAGATACATATCATTGAGATCTTAGAAGAAGGTTTTTATGAGTTTTAATTAAAAATTCTCCTGTTAACACTTCAATGAAACCTCAATTAACCAATTTCTAAACTTTGGAACATCTTTTTGAACCACTCAAAAATGTTAAAACCTCAATTGACTCATTTATCCAAACGTTGGGACCTCTTTTGAATCACTTTAAACATTAGGACCTAAAATTTACTTCCCAAATTTTAAAACCTTCTAGTGTAACTTACCTAATAAATAATATATAACATCCAACAAATCTTTTTTCTTAAATTCAAGATTTTGCATTAACCATAGTTTAGATTAGATGCACTAACTCCAATAAATCTTTTATCAATAGTTTAGATTATAAGCACTAATTCCAATAAATATTTCACAAAAAGTTGTTATTTGGCACTAATTATAGTTTAGATTAGATGCACTAACTCATGCTCTATAGGTGGTTTTTGAGAAAGCGGAAGGTGTAAAAAAATAAATAACACGCAGAGGAGTTATACATTAATCGCAAGAATCTCACTATATTTGAACAAATGCTATAACCAACTTTAATATAAGGAATCTATGAAGTTTTTAGCATGTCATGTCATCATTTTAAGAACCTCATTAGTTATCCTTGAGGATCTGCAAGAGGGTTCCTTAACTTTTTTTTTTTATGCTTTTGTAGATTCCACTATAATTATTTTTTCAATATCTTTCCAAGCTAATTTTACTGTAAATGAGGAATGTAAATAAATTTGCAATACAAATATTAATAAAAATTCGGACTGTCAAAATTTTAAATATAAAATATTAAGAAGAAATTTGTACACGCTGAGGTCCTTGTTAGGGAACGGACCTAGCGGAAGAACTTTGCTTTATTGGGGAAGAAACTCTACACTCAACCCATCACCTTCAAAAATCGTTTCAAGACCGTCCGTTTAAAGTAGGTCTAAGTTTATAAGGTTTTGCTAGCAATAATATCCATCAGATTGCATCCTCTAGCAATACTTGGGATAAGCCTCCTTCCAGTCATCCAGTGATCTTTCATAGGTTCCTTCTGTGTCCAAGCCTATAAAGGACCTATTTAATTGCTCGATTAGTATTACTCAATCAAATAGAATAAGCTTGTAATATATCATTACTTGGGAAAAAAAATAAGGTTATAACAAATTACGAATAGCTATTAAATTGTTTAGTTTGGTTGAATTGGAATTATAATAATTTTGATGAGATGGTAAAGTAAACTGAGGATTTAAAACCTAAGTAACTTAGAAGAACACTCTAATAATAATAACAAGATAAACAACAAAATATAAATTAATATATTTATAATCATATGTTATACGTAAATACCTTCATAATATATCATCCATATACATAAAAATATATTACATTACAACCCAAGATAACATATGTACGATGCTATGTATATATGATATGTGCGCATGTGCTTTTGTGTTTCCTCCTTTACAGCATAAGGAAACATATAACATAAAATGTACGATATACATATAATAAGATATACATCTATATTTGACAGGTCATATGACAGTATATATTTTACACAAATATATATATATATATATGTATGTATGAAAATGCATCTAACAATTTATGCATGATTTTACCCAATGTTGTTAAAATTCGGATCGGTTCTGCCTATTCAACCCAAGTCGACCTTATATAACTGGATTGACATCGAAACGCAGAAAGCAGGGCAACCGCAAGCAACCTGATATTATATTTTCACATATAAATAAATCGACCGGAAGAATTCTTACTTGTCCCAACGCACATACACATGATGGACCAACTTATATAAGCCTTTAACTAACTTACACCAAAAACTCAAAGTTAGGCGAAGAAGAAAGGGTATATAATTGGCTTATGTTGCCAGTTATCAAAATAAGACAAATCTATCATAATTTGACTAAAGCTATATGTGATACCTCTCAAATATATATGATGAAACTCTAATCATAGAGATGTCTTTTTGTGTAATGGCTTGAATTTTGTCGAAACTCTGAAGTTACGAATGCTCTATATAGAGCAATCCTAGGATAGGTAATTCCTTGGAAAGCACGGGCTCCAAAAAGATAAAACTGTGTGGAGTGTAGCCAAAGTGAATAATATTTCGGTAGGACGGAGTTCCGGGATGTTAAAGGTGGTATCAGAGCAATTTTTAGCTAGAAGTGGAGAAATGTGTCCTTACTGTCTAATGTGGTTTTAAACCTGTATATCGAAACTAATGAAGACGTCAGTTCTATAAATGGGGAAGTATGTGATACCTGCCAAATATAGATGGTGGAATTCTAATTATAGAGGCATCTTTTGGTATAAATGGCTCGGAATTCATCAAAACTCTAAAGTTAAACATACTTTATGTAGAGTAATCCAAAGATGAGTGACCTCTTGGAAAGCGTTGCCACCAAAAGGACAAAACCCTACAGCATGTGGTCAAAGCTGACAATACCTTCATGGACAAAGTTCCAGAACATTACACCATAATCTAATGATAAAGTTACCATAATCCAATCAAGTTACTAAAATACGACGATCCTAAAGTTAGGTTGCATTTTGGTGGCTTAAGCCAATACTTTCCCAAGAAGAAAGCCTAATATTATGTTAGGCTTTGGGTTAAACACATATGGAGCCATAATAAATAATAAAGTAAACCCTAAATATTATATGTGTGTGGGTGTATGTGTGTGTGTGTTTAAAAGAAGAAAAATTAGGTTGACAAAAAGAGGTTAGCAGTCATGGATGAGAATAATATCCTGCGGCTTCGGATGAAGGCTTGCAACTCAAAGTTTCAAAATGTCGAAATGACATGAGTGGTATGTCGGCATTTGCTTGAGAGAAGGACACGCATAGGACATATCCGAAAAGCTTTTTTTTATTCTTATTTTCATTTTCGATTTCACAATGATAAGCCAATCCATCAAAGCAACTTTCAATCCATGTTCGGATGGTCTAATAAAACCCATTGTTGCAAAATTTCTTTCGTTGAATTTGTAACGCGGAGAACTATAAGGTAATTATTTTTGTTTTTTGTTAATCCTTCTTGGTTGTCTAGATTGAATAGGTGTTTTCGTGTTTTTGCGAATTAATAAATTTTATGATTTTATCTATATCCACCGTTTTAGTAAAAAATTAATTATCCACTAGTATAGCTAAAGAAAAAAAAAACATTATAATCCCATTATTAGTTGATAGTAGAAGTTTTTACACCTTGGTCCGTGATTGTCTCCTTAGTTAGGGTTTTTCACGTTATAATCCTAGTATTTTATTGTTATTTTATATTTGGTATATTATATTGGTGATCGCTATAAATGAGAGGAAAATTTATCTCATCACTATAGATATTAATTGTTCCTAACAAGTGGTATTAAAGTAGGGTTTAAAAAATGTTTCTTGTGTTGCAAGTATGGCGAACTAATCGGATACTAAAATAAAGTTGAATTCTTCAAATTATTCAATCTGGAAGTTGATGACGGAAGGTCTTTCATATTGTAAAGATCTGTTCGTGCCTTTGCGAATTGATAATGAAAAACCAAAAGATAAATCTTATGAAGATTGGGCGATTATACATAGAAAAATTGTCAGATATATTCAACAATGAGTTGATCATAGTGTATATCATCATGTTGCTCAGAAAACCAGGGTTGATACTCTATGAAAAAAATTAGAGTCCGTGAGATAGATTAGCTTGAATAAAATCTCCTTAATTAGGAAAATAGTAAATTTGAACAATAAAGATGGATTCAATGTGATAGGGCATTTGAATTATTTTTGGGGTCTTGTAAATCAACTATCTACTATGAAACTTGTGCTTGATGATGAGACACAAGCACTTTTGTTATTAAGTTCATGGCCTGATAGTTAAGAGACACTTATGGTGTCTGTCAATAATTTTGCTCCAAAAGGAAAGCTCACTATTGCAATGGTGAAAGATAGTTTGATAAATGAAGAAGCAAGAAGAAAATAAGCTGGTGCAAGCTCTGACATTCGAACACTAGTTACTAATAAACAAGAAAGACGTGGTAGAAGAAAGACTAGAGGCTCATATGATAAGTCCTATAGATCTAACACATCCAAGGGAAGATCCAAATCAAAAAGAAGAAATATTAAGTGTTGTTATTGTCACAAGCTAAGACATTGGAAACAATAATGTGGAATATGGAAGAGAGAGCAAGCTTAAGGTAAAGGTGATGGAAAAGTTAATGAGATAACTACTATAGCAGCAAATGGTGAGATTATTATGCCTGGGATGATGATTGCGTTAATTTTACATGTCATGATAGTGATTGGGCTATTGACTCCAGTGCCTCCTTTCATGTGACATCGCATCGTGAATTCTTCTCAACCTATGTTGCTGGTGATTATGGTAATGTTATGATGGGAAATGATGGTATATCTAAAATTGTTGGCATTGGAAATATTATTTTGAAGAATAATACTAGTTGCGAACTCATTCTCAAAGATGCTAGACATGTTCCAAATATTCGTCTAAACCTAACATCGATAGGAAAATTAGATGATGAGGGATACAATAGTTATTTTGTGAAGGTAAATGGAAGCTCACTAATAACTCTCTCATAGTAGCTAAAAGGAAGAAAAACAATATCCTTTACTTAATATCCACTAAACTAAGTAAAGGAGAGGCGAACATGATTAATGAGTCATCAATAGAGTTTTGGCACAAACGGCTTGGTCACATAAGTGAAAATGGACTACAAATACTTGCCAAGAAGCAACTTTTACTTGATGTGAAAGGTACACCTCTAAAAATTTGCATCAATTGTCTTGATGGAAACAACATGAGTTGCATTTTATAAAAATCCACCTACTGGGATATCTCATGTACTTGATCTTGTCTATACATATGTCTGTTACATGAAAAATAGAATATTAGGTGGTGGTCTTCATTTTGTGACATTTATTGATGATCACTATAGAAAGTTGTGGACTTTTGCTTTAAAATCTAAAGATCAAGTCCTAGATGTGTTTAAGCAATTTCATTCTAAAGTTGAGAGAGAAATAGGAAGACAGTTGAAATGTGTCTAAGAAGATAATGGTGGTAAGTATAGAGGTCCTTTTGAAGAATATTGTAGAGTTCATGGAATCAAACTTGAGAAGACAGTTCCAAATACCCCACAATAAAACAGCAATGCAAAAAGGAAGAATCATACTATTACAGAGAGAGTAAAGTGTATATTATCTCATGCTAAGCTATCTCAATCATTATGGGGAGAAGTAATGAGGACAACTATTGATTTGATCAACTTATCTCTCTCTTATGCTACGGATGGTGATATCCCAGACAGAGTATAGATCGGTAAAAGTATGTCCTATGATCACTTGCACGTGTTTGGTTGTAGGGCATTTGTGCATGTTTATAAAGATGAAAGAGCACAGCTAGATGCAAATTCAAAGCAATGTATTTTTTTTTAGTTATGCATAGATGAGTATGTGTATAAGTTATAGGATCTAATAAAGAAGAAAGTTGTGAGATGTGGTCTTTCTTTAAGACCAAACTATTGAAGATATACAGATGCCAGAGAAGACCAAATCCTTAGGTTAGATCTAATCAATGCAGATCAAATGCCATTATCTAAAGATTTTAGTAATGATGGGGGAGATATGCAAGACTCGATCGAAGATGATGGAACATTTAACAAATTGAGTTAAGAAGGTCTACAAGAAAGAGAAGACCATCTATTAGATATAATGTAGAAGAGTATATGGTGCTAACAGATGGGGGGATGCCAGAATGTTATTGAAATGACCCAAATCTCTATATATATTAGAAATTGAGTTTAGATAGAATTATATAAGTCAAATGAATTATATGATATAATTAGACAAGTTGAAATAATTAGATTAGTAAATAATTAAGTTGAATTTGAGATTTTAAATTCCTAAAATCTCTAAACATGTTATTTAAAATGTTTAGAGGATTCTTAAACTCTCGATTCTTAGCCTAAGCATTAATTCCCAAATCTTTACAAAATTTGAGTTCATTTGCTTGTATAAAAACATTAGTTCTTAAACCCGAACTCAAATTAAATATCCTTTTATCTAAAATAAATTTCTAAATTAAGTTCTCATCTAGAGTTCTTAATTTTTGACTTATCGATTCTAAAATTATCTTTTAAATGCTTCTAGAATTAAAGATATTGATCTGAAAGTTATAAATTTGATACCCTTATTTTAAATTATTCTAATTTTAACTTTATTTTTCCTTTTAGTTTTCCTCTTCCTACCTCTTTATTATTTTCCTCTTCTTTCCTTTCAAATTCGTTTCTCTCTCTCTCTCCTTTCTTTCTCTCTTCATTCTCTCTTTTCTCTCTTCAATCTCTCAAATTCATCTCCCCAAATCTCACTTTCAAAGGAATAAGAGAGAAATCAAGTAGAAGACGGAGATAGGATAAGATAAACTAAATTGGAACAAGAAGAAGAAGAAAAAATTGTATGAGTAGGCTTAAAGCTAAGTTTTTATATCTATTTCTCTTTGTTTTACTTGTTAGTTACAAATTATAATTGATGAATTGATGTTGAATTGAGTTGAAAGTGCTGTTTATAATTATATTTGTTAGTTTGATGTTTGATGGAAGTTAGAAATGGTGAAGAAGATGATGAATAGTGAGTTGGAGTTTGTTGAAGTGAATTGAAGCGGTTGATTGTGTTGGATGAATTTTGAAGTTAGAAGTTGTTATAGGTGTTTATTTGATGTTAGAATTGATGTAGAAGGTGTATAAGTTGATGAAAATATGTAAAAATGAAGTTTTAAAACAAAGGAAATTCGTCAGAGTTGTCAGGCAGCTAATCACGGGTAACCTAAAGGCATGATTAGTTTTGACCATGAACTTTTTCCTCATCACAGGTGACCAAAAGGGCGTGATTTGCTTTGATCATAAAGCTTTTCCAAATCATGGGCAACCAAAGGAGAGTGATAAGTCCCCTGCAACTTTGATATGTTTTTGTAATTTGACCATAACTTTTTCATCCGACCTTCGATTAAGGTGACTCAAATTGCGTTAGAAAGATCGAAAAGAGATATACGACTTTCATGTTTTTAGTTTTTACAAATTCCAAAATTATAGATGCTTGAATTTGACTTCTTTCCAGCTATATTTTTATAGAAGAAGTTTAAAACTTGTTTTTGTTGTTAAATGTGTTTTTGCTTAAAAAATGGATCTTTTTGGACTAAAATGAGATAGATTAATGATATTTGACGTGTAATGATATTGAAGGATGTAATGAAGCATGAATTAAGTGGATTTGTAGATTTAATAAATAGTTGAATTAAATATAGAAGTTAGTTATAAAATGAACTTAGCTAATAAACTTAGGTTCAACTTGATTAAATAGACTTGAATGAGTTAAAATGAATTAGATTGAGTTAGTTTAACCATCTTTGACTTGGTTTTTGAATTAAATGAATAAGGTTAATTCAAGTTGACATAGATCTTACATGTGTAATGAGTTAGTAATTAATCTAAGTCCAGCTTGGTTTAATGAACTTCACTAAGCTAAAATGAGTTAAATTGTCTACGTTTAATCAACTTCACTTAGTAAATGACTTAAATGAATAATTCTAATCAATTTGGCTAAGGCTAAGCTAAAATAGGTTAATAGCTAATAATTAGCTTAGATGAATGAATTAGGATGATCTGTGAATAATATGGTGAATATGTTGTTTCAAATGTGTGTTTGCTTAAGAAATAGATGTTTTTGTGAATGAATGCCTTGATTAAGCTTTTTTTCATAAAAGACCATAAACAAAGTGAAAAGAAACACTTTGACAGACAAAAGAGAACTGTCCGTATTTTGGCGAGGCAATCTTCGTAGCCATAGCGAGGTTCCAAGTTAGAGTCAGATCAAATAGGGTTAATAAAAGTTTAAGAAAGTGGAGATTAGTTTAGTTTAGTTTTTTATACGAGTTCTTTCCTTAACAGAAGTGGATATCTGATTTATCTTCTGGATTATCTTCTGAAATTTCTTCTGAGGCTATGTTTGGATTTCATATTCAAGGTACGCAGTAACTTGCGTGTTGGATGTTAGGATAGGCATCTAAAATGGATTAAGAACTTAAACTCAGTTTAATAATTGATGAGTGTTTGTTGTGTTTTCCGCCTTTGAAATTCGATTCTTGCCCTTGAGTGGAAGATCAATATCCGGTCCGGGGAGTGGCAAACTTGTTATGATGCAATGACATGTTAGAATAGGCGCTTAGGCCATTTGTCATGATGCAATGGCTTCATACCATGATGCAATGGTGACTTCTTTTTAAGTGGCTTAGTAGGTAATCGATAGGGAATGTAGTAACGGTATAACATTTACTTATCTTAAGAGGAAATAATATGATTTAATTCAATGTTTATGGGAGCATGTAAATTAATTTATATTATGGAATAAGTTAAGTAAAGTTAAGTAACAGCTATTAACCCTAAATGAGATTACTAATCTTTTCGTTAAATTTAGAAGATAGGTATCCAAGCTATCTATATCAACCCCCTGAGCAGCTGCTGTTACTCAAGACCCCCACATTCCCATTGGCTTTGTTCCGGAGTGTGAGTGCTCCATTGTTGATTTGTTTATTTTAATGGAAAGATAATAACTTGTGGATTGATGCATTGCATTTAGTTAAGCCGTGTGTCACACTACATGTGCTTGTGTTACTGTGTACTGAGCTTCAACTCATCATTGTTGTTATTATTCTTTTCTCCAGGTGATATATTGAGGATGATGATGATGTTAATAATAATTTGATGAAGATGATGATGGTGTTCCTTGTTGATGATGATGTTGCTGTTGATGGAGTTGATGATGATGGATGATGTTGATGATGCTTGACTCGAGTTTTGGGTTCTTGTAATGATTCAGAGAGAACTTGTGGATGAGTGGAGTGAGTAAGAGCATGGATGTAGTTTAGTTATTTAATTTATTTTTTATTTTGTATTAGCGAGAGCTGGATTTATGATTTAAACTTGCTATATTCTTTAAAGGGCATAGTGGAACCCATGTTTTGTAATTTAACTTTTGCAAAGCTTTGTTTAATCGAATAATTTTCCACTTGAGAGAGTGGAAGTTTTGAAATGTCTTTATTTCGAAATTGTTTTATAAAATTTATTTCCGCTGCTAAATCCAGTTGTTCCTAGAATCTTACTGAATGATTTCATAACCTAAAATTGAGTAGCAATGTTCAACATAAACAAAATCCTTTTAAGAAAGCCTGAGCGTGTAATACTTTAGAGTATTATACGTGGTGGTAGCGTCTTAATCGATTTAATTATCGAATTAAATTCTTAGGACGTTACAATTATCAAAAGATTATATTACATGAGCAGAAAAATGAATAGATAAAAGCCATGCAAGATGAGATGAAATTCTCATATGATTTGGTAGGACTGCCAAAGGCCAAGTGACCATTAAAGAATAAATAGGTATATAGATTGAAGGCTGAAGAGAGTAGCTTATAACCAAGGTATAAGGTAAGATTAGTTGTGAAAGGGGTTTAGTAAGAAGAAAGGTGTCGACTTTGATGAGATTTTCTCGCCAGTGGTGAAGTTGTCTTCTATTCAATTTGTATTCAGTATTGCTGCCAATTTGAACCTGGAGATTACATAACTAGATGTGGAGACGGTGTTCCTTCATGGTGACTTAAATGAAGAGACTTATATGGGACAACCTAAGGAGTTTAGTGTCAAGGGGAAGGAAAATCTTATATGCAAGTTAAAGAAGAGCTTGTATAGCATAAAACAAGCTTCAAGACAGTGGTATAAGAAGTTTGATTCCTTCATGATTAACCAAGGATATACCAGGACTGCATCAAACCATTATGTCTTTATAAAGAAATTCGATAGCGGCGAGTTCATTATTCTTTTATTATATGTGAATGATATGTTAATTGTTGGTCATGACACCGAGTGGATTCAAGATCTTAAAAAAACATTAAGCAAATATTTTGCCATGAATGACTTAGGACTCGCATACCAAATTCTTGGCATGAGAATTATTCATGATAGGAAGAGTAAAAAATTATGGTTATCACACGAGAGATAACTAGAAATGGCATCAGAGAGATTCAACATGAGCAAAGCAAAACCTATCTTTTCTCCATTTGCAAGTCACTTTAAACTTAGCTTTTAGTAGTGTCCTAAAAGCGAGAGAGACAATTAAGATATGAAGAAGATACCCTATGCTTCAACTGGTGGTAGTCTAATGTATGCTATAGTATGCACTAGACTAGATATTTGCTCACGCTGTTTATAAACCCCATGAAATTTTCATTATCTAGAAAAGTCAAATAGAAATAGTAATTTGGGAATATAATAGTTATAAGCTTATAATTAGAGATACGACTAAAATTAACATTTAATATTATAAATAAAAGACAATATTAGGGATAAGAGTTAATTTAAACTTAAAGGCTCTTAAACTTTAATCGCATAAGTTTCCAATACAATTTAATAGCATAGTTTCAAGCCTACTATTCTCGCATAAATTCAAATTTTAATATTTAATAATACAGGCTTATATTTTCATTTTGTTTAATCACATAAGTTTAAATTATAATATTTAACTATATGAACTAAAATTCTAACTGTGCAAACCTAAATTTCGATTATTTAATTGTGTAAACTCAAAAGTCAATTTTACTCAATCAATTAAGGTTAAAACTTTATAAAATAATTTAAAACTATAAATAAGGTATTTAAAATAATTTAAAAGCTTAGTTGTGACAATAAACATTTTCACTTTTAATTATAAATATTAAATTTGATATTTTAAACAATATAAAACATGATCAAGTAAGTATAAACCATAGCTTTTTTCAATTGCAAAACCTTAAAATTTAAATAATTGACTTAGATTAATAAATAAAATGGTCAATAGGATTGCAAGACCAACTTTTCGACAATTACATTGAAAATTATATATATACACCATGTGAATTTCCTTCTTTCTTCCTCATGCAACTAGCTAATCATTGTTTTATCTTATATTCATCAAGGAAATTTAACGAATTTTTCTTTTCCAAGCCTATATTGCTGTGATCTTCAAGAGATGGAGCCATCATTGACATTTTCACAAATCAACCCAATTAATTAAATAATACAAAGAAGAAGAACAAGACTTTTCCCTCATAAATTTAATCTTATCTCCTTTAGCCCATAGGCTTAGACTAGGAAGGAGACTAACAATAGCGAAAATCACTGATTGCCTTGCTTTGAAATTTTTTTTCCTTTCTCCTCTTAATTCCCTTTTAAGTGGCATGGATTATTTGTGCCCCACATCCTCTCACTTTCTTTCATTTTCAAACAAAAACAAACTACTTCAAAACAAGTCGAAAACAAAACAAACCAATATCTCACTTTATGCACATGATGCTGTGAACTAAGCTCCATGACCCATTGTGTCTCTTTTCCTTTCCTTGTCAAACTAAAACAAACAAAACAAACCTTTTCAAGCCCTTAAAAAATCTCTAAATTAAAATGAACAGCCAATAATTAAACAATAAAGTGTGAAAGGTAAATGAATTCTTTTAACACCTTTTTATTAATACACAATTATTTAAAGTCATAGACTTTATCATTCTTTTATTTATATCTTCTAGCAGTGGTGTAAATATAGAAAAGAGATCTAGCTCCTATTCGCTATAAAATTATTTTAACTTTATAATCTTAGTAGAGAATTATTAATCAGTGATAATTATTAAATTTAGACAAAGAAATGAAAAATTTGGGAAATATATCCAAAAGTTTCAACCATGATAGAATAAGAGAATTAATTTTATTTTCTACATAAGCATTATGCATAGCCTGTGTAGCCCTTGTGTACTTTAGAATTACTTACTGATTAAATTTTATTTTCTACATAAGCATTTTGCACAGCTTGTGCAGCCTCTTATGCTTTAAAATCTCTTACTAGCTGTATTTCACATCCTACACCAATAGTTTACATGGCTTGTGTAGAAAGTTAATGTACATTATTTTCACTTGCCTAATTCTTCATCATAACATTCTTTAACTAATCCAAATGTCTTCATAAAACTTGTTATCTTCTTTTATTCCTAAAATTAACATTTTAACCAGATAAATATTTTTTTTATTTATACATAGATTAAAGATAATCACTTGATAATAACTCTTGGATAAATTGAGGATATATATATGTATGTATGTATGCATAAAAATTTTGACTTTTTATATAATAATAATAATAACTGTTAGGTTCTCTTTAAATAATTTTTGATGATAACAAAGGTGTAAAAAAATTACTAATGAGTTTATCAAGTATGCAGTTTAAAGTTAAAGAGAAAGAACAAAAATGAGTAGTATCAGATTACCCAGAAGGATGTTTAGAAGTTATTACAAAAGTTGTATAGTGAAAATCAAGAATATGAGTTTTTTAAATGTATACAGAACATTATCCATAAGAGATTCTAGAAGGTATAAATTAGAAAAGATAAAGAACAAAAGTTTTAACAGTTATCCATAAAGTTGTCCAGAAGATTATCTAGAAGGTCCTTTGCAATTTTTTACAACAAAACAGATTCGCACAATTTTACTGTAGATGGTTTTGATTTCAATCAAATTTATTCTAAATCAATTCAAATAAGTATCTTGAAAGCCTAGCTTCGAAGAAATGAGTATATTTGGGTAATATACTCATATGTTCCACTAAAGTTGGTTAATATACAAGGGATTATAGGTTTTTTCAAGTTCTTTTTTCATGTCATTGATCCAGTTTTAAGAGTAGATTCAAGTTTCATTTAAACAAGTGTTACGCAAGTTTTTATTTGCAGATAAGCTGGTTATCAGGTACTACAACGTTCAGAAGAAGTCAAGTCTATCTCTTTCCTATTCTTATGGATTTTATCAAGTTTAAAATTAGATAAACATGATCTACATAAGCTATTTTTGGATAAAGTAGAACATTTTTTGAAGGTTCAAATCTAATCCGAGTTTCAAGCTTCAAGCCAAGGAAAATATCCTCATATCATTAGGAAACCACTCTTTACGAAAACGAAAAAAACATTTTCTTCCACCTTATCCTTTACCATTGAGCAATAGCTTTATAAAAAAGTAGGTTTCGATTTTTGAATTCAAATATCTATTTCAACTATTAAGATAAGATGTCCAAGATAATATCCGAGACATTAGAGGAGACAAATATTCTAACAAACTTATATGAACGTTGAAGACCAGCAGCATATATACCTGAAGCATTCATATTAACGAAAAAGAATAAGAGAGTGAAATAAAGCTGCAGAAAGGGAAAAAAATATCTCCTGCTTCTTTTACAATTTTATGAATCAATATTGTGCACCTTTTTATTTGTTGTAGTTTTATCAAATTATGTTCATTTTTTGTTGAGAGAAGAATTTTTGTTGCGTTCTAGCTTGATTAGGTACAAGATTATGCTCTATAGTATCGGTTTTTAGCATGAGGAAAGCTGTGAGGATCAAGTAGAGTGAATTGTACTACCTTGTAAATTGATTTGATTGGATATAGTGAAACATACTTGTATAGATTAAGGGGTCTCCGACTCAAAAATGGAAGAGTGGACTGACGTACAAGGCATAACCACTATACATCGCTGACTTAGCTTTTCTTTCTCTACTCTTTTAATTTCTAGCAATTTATATTTTATTTATTTGTTTGTTTAACTTGTTCTCATGGTTTAAACAAAGAAAAATTAATTTTAAAGGCTTAAAATTTCAAATTTTGGTTATAATCAATTCAACCCCCCTTCTTGATTATAAAAATGGGTCCAATAACAACAACAACAACAATAATGATAATTCTGTGAATATTATATAAACATCAAAATAACTATTGAAGTGTTAAAGCAGGACTAGAAATGGGAAAATAACAATAGTTTAGTAAAATATAAATTTAGACACAACACAAATAGATATATGTAAGCAATTATCTCTATCATGTTATGGTTATTATTATTATTTTAGGAGAGATAGATCCATTTTCTAACCTATAGGAGGATTATTACGACGAATAGACCAGAAATGAACATGTGAGTAATTTAGATCTATTTACTGTATGTTTGTTGTATAGTAGCACTAAAATAAAAGATAACGAAAATTGAATTATGTATGGAATGAGATTGTATGCTGCCTGGTGATTGTATTGACTATTGGATTATTATAATAAAAGTGAAAACCCTCTGATTGTAATAACTGTTTGGTGAATTGATAAGTGTTTTATGATTAAAGTAGTCATTTTAATAACTAGACTAAAAATATTAGAATTTATAATAAATTATCATACATTGCACAAATTACATAATTTATATTATTTTAAGGTTACCCTGCTACATGTTAACATCTTAGACCTATGAATTCATTTGGTAATTCTAGATGTAAGTTTCCTAGTTTTACATAAGTTTTTCATAGATATATTTAGGCACATTGGAACTACTTAGCATCTGAAGGAACGTGGCTTATGGGATCAACATGAAATAGTTATCACTTAATGAGGTTTTAAGTTTTATGAGGGTAAGTAGGGATAATTTGAACTATTTTTAAATGCATGCATATATTCTCTCTTTCTTGGTTTTAGTTTCTCTTGGCTTGGTCACCAGTGTTGGTTCCTGATAACTCTGGTGTGAGGGAGTAAATCCACACCATGTTTGAATTCCAGTCATTCAAACTTGTATGTGTTATATGGTTGTGTTTGCATTACATATGCTTATTAATTAAACTTGCCTATAATTGTTTGATTTGGGATAAAATCTGATTACTTCACTGAGCTATGGTTTCGCTCACACCCTTATAGACATTTCATGTTCTAATGCAGTCCATGGCTTGTGCCGAACCAAAATTTTGTCAAGGTATGGGTCCTAAAGCTAAGGATTAGAGCTTGGAGGAAAAACTTAAAGCATACAATAGAATTACTAAGTTTTTTATGTCTTTTGTTATTATTATCATCATAATACTTGGTCTGTAATAAATAGTAACTAATAGTGATGCATGGTATTACTTTATTTGCTATGTGACTTATATATATTCGTATTTCTTATCAAAGCAACGTTGATCCTATTTTCATGTCATTTCCTTTGGAATAATTTAGTAGTCCAATTGATTGTCTTCTATATTGATGTTCATTAAGTAAATCTTGTGGCTTATTAAGGACATCTATTGGATTTACAATTACTTGATACTACTAAGATACTCCTCAAGGCATGACACTGTTGGTGTTGTTAGTTGCTATCTCTCGCATCAAAGTAAAGAGCATTGGACAGCAGTTAAATGGACTATCGGGTATCTTAGGGGCACATCTAACTTAAGTTTGCAGTTTGGTGGTTGTAAACCAGTATTGGAAAGGTTTATAGATGTTGATAGAGCAGAAGATCTTGATTCTAGGAAGTCAACTTCAGGTTATTCGATTACTCATGTATAGAGCTGAGTATACAGGTCGTAGCCTGCGGGCCGACCTTTTTTAGGTGCTTTAAAAAATTGGCCGTGACCAATTTTTTTCGGCCTATTTTTAACCAACGGGCCAAAACATTAAAAAAAGAAAAGGAAAAAAAAAGAAAAAAGTTTAAGAATAAGAATAACATAATAATATATTAGTAATTATTTATGATATATTATAGAAAAAAATAGATTAATAAATACACCACAAGCATTATAACAATTTTTTAAGTATATATTTATTAATTTAAAGATAATATAACATCTAATTAATTATTTTAAAAATTTGTTTTTATATGTAAATAATCAAAATAGCAACAAAATTAATCTTTAATATATATAAAACCCTAAAATATATAAATATTTTAATTTTCACTTAAACTAACATAAAAAAAAACTTCAAAATAAAAATAGATAAATTCATTTTGGCTCTCGAATTGGCCCTTTTAGCCTCTGGGCCAAAGTGGGCCAGGCCTAGGCTTAGAAATCGTGCCCCATCCCATTTAACTTGCGTGCTGATGCAGGTTAACTCGGCCCCCTAGGCCCATATGCCCACCTCTACTCATGCAGAGGGATAGTGTCTTGGCTGTCCAAATTACAGAAGTGTGTTGCACTATCTAGTATGGAAGCAAACTAAATTGCCATGATGAAAGCCTGTAAGAAGTCTTGTGGATAAAGAAATTTTTGACTAAGCTGGGCCAAGAGCAAGGGGATTTAAAATTATATTGTAACAGTCAAAGTGCTATATATCTCAGTAAGAATCTAACTTTTCATTAAAGATTCAAACATATTGATATTAGATATCACTGGATTCGATATGTATTAGAAGCAAAATTCTTGAAGCATGAAAAGATTTATACTACTGACAATGATTCATACATTATGACTAAAGCTCTACTAAATGAAAAGCTTATTTATTGTAGACATATAGTGAGTGTGATGGAATCCCATATATGAGTTGAGAGGGAGTTTATTAAGCTTTGAGTCCAATCCATATGAGCTCATAATAAATAATAAAGGAAACCTTATATATTATATATATATGTTTAAAAGAAAAAGAAATCAAGTTGGTGAAAAGAGGTTAGCAGCTATCGACGAGATTAATATCTTGCGGCTACGAATGGAGGCTTATGGCTCAAAGTTTCAAAACGTCGAAATGACATGAGTGGTTTGTCGACGTTCACTTGAGAGCAGGACACGCGCAAGACATATCCGAAAAGTTGGTTTTTTTCTTTCATTTCCTATTTTACAATAATAAGTCAATCCATCGCAGTGACTTTAGATCGATATTTAGATGATCTAATAAAACTCAATTATGATTAAACTTATTTTGTTGATTTGATGGTACAAAGTACTATAAGGTGATTATTTATGTTTTTTTAATCATTCTCAATTGTCCAAATTGAATAAGTATTTTCACGTTTTCAAGAATTAATAAGTTTTGTGATTTTATCGATATTCGCCATTTTGGTAAAAAATTAATTATCTACTAGTATAACTAGTGGAGAAAAACATTATAAACCCATTATTCATTAATAGTGGAAGTTTTTACATTGTAATCCCACGATAGTTAGGTTTTCTATGTTAAATCCTGGTGTTTATTATTATTTTATATTCAATTTATTATATTAGTGATTGCTATAGGTAGAAAGAGAATAATTTTTCCTCACACATCAAGACTCTCATGCTAATGGATCATAATCCACCCACATCATCTTTTTATAGACGGCAACAACTCAAAGAGTTCCTAGCAAGAGACTGTCGCAAATACAACTCATTAGCCATATGAAGTGTTAATTCTAATTAGTGAGTGATGGAAGGCTAACTTATTACCACAACTTACACTTTCTTTTTTCCCTTTATTTCTCCATTTTGCGTCTACTACATTAGCTTTTGTGGGAGAGAAAATCACATTGAGTCAATTCCTTTGTCATAAGAGTGGGCATGGATTGGTTAACTAGTGCATGACCTCATTTTTTGAACCTAACTATTAGAATCGGTTTTTTAAAATGTTAAATCTAAACCGCTCTATTATTAACGGTTAACCGTTATTCTCAGTTAATATTTTCGGTTTTCGATTTTTAACCATTTAGCATTATTGTTAACTAAAAGTTGTGGTTAACCATATCTCCAGCTGATCTATAAAAACTAAACTATTTTATTTCTTAAAGCTACATACTATTAAAAACTTCTCTTAAATGTAATGGATAAAGTCATGTCAGTTCAAAACCTCTTAAACTCATCCCCAGAAAAACCAAATGCTCATATTTTTTATTACTTCTTTTCCATCACACCAACAGCTTTTAAAAGAAAATATATAAATAAATAAAAACTTTGTCCATACAAATAAAACTATAATATCATAAAACACAAGTAGTGGAAGTAATTTAGACTCTTATCAATGCTTAATAACATTACATTAGGGTTTCAACTCTTTAGCCTTTGTCTAATTAAAAATTAATTATATATAATGTTATATATTTATAGATATCGATTAACCATTAACCATCGGCTTTTCATGGTTACAAACCGAAATCGAAACTGAAAACTGAAAATATTAAAATCATGAACCTAAACCGAAACCGATGCACTGGTTAACTGTATTTTTTGGATTGGTTTCTCGGTTTGATCAGTATTTTTGCACACCCCTACTTTATCTGTGTAACTTAGTCAAAGAGTCTATCTTCCCATGCTGCACGTGTAAGTTATCAAGTATTCTCTCCCAATTAGTAATAAGCAAACATAGTGCTAATTTATCAAGTACTTTTGCTAATGAATCTTTCCTCGTTAAGGGTCTTATGCCCTTAACAGCTACTTTTGGGGGTGGGGCGAGATCATATTATATTTTTACGTCACTTAACGTGGATAGGTACAGTATGTTGACGGTTAATGAAGAACTCTAAAATATCTATAAATTTTCACCTATCAAATTCTGGTATACTTTTATGGTGGATAACAAATACCTCCAGACTCTAGAGAGTAGAGATCATCATGCGGCGGTTTTGAATCGCAAACCGCTCCGAACCGTCCTCGACAGTTCCATACCGAGAACGCTCCGTCGGGAACGATTAAGAACCTCCCGGTGGGTTCTAGCAGTTCCTCCGCAACGAATCGGCGGTTTTGCCGGGTCAGGAACCGCCATTCCAGACCCGGAACCGGCGGTTCCGACCCAGCTAGTATAGAAAATTAAAAAAATAAAAAAACACATACATTACAAATTGAGCTAACTTTGTTTAGCAAGTGACTCTAGAAAGAGTTTCTTTCTATTTCCTCAGGTTGGGTTCTAATGTCTTTTATGGACTCCAGTCTATTTCCAATGGTTGGAATCATATCATGGCACATACATAGATATTGGTATAAAAAAAATTTACAATGACCCAAAAATGAAGAGAGGAAAAAAAAAAAGGAAAAGGAAAAGCTTGAAGAAAATTTACTATAAACGTTCAACAAGATTATTCTAAATGATGAAACGAGTGAAAGTACTGTCTGAAATCCCTAAAAAATAATTAAAGAAAATAACTTAGGTGTTTTGACAATTTTACAGAGTTTTTGTATTTAACAAACAAATGAGTTTTACATTTATTTGTTGATTTCGCTTAAAGACATGCAATTTCCTCTTAATAAATAATGAAATAATTAAATTAATAAATGATGCTTTTACATATATTTAAGCAACTTAATTTATTTAAGAAATATAAAAGAAACTAAAACCAAAGGAGGGAAAAAAAATTTTTGAATTCAAAAAAAAAAAAAAAGCAAGAAACTGTTGATGACTACATCATTGTCAATAGGTTGTTATTTCTTTTTTTTTTTTTTTTGGCCAAATGATAGGTTGTTATTTACTCTTTACTTATTTTTCAGTCTTTAGATTTAAATTTTCTGCATTTTCATATCAAGTTTGTAAGAAATTTAATTATTTAAAATATTTAAAAATATCAACCCTCCCAAAATACAAATCACTTTTTCATTTTTGTAACTTAACCAAAAATATTACAATTACATAACAAACAGAAGGAAAAATAAAATAAATTTTATAATTCTAATGCAAAATAGGGGAAAGGTCTAAATTGCTTTCAAAAAAATTGAAAGAAAGTCATAATTACAACATCCATACTGATTACTTTCACCAATATTCTTTAAATCTTAATAAGAGAATCATAATACCTAAATCTTTATGTTAAATATTGACTTTACAAGAGTAACTTCATTAGAATAATTCTAATCATTTATAGCGGACTGCTACTATAAGAGATTTTGAGTTTGCAATAACGAGAAAAAAAAAGGACTTTGAATCAGTACGCATACCTCTTTTTTAGTGTCATGCACTTTTGCTATTAATTTGCATTCTTGTGAGTAAATTGTGTCATCTTTGGATATTAACAATATACACACACTCAATTACAATTAGAAAATACATATCCAATTTAATCTTAACACAATAAATTGATTTTAGAGTTTTTTTATTTTTTGATTAATTTATTAAAAAAATGGTTCACGATTCGCATGGAACTGGAACTGGAACCGGCGGTTGGAACCGTAAACCACCTCGACTTTGACGGTTCCGGTTCCACATACCGACGTTTCGATTCAGGATCGAAACCAACTCGAACCGTACCAACGTCTACTAGAGAGTCACTATGCCACCATTTGAAGTTAAAAAGTCATATCCACTGTACTGTTAAATTTGGTTCAGGAACTAATGATACCTTCAAAATTTAAATTGTATAATATTCATTATATAATTATATAAGCATTATATTATGACTTCTTCACTTGTATTATAACGGTGAAACCATCTTGGTTTGCTACAATGTAGTAAAAACTAAATCATTTAAATTTGTAATTTAGTATAATTATGTGCCTTCTATTTATTTTATATTAAAATATGAATTTATTTTAATATTTTTATTGACCTTGTTTATACCTTGGCTAAACCCTATTTAAGTTCTTGACGTTTGACCCCTCACATGCAAAAATCAATCACTCAGATCGGGTCTGACAACACTCATCATGTCTAAATATACATAAAATAACAAAGCAATACAAAGTTTTAATTACATTTTTAAATTAAAAAACTAAACGAAAGACCATTCAAGGTAACAGATACTATACAAGATTTAGGGAGTGTACAAAAGCAAATACTTTACTAACTTTACTTTTACTCTTCAATAAACGCAATTATCTTTTAACATTACTTTTACAAATCCATATACGCATCATATACCAATGGTATGTCTAATAGTTTAAGATGTTCATTTTTCTTTACTTATATTCTTTTCTTTTTTTTTTTTCATAGAACTTAAAACTTAGAAATGAAATAAAAAGTGATTTTAATTCACTATAAATATTCAATAACTTTCAAGGTAGAGTAAGTAAAGTACGGGAGCGACAATTCGCCCAAAATAAAAATAAAAATAAAAGGTATGGAAGCGACAAGCTTGTACCTTAACCGACGGGAGTGGGTGCTGAAAAATTGTATCTAGATGCAATTCGACAACTTCAATACCAATGCAAGTACAAGATATAGCAAGGTTACTTGCTCACCCCAATAACATATTGCATTACGAAAATAAAATAAAATGAAAAACCAGCACATTTGATCAACATATATGCAATGCCATATACACACACACATACAAATATAATATATAAATTATACAATAGCATATATACATAAAGTTACTATATTTAATAATAGTAATTGTATGTATTATCTATTGCCATGTTTTCTTGTTGAAATTCATGTGACATTTCACTGTTTCATGTAATTACCTAAATAATACATTATATAGATAAAATTGTATAATATTATGACGTAACAAAATGCAGGAATTGCTTTTGAATTTCTTTTTTTTTTAAATCACTGATATATATAAGTATTTATGAATATAATAATTAGTTATCATTATGCACCCAAATACTCTCTCACAATTCACAATACCTCCACGAGAAATGGTGAGAGGAAATAAAAAGATACCCCACCAGGTCTGTTTATATCGTCCAAAATCTTCAACAAACCTCTCCAGATCATGTCATTAGTCTAATGACACAAGCCCAAGCTCCTGTAAGATTCACAGCTCAGAAACTTAAAACTCATTTAACCTCCCACACCTTGTTCCCAACTAAAAGCTGTGCTTAAGAAATAAGAAAATAAGTCCACAGATTAATTAGGCTAGTTTAAATTGTCTGATTTTTAGCTATATCAGATCTGATACTATAACTTATTTGTATCAAATCTGTTTATTAGTTTTTCATCGGTATCTATTTCTTGACAAATACGTATTTAAAAATGACAAAAACATAATGTTAAAATGACCAGAATATAAAAAAACAAACGGACCGTATTGACATTACTAGATGCATGCACACGATAGAACAATTGTGCAGCCGAGCGCTACTGGTAACTGGTACCGCGTGACATAATTAATAATGGCATATCAAAAGTAAGATTGCAGCAACAAACATTAAAACGTATTTTAGGATTCGATTTATAGACACCATTACACTTGTAGGGTTTCCTATAAAATTTCCCCATTGATAGATACTGAATATGTTAAAGCTACTTGTTTTCCTGCATAATTCAAAAATACCCCCTGAAAGCCAAGTGTAATTGATGGAAAGGTCAGGCATTTAGACTAATAGGTACTGTAACAGGGAGCTAGAACAAGGAGATTAATGAGGACAGACAAATCATCCAAACAACTAGTCTTCCCTCCATCAAAAAAAGAGAAGACAAACTTCTCTATAGTTTCAATGCTCCATTGGAAATAACATGGCGGTTGACAAAACATTCCAGGTCCCAAGCTAAGTCTCAGTATGCAAAAGCAACAAAAACCATCTCCTTGATAAGCAAATACACACAGGGTGGATGGCCACAGTACATGATAGATACACTTTCCCTCAACAATATGGACGCTCCAGGGTATATAAACAATGCTTATATCAAATACCAGAGCAGGCAATAAGCACAGATCAGAGAAATTCAGAGGAATGCAGACAGAAAACTGGAAGGTCATTCACCAACTACAACAAACATACTGCACAAGTCGGTACTGATCAGAGAGTGCAAATTGAGAGAATAAAAAAACTGCCAATGCTACATACGTGGGTACTTCATAGTGTGTTCATGTTTTGCAACACAACCAAAAGTACTGGTCATATCTTATTTTTAGCAAAAAGAAAACAGCAAAAAAAAATGATAAAAATATGGAAGATTGAAACAATGGAATTCACAGAAATTGCTGCTTAAATTTCACATTTGAGTGAAGAGGAAACATCTTACTTTCCTTAGGAAACAAAAACTTTGTCACAACCATGATCAACTCAACAACCAACAATGGATAATCCAAAAGGAAAATGGCACAAAAACAATAATTGAACCGCTAGATTGCACTCTTATGCATTATAAGTAAATAACAAACACATGCCAAGAAGCAAATATCGTTAACCCGAATTTCAGACTAACTTTCCTTAGGAAACAAAACCTTCGTCACAACTCACAACCATGATAAACTCAACAACCGACAATGGATAATCCAAAATGAAAATAGCAAAAAACAATAATTAAACCACTCCATTGCACTCTTGTACATCATAAATAAATACAACATCACAGGATATGAAAGCACAAAGCTGAATTAATAACAACCATATGCAAAGAAGCAAATATTGTATACCCGAAATTCAGACTAAATAACATTCTACAAAATTACTCATCAAGGGTAAGAAATCAGGTTTTAAGCTGTGGAATTAAGACCAATATGTTCCAAAAAAAAGCAAGCCCAGAAAGCTACAATCCGACTGATTTGGAATTGGAACTCTAAAACAAACTCAAAACCCTAACTTGGTCCTGCGCCAGTGCCTGCGCTTGGCATTGTACCTACAAGTAAACGGTTTCACTATCAGCACTAAGAACACATTTCGTAAACAAACAATATCATCAATTAAATTAAACAAAAAAGTCAAAAAGAACCTGATGGTGTTGTCAGTCCTAAGACGAATCCAGTGAGGAATGGGCCTGTTCTGCCTCATCTTCTTCGCCAATTTCTTCTTAATCATGAAAGTCTTGTGCGACGGCTACGATTCCGTTCAAGTTAGACAACGGGAACATTCATAAATCAGCAATTACATTGCACAAGAACATTAATAAAGCACAGAGAGCGATAGGGCGACACGGTGCTTACCATCTTTAGGTTTTGCTCAAAGATCGACGAAATCCCAACCGCTTGCTCACCAGCCACTGATGCAAAACCCTAACCCTAATTGATTAATGTACGTGCACCGCTTTTACGTCATCTTTGAGTCTAGCCCGTGGCGCCGAATTGGAATGCTTCTTGGGCCTTGACAACATAAAAGGCCTTCTACAGAAGAGGCACCCACTGATCCACATAAGGAATGCTCAAGTTCCGAGCCCACAATTCTATTTTGGCTTTTTGGGTCTGTTTGGATTGTCTGTTTTTCATTTGTATCTGTATCTGTGTCTTTTTTAAAATGATATGTGCAAAATATATCCGATTTACATCTAAATTTTATCTATATTTGTTCTATTTGATCTTTTGATGAGAACTGTCAACTTTTTTTTATCTATATCTATTTCTTGATAAATAATTTGTTAGAAAAAAGTTTGAAAAAGTGTCTGTATTTGCCGAAAAAAAGCCAAAACAAACAGACCCTTTACTTCCCCGCTTTGTCATATTTTATTAAAACCGAAATAATATCTTGTTTATAGTAAAATTTAATAATTATTATTTAAATTAAGTTAAATTAAAAATAATTATCAATATATAATATTAAAATCATAATTTATATATATGATATATAATATATATAATGTATATATCGCGTCTTATAATCAACATTTCTTAATGGTATCAAAGCTAAGGAGTTGGCATATGATCTTTTATTATATTATTTAATAATTTTTTGCTAGACGATTACCATAGATAGTGATCTAAATTTATAATACATTTCACTTGGGACGATTACCATAAATGGTAATCCCAGAAGGTGGCAAGCCTACTTAGGCCTAGCGTAAATCCAGAGAAGGTAGCAAGAAGGTCATAAATTGGAAGTCACGATATGGGATAAAGTAGTCCTATGATGATGGATTATAAAGTTAGATAAAGTAGTCTAACAAAATTATGAATAATTTATTGAAAAGAATAATGTCTTCTTTTAGCTTTGCTCCCTGGGAGTAAGGGTCAAAAGATAATATGTTAAATAGAGACGAAATCCATATGAAAGATTTCGATGAAGCCATAGATAATTGGAACATTTTAAAGTTGCCTTACAATGAAATTTATCAAATTAAAAAATGGAAAAAATTTTCAAAAAATAACTATGTCATAGTTATTGAGGAAAAGGATGTTCCAATCTCTAATGGCTTAACAACAATGGAAATTCTTAATAAGAATTCAATTAATAAATATGTTAAAAACTGGAACTATATTCATATAGGTTTAATCCAGGTAGGAGCCAAACCTCTTACTAAACTAGGATTAGATACCTCGGTCTTAATGGTGCTTAAAGACTCTAGAGAATTGGAGTATGAACGATCAATTCATGCTGCAATTGAAACTAGCCTAAGTAATGGTCCAATCCAATTTGATTGTCATTCTAATGTCGCTATAGGACTTAGAGACAAAACCATAATGAAGTCTTTAATCTTACAGATAAAGACACACAATTACAAAATGATGGAAAGATCCCTTCCAATGGCTATAATATATAGAGTATATTACAAGTTAATGAAAACAGCTTTTAGATCTAAGGCTTTTGAGGTTGACAGGAGAGGTCAAACCTTATTAATCCAAATAGATCTTTCAAAAGCTAATGTTTCAATTCCCCGAATAATCTAATGGAATCAAATAAACTTACCGCAACAATGGGAAGTTGACAATCCACTTCCAAAAAGAATCTTATATAATGCTGAACCTTCTAGAGTTATACAACACCAGGAAGGAAAGGTAACCATTCAATTTCCTAGAAGATCTTTAGATCTTCCAAGGAATAATGTGGAAATTAGATCAATGTCATCTACTTCTTCCAGAAAATCGTTAGATCCACCCCTTCCACAGGTTATCATTCCTACACCTCCAAGATTTACCTCCTCCACAGGTAAATTCTCCACAAATTCCTAATCCTGCTTAAAAGGATTAGTGAATGAACAAATTGGTTTACCAAAAATGGTTTACCAACAACCTAATGAAACTGTCTACGAAGAACCTACTTTCTCGGAAGCAGGAGATTCGGAACTCAATACTTTAGAAAGACCTTTCGAAACTGATAGGGATTTTCTAAACAAAGAGTTTGGATCAATCAAAAATGAAAAAAAAAATTAGAAATTAATATTTCAATACCTTTTCTAATTTCAAAAACGAAATCAAAGATGAATATTATAAAGCCATGTTTGATAATGGATACCAAATATTATTCTTTGACTGGTTCCAAGAATATTATTTGGCACCAAAACAAATTAATGTTGTAAACCATCGTTTTAAATGGCAAATAGGAGAAGGTCAGATAATACAATCTAATCATCCTCCTTTGACCAAATTAAAACAAGTTTATAAGAATAATGAAATAACTCTAGCACCTTTCAAAAGCGCAGAAAATGAAAAAACTGGAGTTAGAAAAACAATTGAACAAAATAACTTCACTAACCAATATTTACACATTATTGGTAAATAGTTGGATAGAATCGAAGTTATTCTAGACAATGACCACAATGAGATTAAGATGCCTAAAAACCCTCCTAAAGAATTTCTCAAAGCTTTAGAAGATAAGAAATTTAAGGCATCTTTAATCAAACCTTTTGAAATTCCTAAGAATCCTTCTAAGGAATTTTTAAAAGCTTTAAAGAATAGGGAGACATCATCTTCATCTAATAAGTACAAAGGACTTATTATTGATGATACTCCCACTGAAAACTTAAATGTTCTTTCTGAAACAAACAACATTTAAGAAAACTCTTCAATAATGGAAGATTTAATTGATCTCAAGATCAATAAATCTTCAAACAATATTATCAATAGAATTTCTTGGAAAGAACACCAAAAACTCTGTTATCAGAGAGCTACACCTCCTGGCCTCTTTGAAGAAAATGATGAAACAATTATCAAAAAATATTCTGCAGGATCTACCTATGAATGGAACATAGATGGAGCCTCATAACAGAGAATATTGAATGTTCTCAATCAAATGATAATGCTTTCAAACACCAATAAGGCCAATGATTCATTAGATGATCATCAGATAGCCTTAATGATAATTTCCAGTTTTACTGACAATTAAGAGGCTGGTGGATAATTATCTCAATGAAGAACAAAGAAATTTCATTCTTACTACATACAAAGTTGATGAAGCAGGATCTGAAATTTTGGACGATAAGAATAAACCAATACAATATATGGTTCATTCTCTAATGCATTGTCTAATCTACTCCATAGTCAACACTTCATAGGAGACCTATCTCACTTAAGAGATAGGTCACTAGAATTATTGACTAATATGAAATGTAAATCATTAGGAGAATTTCACCCATATAAAGATGTGTTCTTCCAAATAGTTCTTCTCAGAAATGATTGTAACCAATCTTTCTAGAAAGAAAAGTTTTTAGCTGGTTTACCTAATCTAATAGGAGAATAAGTTAGAAACAAAATCAGAGAAGATCACAATGGCAAAATACCATATGATTCACTTTCTTATGGAGAACTAGCCTTCTATGTTAACAAGATTGGAACCAATCTTTGCACAAACATAAGGCTACAAAAACAAATGAAAAATGAACAAAGACAAAAACACTAAATTCTTAGTGATTTCTATGCTCAATATGATCCTTCTTTTGAATAGCAAAAGAAGAAATCAAAATGTTCATAATGCACTTCTCATAAGAAACCTAAAAGAAATTTTAAAAAGAATTCCAAAACTTTTAGAAAGAAATATGAGAAAAAATAGAAGATCAAACCTTATAAAAAATACAAGGGAAAGTCTTATAAAAAATTAAAATGTTTTAAATGTGGAAAAATTGGTCATACAGCTAACCATTGTAAGATTAATACCAAAATCAACAAATTAAATCTTGACGAAGAAACAATGGAGAAAATCATGCAAATATTCACAAAAATGATTTTCTATCATCTTTAGATACATCTTCAAAATCATCTTTTGAAAATGAAACTGAAGAAATCCAAGTCAATGATATTGATTCAGATGATTCTTCTAATGAGATTTATGTTCTGACTGAAAAGAAAAAGAAGTCCTTCTTAAATTAGAACAAATGTCCGAAGAAGAAAAAATGAAATGCATCAAGGATATAGAGAAGAAAAATACTTTCGTACCAAAACTTCTCTATAACCTTAATGAAATCCTTGAAAAAGGACCAATGAAACAGAAAATAATTTCTGTCAATGATCTTCATTCTGAAATCAAAATTCATAATGAAAAATAAAAATTTTGAAAAAAATGCAATTAGACTTACAAAGAGATTTTCTTGAATTATAACAAACCCTTTTAAAACAAAAAGAATTTGAGACTGACAATGAACTGGTTCCTAAGACAGGATCCTCTAAAGTTAATGAAGATTATTTATTACATCTTATAGAGGTAACTACAAGAAAATGGATAATCAACATTAAACTCAGAATCAACAATGAATTTATTTTGAAAACAACTGCTTTATTCGATATTGGAGCAGATTTGAATTGCCTAAGAGAATGGTTAGTTTCTACAAAATATTTTGAAAAAACAACCCAGTCTCTTAAATCTGCATCAGGAAACAAACTGCAGATTGAATTCAAAATATCGGATGTAAAGATAATAAAAAGATAAAATCTCCTACAAATCAGCTTTTATTTTTGTTAAGAATCTTAAGCAAAATGTGATTTTAGGAACTCCTTTTATTACTCTTATACAACCATTCATTGTCAACAATGAAGGTATTGAAACAAAATTCGTGAAAGAAGAAAGTTGTCTTCAATTTTGTTTCAGAACCAAAAACAAAAATGATAAATGAGTTGAAAAAAATTCAATCTCAAAATTGAATTATCTTATAAAAAATAAAGAAAAACATTTGGGGTTTTTACAAGATGACTTAATGTTTTGTAAAATAGAAAACCAACTTTCAAATAAATATTTGAAAGAAGGAATTTCTAAATTACAAAATGAGATTGTAAAAACCATATGTTCTTTTTTACCTAATGCTTTATGGGATAGAAAATGTCATATAGTTGATCTGCCTTATGAAAATGATTTTCATGAAAGAAACATCCAACCAAGGCAAGACTAACTCAAATGAACAATGAAATCCTAAAACATTGCAAAAATGAAATTAATGACTTATTGCAAAAATCATTAATAAGGAAAAGTAAATCTCGTTGGAGTTGCTCAGCTTTTTATGTTAATAAAAATGCTGAAATTGAGAGGGGAACACCCAGATTGGTGATCAATTATAAACCTCTCAATACTGCACTCAAATGGATTAGGTATCAAATACCTAACAAAAAAGATTTACTCAACCAACTTCACAATGCAAGAATCTTCTTAAAATTCGACATGAAATCTGGATTTTGGCAGATTCGAATAAAAAAATTTGATAAGTACAAAACCACATTCACTGTCCATTTTGGCCAGTATGAGTGGAATGTAAAGCCTTTCGGATTGAAAAATGTTCCCTCTAAATTTCAGAGAATAATGAATGAAATATTCAATGATTTCTCTAACTTCATAATAGTTTACATAGATGATGTTTTGATCTACTCTCCTAATGTAGATCAACACTTCAAACATGTTAAATTATTTATGAATGTTGCTAAGAAAAATGGTCTTATTGTTTCCCCAACAAAGATATCTCTTTTTCAAACGAAAACTAGATTCTTGGGATTCAACATTCACAATGGAACTATATTGCCCATACAAAGGTCAATAGAGTTCACCTCAAAATTTCCCAATGAAATTAAGGATAAGAACCAACTTCAAAGGTTCTTAGGAAGCCTTAATTATGTCGCTGATTTTTTCCCAAACTTTAGTGTAATATGTAAACCATTATAATAGGTTAAAGAAAAATCCACCCCAATGGTCTGAGCAACATACCAATGTTGTAAAGACAATAAAAAAATAAGATTAAGGAAATCTCTTGCCTTCATATTGCAGATCCATCCCTACAAACAATAGTAGAGATCAATGCTTCCGACATAGGCTATGGAGGAATCCTTAAACAAAAAATGAATGGCAAAGAATGCGTAGTTCAATTCGTATCCAAATACTGGAACGAATGTCAAATGAACTATTCCACAATTAAAAAAGAAATTCTAGCAATAGTTTTAACAATTTCTAAGTTTCAAGGAGATTTGTTGAACCAAAAATTTCTTTTGAGAGTTGATTGCAAATCAGCCAAAAATGTTTTGCAAAATGATGTTAAAATTTAACTTCAAAACAGATTTTTGCTAGATTGCAATCAATTTTATCTTGTTTTGATTTCGAAATAGAGCACATCAGAGCTCATCAAATGCTCTTCCTATTTCCTTACTCGTGAATTCTTACAGGGAGATGCCTCCAAGAAGGAAAAAGGAAAGCAGAAAGAAGTCTCAAAAAAGGAACTAACCAATGTCAGGATATGGCTTCAAGCCACGGCCCCCAAAAACCAAAATGTTTCAAATCCTCCTCTGATGATTAATGAAAAATCATCCCAGATGACGAGCCGGTCATCTAATGAATCTGGTCCCCAACCAGTCATCTCAAATGTTTTAACCCAGGAATGATCAATGCAATAGCAATGGCATTAAGTCAGTCCAACACTGCAATGGCCCCAGAAGCACACCACACACCATCACCATCAATGGCTCTGATACCATTAAGAAAGGATCGGCATATGCAATAAATTAAACAGAGATTAAAAGCATATATAGGATAGATAAAGAAATAGATAATTTTATTCACAAAATTAGATTACAGAGATACAAGAATATAAAAGCATTGCAACAGTAAAAACAATAGAAAATTACCTCAAAATGGAAGCATAAGAATGGTTCCACGTAATTTTGAGAGACAACAAAAGCAGGAGGAGAGTGGAAAAGATGTAGAGAGAGTAAAAGAAGTGTTTGATTTTGTGTGCAGGAGTGTTTTGGAAGAGGGGAGTGTTGGAATTCAGAAGCGAGAGGATTGTGTTTGTTTTTGTGTGTCCTGCATTATGAAGTGTTCTCTTTATATAGAAAGGAGAGCAAGGGTTGTACTGTAGTGAACAGTACCATTGTGGTCGACAGTCCACTGTAGTGAATAGTGGAGAGTCATGGGTTGTATTGAAAACGGTACCATTGTGGCAAACAATTCACTGTAGTGAACAGTGAAAGTCCGGGAATCCTAAGAATTACCATATCACCTTTTGATGGGTTTTACCCAGGTGAAGTCTTCAGTGATTCTTGTGGTACATTGTATGTGTTTTGTACATTTTTTTAGTAGGTATATACATGTCATATACTCTACTATATTACATTAATTTAGAAGGTATACACATTTCGTATACTCTTCTAATAATGACTATCCTATGGTGATGTTATGTCAACCCCATAGCAGTCATCTTCATTTGTCTTTCCGCTGTGACTTGAACTGTCTTCAGTTACAAACCTAGCGCTTGATTCACCAATGCTTGCCAAGTCCATTTCCAGGAGCTTCTTCATTTGCTCTTGTGTCTTGGCTTGCAATATTGTGGACACTAAAAATCTCTTGTCATGGAAAAAGAGAGTCTGTTCTGAAACCATTGTTGAGACGTTTGTTAAATGGCTATTAACTCATTTGAGTATAGCATTATCTTCAACTTTGTCTCACATTTTGAAGCTATCCCACCATTTGACCTTGTATCTTATGGTGAGGATAGGTGTTGCATTTACTGATCTAAATTCATAGAACCAGGTCATTACCCAAGAAACACTAGTATGCATAAAATAAAGCATTTCCTTTTTGAAAGGTATTTCATAGTTTTAAAACATAGTTTTTCAGAAAGGTGTTGAATCCTTTCTGTGCATTTTGATGAACGATCTCACTAATGGCTCCAAATTCTTTCCATCAGTATGTAAACCAGTAGGGGAGGTTTTGAGATAACATTTTCAAAGAAAATAAGCCATATATGGATCGTGATTCATTTAAACGAAAAAGGTATTCCACCATGCTTGCTTATAATCATAATAATTATATTGTATGCGGTGATTAGGTTGAGCATTGGTCACTGAGACCTAAAATTTGATTGGCTCATGAGGTTGGCCATATTTGTTTGTCCATTCACTAAAGTTGAAGACTTTCTGAATTCGGGCGGTTGAGTAAAGAACTACTCAATTTTGTTGAAAATGCTTAAAGAAAACTGATTTAGTTTCAGTTAAGATTTTCTCATAAAATTCCATAGTTTTGTAAAAATCATATGGAACATAATTGAATTTGTCAAAAAATATTTTTCTGGCAAATGTAATTGGATCATTTTCAAAACATCCTTTTCCGCCATGATGATATTTTGAAAATTTCCTTGATGAAAATTTTTTATTTTTGAACATTTTTTCCGAGGGATAATTTTCCTGGAGGAAGAAACTACCTCAGTCATTGAAACATTTTGATGTGACCTTTTTCTATTAGAGGTTTCACATCCTCTATAATTGGAATTTCTTCCTATATGTGTGATTTTTTCTTGGTTAGAGGTTTCACTTCCTCTATCATTGGAATTTCTTCGTGTATACCATCTTTTGCTACCAGAGCCATTGATGGTGATGGTGTGGTGTGTGGTGGCCTCTAGGGCCATCACGGTGTTGGACTGACTTAATGCCATTGCTATTGCATTGATCAGTTCCTGGGTTAAAACATTTGAGATATCTGGTTGGGGAACAGATTCATTAGATGATTGGCTCGTCATATGGGATGATTTTTCATTAATCCTCAGAGGAGGATTTGAAACATTTTGGTTTTTGGGGGCCGTGGCTTGAAGCCATGTCCTGACATTGGTTAGTCCCTTTTTTGGGAATTCTTTCTGCTTTCCTTTCTCCTTCTTGGGAGGCATCTCCCTGTAAAAATTCACGAGTAAGGAAATTAGGAAGAGCATTTGATAAGCCTCTGATTTGCTCTATTTCAAAATCAAAACAAGATAAAATTGATTGCAATCTAGCAAAAATTTGTTTTGAAGTTAAATTTTTAACATCATTTTGCAAAACATTTTTGGCTGATTTGCAATCAACTCTCAAAGAAATTTTTGGTTTAACAAATCTCCTTGAAACTTAGAAATTGTCAAAACTATTGCTGAAATTTCTTTTTTAATTGGAATAGTTCATTTGACATTCGTTCAGTGTTTATAGATACGAATTGAGCCACGCATTCTTTGCCATTCATTTTTTGTTTAAGGATTCTTCCATAGCCTGTTGGAAAGCATTGATCTCTACTATTTTTTGTAGGGATGGATCTGCAATATGAAGGCAAGAGATTTCCTTAATCTTATTTTTTTATTGTCTTTACAACATTGGTATGTTGCTCAGACCATTGGGGTGGATTTTTCTTTAACCTATTATGTAATGGTTTACATATTACACTAAAGTTTGAGAAAAAATCAGCGACATAATCAAGGCTTCCTAAGAACCTTTGAAGTTGGTTCTTATCCTTAATTTCATTGGGAAAGTTTGAGGTGAACTCTATTGACCTTTGTATAGGCAATATAGTTCCATTGTGGATGTTGAATCCCAAGAATCTAATTTTTGTTTGAAAAAGAGATATCTTTGTTGGGGGAAACAACAAAACCATTTTTCTTAGTAACATTCATAAATAATTTAACATGTTTGAAGTGTTGATCTATATTAGGAGACTAGATCAAAACATCATCTATGTAAACTATTATGAAGTTGGAAAAATCATTGAATATTTCATTCATTATTCTTGAAATTCAGAGGGAGCATTTTTCAATCCGAAAGGCATTACATTCAACTCATATTGGCCAAATGGGCGGCAAAGGGAAGGAGTGAAGGGACCATCACAACGTCTGTCCTTGCCACGCACCTTGTCCTTTTTCCATCTTTTTCCCCCTTTTAAAACCATCTTCCATTACAATGATTTAGAACCTTAATTTCACGCACCAATCATCCATGATCCAAGTGTCAAGCAAACAACAACATCACTGCTCAATCAACTAATCCCAACTCAGTGTGTGCCTGTAATGCTTCCAAGCAAGTTTCTTTGAGAACCTAACTTCTTCAATTACCCTTGTCTCAATATCTGAGTGCACGAACTAACGTAAAATCTCCAAAAAAAATAATGGAACAATAGGATGAGAGAGAGAAATTGAGTTTAAAAAAATATATATATTTGCCATTGCAAATCACGATTGGAAACTACAATATTCTTATCACATTTGTTATTCACAATACAAAAACGATAGTCAAACTTGCTATTGCGATTTATACACATGATTTGTATGTAATTTTTTTATTCTATCTTTCAAATGTGATTTAACATTTGCATATCAGTGATTAATTTCATCCAACTTGTATATTGGTAATTTTTTTTTATCTAAAACGTATACACGTGTTAAACTTGTATAATATTGTTGGGATCAATAAAAAAAAATATTTTATGGAGATTATTTATTTACCAATAAATGAACAATTTATTAATTTATCAATAAATGAATATTTATTAATTTACGAATATTTTTTTTTATATTTTTACACTTTTTTTCCAAATTTTATGTATAACTTATTAGCAAAAATTAAAAATAAATATGGACAAAATGCATGTAAATATATGTGCAAAAAATTTCAAAAGTCAAAATGCATAAATATAAAAAAAATAATAAATTTTAGAACACAAAAAAATGATAAAATTGTGACAAATCTTGAAAATTAAAATTGATGGGTAATAGGAAAAAATTTGAATTTAGTTTACATACAAAGAAAAAACAAATGACTTTAGATTTATATCTTAGCAAAGAGTAAAACTTTAAAAGAATAGAAGTAATTTGAAAAGACTTTAAATGAAAATTTTTATGTATTTGATGCATTATTAATTTATATTTTCGCTGGACCTTGAGGATTTCATTATAAATTATTTTTTTTATACCTTTAGCAAGACTATTAATTTAGTGTGTTGGTCTAAGTCGGGATTGAAAGAAATTATTATTTAATCAAGATTATTATCAAATATTTATTTATCGAGATTTAATTATATTTCATGTCAAAATATATATACAAATATGATATAAGATATTTTAAATCTTTAAATCTCTTCATTTTATAATAACTACCAGGCACTCAAATTAAATTTAACATGAAAAGATAGAAAATACTGAACTATTGAATAAGTTCATATAAATATCAAATGATTTGAGAATAAAACAAAAATAATATATCAACGATCTAGAAAAAACACGGAAAAAATGATGAAACGAAACAAATGTAATAATATGAAAATTATACAAACATTCAACAAGTTAAAAAGAAAAGGAATAAATATTTTTATATTTGTTGAAAATAAGGCTAATTCCGATTTCTATTTAAAATGCACAAAGAGAGACATAAAGGAGAGTAGTTACTAAAAATAATGAAACCGCTTCTTATAATCGAAATAAAAATAAAGATTAAGGATATTTGGGTCATTTAATAAATATTTTATTTTTTGAGTCCAAGTTAAAGAAGTAATTGTTTAATATATATTAGGATACATGCATTAGTGCTTATCTAAAAAATAAATATAAAATAATAAAAATAAAAAATAAGATGATTATTGAATGAATCGTATATCTAGGAAGATAGTAATAAATATTCTTGTAATTGTTTTAGGAATTAGTAATTTTTAATGAGAAATGTTGATGCGGTCAACAATGACTCAATCAATCTTTTTTCAATATCTTAGATATTTATTTATGTTTCATTAATGTCTTTTAATGAGATTTTTTTCAGTCATCATTATTTTCAATATCATTTTATGTCTTTAATATGTTTTCTTTTTTAGCCATTTTCCTTTTTTGGAAAATTTAATTTTTTATAAATTGTATGCCTTAAGGAAAAAAAGTGATTCAATTATTATTTTGAAAATATAGAGTTGAGCTGTTTTGTTCTTCTTTTTAACCAATTATCAAATTACACTATTAATTTCGATTTTTTATGCCATTTATCTAGGTATTTTTAGAATCAATAGGTATTTGAAAATCATATTCTGACATTTGTATGCGAATTAACAATTTGTGATGAACCCTAATTCAATTGTTCACGTCATATGCTGAGCGAGTTTTGTATCAAAGTTATATTCGCTCTTGGATTAGCAATGGCACCTCCAAGCATGGTAAATGGGCTGCAGCACGGGGGTTGCGGGCCTGGCATGGCACGCACGACACACAAAAGAAAAAGGCAAAAGCACGAGCACCACAGGCTGGTATGCGAGGCACGCGAAATGAGTGGGCCGGTACGGAAAGGCATGTGGGGCCTTTTTTTTAAATAGTAATATAAAAATAGTGATTTATTTTTTTAAATTTATTTGACATTGTATTTAAATAAATTATTTTTATTATTTTACTTAAACATATTTGTATATATAATATTTCATGAAATATTACCTTTTTGTACGGTAACTTTCAATAAAACAAATACATCTTATAATGTTGAAACAAAAAAAATTAATTAAATAAACAATTGAAAGCATATATTCATTATGTAAACTATCACCATAATATTATGTACAAGTATGAATATAAAACAAATATATTGCATAAGTTTATTTTAGTAAATTTATTTTATAATTATAATTTTACTTACTAGCCATGTATTGCACGGGTTCTTAACTAGTTCCCAAGGTTTGAAGCAAGTTAAGATTTAACATAGTTATATGAAATTAAACACATACAAACTCAATATAATGTATTTCACCTTATAATTTAGTGGTATTAATAATATGTTCCTAAATGAAATGATCATATTTCAATCCTCATTAGTTTGGATAGTGAGCTTATTCTATCCAGAATTGCAACTAGATTATTGTTTAGGGATTCGGTATGTATGGTAATATTTAAACTTAAAGGAAGTAGATGTGTTAAATGTGGTTCGTGTTTTAACTATTTTGTAAAAGCTTTGATCTAAAAATCAAAATGTATGCGTCTATCATATTAAATCAATACTTATCCCATTTAGACCCAAAAATAACCTAAGTACTTATTATTTTATTTACATCCTACTTTTCTCTCCCTCACACACACATGTACAATATTGTTGTGTCCAAATTCCCTCAATCCAGACTTTAAAAAAAATTAAATGCTTTTCATTTTGTTTGCATCTTCCCCTCCTCCGGCTCTCTCTCTCTCTCTCTCTCTTCTATTGTTTTGTGTTCTCATAATATTCACTCACATACCTAACTTGAAATGATATTAAGGACCGTCTCATTATTGATATAATTATTAAAATAAATATAATAAATTAAATATTAATTATTTTAATCATTCAATCGTAGTTAGATTTGGTATGAGCTATTAGATACTAGTGCTATAAGTTATAAAGGTATATGGTTATCAAACTTTTTTCTCATTTAAATTTTAATTGGATAATCATTATTCTCAAATTAATTATCTAAATTTTGGTTTACTTGTAGTTTCAAGACTTGTTGCTGCTGCTACTTTTTGCACACGCACATTTTTTTTTTAATTTATTTATCCATGCAATCTTAAACCATGTCTTCATTTCTTTTGCCCTCCTGATTCATCAACCATGCATCAAGCTTAATTTAACTATTTAGTCGTGTTAAATTATTTTGTGCTCGTATATTCATTTTTACACACACAACGCGAGCATATAACTATTGATATATATATATATAAAAGTATATAATTCCCATACAAGTATAACCCATTTGATGATGATAGATTTAGTTGAAGTGGTCACACACAAAACATATCTTACACTTTAAGTAACCTCATAGAAAGAGGTAAAGAGATGAATAATCACAAGATGCTCTGGTGCACGAGGAGATGTGGAAAAGTTATCAAACAGTGAGCAAGTTGTATATTCTTTATTCAATTTGACTAAGTGTTTCTTGAGGTTTGAATCATGTTAAATAAGGATAAGCTTTTTATATTAATAGATTCTTCTTTAAATCAATGAAAGAGGAGCTTTTTGGGGCTCCTTTTAGGTCTCATTGTGTGTCTTTTTTAATAGTGCATTCATTTTAACTCAATAGAATAATATTGTAGATTAATAATAACTATTATTAAGAAACAAAGCAGGCTATAATAATCCTTGAATGGTTATTATATTTTTAATTGGTTAAACTGAAATTTGTTTAATCATGTGAAGGTTACATTTTGTTTTGATGGGAAAATATATTGCACAAATGCTTCACAACTTAGTTAAGTTACATCCAACAAGCAAAAACTTATTTGAGATTTGTTATGTTTGTGTTTTTGTTTTGCGCTTGTTGTTGTAAGTTGCTTCAAGCACATTTTAGGCATTGATGCTTTTAGAATCATTCAAAGCTCAAAACACAAAAGTTGTAGAGCTCTTTTTATGCATTTTTGTAGTATCTTGAATTGTCTCAATCGGACTTTCGATAATAAAGTTATGGCCAAAATATGAAACAATATCGAAATACCCAGAGCCAATCAAGGAGTAGATCGAACACTCAACTTTGGGCTCGACTAGACCGGCTTGCTCGTGGAAAGTGGATCAACTCACTAGTATACTCTGCCAAGGTTAAAATACAAATGTTACAAAATTTCTAATTCAATCGTTAGTGATTGTTTTGAGGTGCAATGGCAATATTACTTTGAGAGCTTATAAATGGAGTATTTGAAGTGTTTTATGTAAGAGAGTAAAACTTAATAATATGAGATTATGTGAAAATCCTCTCTCATTTTGTATTTGTATTTGTTGAGTGAATAGTGCCAATGTATCATAGTGAGATTAATGAACTAATCTTGTAAGACACTATTCACACTTTTATATGTGAGTTGATTAGTGAAGTCCTCATATGTTTGAGGCAATAGGTGAAGTCTTCATGTATTGAGACATGAGTGAAGTCCTACATATGTGTAAGCAATTGTAAGTTCTCATATGAGGCAAATGCGAAGTCCTCTTTGTAGGGCATTGTTGTGAAGCTCTCTTTGTGAAGCAATTGATTATATTAATGAATGTGTGTGAAGTTGTTCTTGAGTGAGGCTAACTGTGGACCGTAGACACTAGGGACATGATTGTCAAATTTGCGATTTTATTATTCATCCAAGCCTGCAGAATTGATAGAACTGTACAAAATCGGTAAAATCATAAATGTGTAGAATCGTACATCTAAATTCATAATTTTACCTTAAGTCTGCACCATAATAATTTCTCATCCATTTTAATTAAGAAAAATATATAAAATTATAAACTCGTAGAATTATATAATTAACTAATGATTTTGACAACCATGACTAGGAGCAGGTCAAATTTCACGTTATATCGCGGTGTAATTTTCTTCTTCTTTATCTCTTATTTTATTATTATTTGCATGAATTGAGCATAATTCAAGAAAAGAAATAATTGTTGATTAAGTAAGCTTAAAATCGATTTATAAACCCGCCTTATAGCTTCTACTTCCGTATATACATGTAATAGCCTAATGGTGCATGTATTTTTAACAAAATTACTATGACTTTGTTTAGTAGGTAGAATCTACTAAGAAAATAGGCTTAAATTAGCTTTAAAAAAAGAAGAAGAAAGAAATAGTTACTATACTCTGCTCATAGACATTTACGAGATCATATTTTCTTTTTCAAAAAAAAAAAAGGTAAAGTATCTATGATAATATAAATTATGGATATAATATTACATACCATATCCTTATCCACTCTAACCTCAGCCCTAACCCTAAGCTCCCAAATTCTCTTCTACGTACATGTAAGACCTTACCTTTTAGAAAATAGTTAACATAGGATATGCATGTGCATTTACACTAAATGTATACATAATGCTATATTATATATACACTCACAATGTATAGTAGAAAATAGAATATTATGATCAAATAATATTTAGATATAAAACAATTCTTAAGCTTAAATTGTCCTTGAGATTCAAGAATATTACAAATAGCTTGTATATTTTTTAAATTTCCAATGTCATTTTGATTACTCACTAAGAAGATAGATACTTGAAAATATATATACATAGTTGCTAAATGTTGATGCAAAAATATGGAAGAGAGAATCTGAGGAGGGAAAAAAAACTGTGGTAAAAGTGGTAAATTAGTTTAGTTTCTATAAATATAACTATAAAATTTAAATCGAATTTACCAAAAAAAAATTGAAAATTATATAATATAACTTTTAAATCTTTATGAATAAAATTAATGATTTTATCATAAAGATTAATTAACAATTCAACGTGTGAAATACAATTAAAGAAGATATTGTTTTATCCATTAATATATTTACGAAGCCAATACCTAATTATTTGCTCCAAAATTTAAATATAGAGGAAATTAGTAAGTCTTTTCCGTCAGTTCTCCACTTTTCTCTCACTTTCTCAATGTTCAGTATTTATGTGGTTCTCCTCTCATCCATATTTATGCACATAAAATATTTCACCTTTCAATGGAAATTTGATACCTTTAAGCCTTTTTAAATAAAAAATCGATATCTCTAACTTTTTTTTCCTAAAACAAAATTCTACTATGTTTTCCATTTGAAATTTTAATTCCTTTGTTATATTATATTTTGACACATGAAAAATTCTATACTCTTCTTTACAGATGAGGAAATTAATATTTATATTTTTAAAAATTACAAAAATCACTGAAATAAAAATAATCTTAAAATTAGACATATTAAACTTGTTTATTTAAGAGACGATGTGTAACTGATGACCTTGTCTCTTCAAGAGATAAAGATAAATTTAATGTTTTCAAATTTAACCTCGTCTCTTGAAAAGATAATAATTATTCAATTATAGATAAGTTTAGTGCATATTAGTGTATTTACATTAATTTCGTCTATGTCGACTACTCACAATCGTGTCTTTTCAAAAGATGAGTTTTAACTTATTTGTTGGATTATTTTTGACCTAGTGGGATTTGTATAATTTTTTTTTATAAGTGTTGTTTTTTTTTTCCTTATCCCCTCTTCTCTATATTTAATTTTAATTCTACAATCATATCATACTTAAGTGGCTATATTAAATTTGATTCTACCCTCATATTGTAATTTGACACACATGTATCGAAGAGACACAAGGTACTTTATCCACCAGTCTATTTGACTTGTCTAATTTTTATCTATGTTAGATCTGTATTGATAATTATTAGTAAAAAATCAACATCAGTTCGATATTGTCAATTTATGAGTAAAATTATCAAATTTTCATCAATATCATATCTATATCGATCCAATATCGATTTAGTTTGAAAATTCTATACTCATCTTTACAGATGAGGAAATTAATATTTATATATAAACATACCTACGCCTGGCATAGCATACGTACTTACTACGCACAATGATTTACTGCATTACAAATCAGCTGAGTTTCATTATTCGGATTCGCAACATTATAACATAACAAATAGATAAAACCTTATATGCACATAGTATACTAATGTTACAAAATACACGCATATAATAGGTGTACATATGTCATATCATTGCCAGCAACAAAAGAAGGTTTTACCATAAGATAAATAATTATAGTATCTTAATTTCTTTCTTTTTAATATATGTTTTGGAATGCAGATATGATATCTTAAATTCGATTATGACAATTTTGAAAAAACAAAAGAAGCTTTACTAAACTCTGGATTTGCTATTCATCGCTCTCCCCAGATTGAAATTTCTTATGAGATGATGTTACACGTTCAAAATCCAAACAAACGTGGTAATAATCCCACCATATGGAAAAGAATCTTATAATTCCCCCAATTAAATAAGAAGCAAGAGAGTGAGCCTTCTTTAAAAAATAAAACAAAAAATCAGAGCTAATGGAGCAATCCAATATTCCTAATCTAACCTTACTTTCAAATCTCCTTAAGTTACCCACAGTATTAACCAAACTCTGGGGATCAAGTCATCTGTCCAAGAAGATGAGCCCTGCATTTTGCCCACCACTAAAATTAGCCTTACATAACAAAAGGTATCAACACGTCCTTTAGGATCCAATTGAAATACTTTTGGGATTTACCGTAAAAACTTCACGTTGATTAATGAAGGATAAAGTTCTTGTAGAAAGACCGAATATCTACTAGTGTTGGTACTTCTCAAAAACTATGAATAGTATGCTCGGTTCACTATAATGAAATATGACTGGAAAGGAATAACAATTCCTTATTTCATAATAAGAAATATTTTCGAAACAAATCATGTTTTAGTCGGGAGTAGCCATTCCAATAAAAAAAATGGAGATTCCTCGTCTATTCCATATTGCACAGAATAGACATTCTTTAATGAATTTTCTTGTAAACTAAATAAGGGAATAGATATTCCGTGGTAATGAAGCTGAAATACCGATTTCATTTCATTGAACCAAACATATGGAGAGTTTGAGAAGGCCCAGTTATAACTCCTGGAAAGTATTTGAATTGGATAACAAGGGACTATGAGATAACAAGGACAAGGACTCAAAAATATTTCTAAACAACCATTGAACTCAAAATGTAGACCATCATCATCCAAACCAATTGTTCATCCGTTGAAACAAGAGAATACAAACTTCTCTGCTAAGTTTCAATGCTCCATAAAAAAAACATGGCACTGGACATACCATCCATTGTCAGGCCAAACCCTAGCATACAAAACCAAAAAAACCCATCTCCTTGATAAGCAAATCACTGTAAGTCGAATGGCCACGAAATATAATAGATACATCAATGGCATGGATACTCTATCTGGGGATAATATAAACAGTGTTTCTGAAAAATAACCCATCAGGCAATAAGCACAGATCAGAGGAATGCATGTGGAGAACTGGAAGGTCATTCACCAATTAGAGCACCCATGCATAATGCTCAGGTACTTCACAGATCACATAGGAAAGTCGCCAGGTCAAAAGAATGAACTTCCCAAAAAAATCCAGCTAAATTTCACATTTCAATGAAGAGAAAACAACTTTCTTCCTTTACACGGGAACCAAAACCTTCCTCACAATCATGATCAGGTCAATGCCCAAACCATTAGACAATCCAAAATAAAAATCGCCACGAGCTAGAGTTGCACAGCTGCATAACATTCTTATGCATCATAAAAAAATGACAACATCACAGAAAATGAATGCATGAAGCTCAATAAAGGACAAAATCAGTAAGCATATAACCCTTACTTCAAGCAGCAAATATCATATAACCCAAAATTCAGACTAGGGAATATTCTACAAAATTACTCCTCTAGAATTAGAAATCAGGTTTCATGCTGTGGAATTAAAACTAATTTGCTCAAATCATCAATAATTATAATTAAAAAAAAGGATCCAGAACAATACAATCCACTGATTTGAAATTGGAACTAAAACAAACTCAAAACCCTAACTTGGTTCTGCGCCAGTGCCTGCGCTTGGCATTGTACCACGTAGATGGTTCCACTATCAGCACTTTGAACTCATTTCGTAATCAAATAAACTCATCAATTTGATCAAAGCAAAATAAATTCAAAAGAACCTTATTGTGTTGTTGGTCCTAAGACGAATCCAATGAGGAATAGGCCTGTTCTGCCTCATCTTCTTCGCCAATTTCTTCTTAATCATGAAAGTCTTGTGTGACGGCTACGGTTCCATTCAAATTAAACCACAGCACATTCATAAATCAATAATTTACACCTCATAAGAACATTGATTTAGTGCAGAGAACGACGGGTAAACGTAGTACTTCATCTTTCAGTTTTGCTCGACGAAAACCCTAATTGAGATCTTACCAGTCACTATTGCAAAACCCTAACCCTAATTGTCTAGATGTACTAGTTTTATAATCTTTTTAGTTTAGCCTAGGCCAGAGTTAGAGTACTTCTTGGGCTTCAGTAAAATAAAAAAAAGGCCCTACAGAGGACATCCACGCAAGAATGTACACGCCTCCCAACCCACCCAGGGGGTTCTCCGTTATTTTTTCCCATATGTTATTTTTTTACGAAATTTATGACTAATGTTTTATTTCATGTCGAGTATAATTTATATATATATATATATAATGTACGTATGATCATTTAGTACTCTTCATTTTTCTAACACAACGAAACCATGGTGTCGCAATTTAATTATTATGTATATAAATATCATAGATTAATTTTAATTTCTTTCTTTCCAAAATCGTGCTGTACAAAATTAATTGATGGAGAGAAAAAAAGGAATAAATTATACTATAAGAAATCAACGTTTAGGGTAAGTTCATTCAATATGTTAGTGCTTCGAGTGATTAAAAAGAAGAATCAATATTTTCCTAAGATAATCAAATGAAGTATCAATATTTTGCAAAATCCATTTAAAGTATCAAGTTTGGATTGGTTTTCAATTAAATTTCCTTAATTTTCGATAATGGTTAATTATTAATACATTTGACTTCCTTTACAAAACGTTGATTCTTATTTCTAACCACTTGAAATGTTGATACATTAAATGAATCTGTCGCTAGATATTGATACCTTAAATGAACTTTATGAAATGTTAATACCTCAAATGAATTTACTCTCAAATGTTAATACCTTTCGATATAATTCATCAAAAAAAGAAAAAAGGATCACACATTTTAAGTGAAAGTATAAGCCTATTGTATATAATATGTTTAAATGGAACTTCTATAGCCTCATTACGAGATAGAACTTTTATTATTATCAAAGGTAGATTAATTATTAAAAAAACAACGTGAAAAAAAAATTAAGGAGTTCAATCATGATTGAAAAAGATACAAACCATTTATTGATATGATAGGACCAATTTCCTTCTAACCACCATGAGATGATAGAATTTTCCATGTTTAAAAACAATGGTCAGCTTTAGTATACGAAGGTGATGAGTCAAATATAAGGAGAATAGAGTTATAAGGATTAGATAATTGTTTTAACTTTACATGAATTCTCCAAAAATTACTTATTTCAAATATTTATTTTGCCATGATAATAGGCTTATTTGATAAAAAAAATTAAGTAAAGCAATTTTATAAAGACTTAATATGCAAAGGATATCATTATCTAATAATATTAAGCGAATTATGGATTATGGTATCAAAAAATATTAACCTTAATTTATTTTTTTCCTATCTTACTACGGTTATAAGCGACAGGTACTACCCCTCTTTCTCTCTCTCCCATCCCCCATTATAGATTAAAAATAATTTTTTCAACTATTTCTACTCTTTTTTCTTTTACATATTCTTTTTTTTCCTTTCTTTTTAGCACACACAACGCGACATACTGTTATCAAGGCAAAGTCTATTTATTCTTGTCCAAAAGTTAACCACATAGTTTGATATATTAGTATTACGAACTTACGAAAAAAATAATGAAAAAGTGGGAATGGTTAAAAAGCAGTTTTTAATCTAGAGTGGGGTTAGGCAAAAAAAAGAAAAAAGAAAAATCTAGAGTGGTGTCCAAAATTTAATGACATAGTTTTGATACTCTTTTAATAGGAAAAAAAAACTTGCATCAAGTCGCATATGGAGACTTACCTATAAGTCATGACCGAGTAAATCGGTCAAAGTAACTTACACTTTATTATTGACCTATTACTATTAACGAACTATCACTTGTTACTAACCTTCCACTTTGATAATTTACCACTTTTGAAAGACCTGCCACTTTGTCACTAACACCACTTTGATGGCCTAGTACACCTACTGCTCCATTACTGACCTATCGTTTTGATGACCTAGCACACTAATTGCTTCGTTATTGATCTAGCACTTTGGCGACCTACCACCAACCTGTTACTTGGCAACCACCACCTATTCCTTACTTACCTACTATTTTGATGACTCTTTAATCAGCCGATTCATGTTTTTTTTCCATGATCCAGTAGTCCCAATTGCAACTTATGAGGAAGTCGCCTTTAGGTGACTTAACACAAGTAGCTCCCTTCTTTAATTAAGTTTGCTTAATTTTATTCTCTTTGTATTCTTTCTGTTTTCTCAAATTTGTTTTTATTATCTTTAATTTAATTATTTAAACTTTAACTTCTTGTTGACTTAAAGCTTTTTAAAATTAGTTTGTTTTTTATATAACAATAAATTATAAAAAAAGTTTTGATAGTTGATTTATTGTCATTAAAATGGAGGGAGAAAATTTGCATAGTGAATAAAAGGACAAACTTTCATTAAGTTATAGTTTTTCCTTCTTTTTTTTTTTTTTAATAATCTCCATGTTTTCTTAACATGTGTTTTTTCTTTGTGTACTTATGCTATTATTTTTCCGTTTTATATAAAAAATAAATTGAAAAAAAATTCTAATTAGGTTGTAAATTATTCTTTTTCTTTATGTGAAGAATAGGAAAAAAAAAAGACTTTGATTAGATTATATATTATTTTTCTATTTTGTATTATAATAAGAAAAGAAACCTTTGCTTAGGTTATAAATTACTTTACACAAACTATAAATAGTAAAGAAAAATTAGATTATAAATTTTTTTTGTTTTATATGTTAAGAGAATGAGGAAAAAAAAAAAAGAAACACTTTGATTTTAAGTAACTTTTAATTTTTTCCAAGCTAGTCTAACCTAACTAATAATGATTTTCTTAAATATATTTTAAATAGAGAGACTGAAACATATTTTAGATGGATTAAGCGATGTTAGTGGGAGTAGGATTAGGAGCAAGCAAAATGATTCGGGATGGGAATTAAGATAATGCTTGGTTGTAAGGATTGAACATCACAAAGAGAATTGGACATCACACTATAAGGAGTATTAGATAAAACAATTCTCTTCTACCATATTTGGTATACATGGTACTCAACAGTATTTGATAGATTCTTATTAAAAGATTTTATTTTTTTTTTCTAATTTCAATATTTTTATACCATTAAATATAAGTGTCACACCCTGAACTGAGTTTAAAGCGTGTCAGCCGCCACGTATAATGCTTACGCATTATACGTTAAGGCTAAACCTAATCTACAGTTTATCGTGATCATCATTGCTAAATAAATTTTAGATTATGAAATCGTTAAATTAGATTTTGAAAATCATTAGAGTTGTAGCGGAAAAGAAATACATTTCTTTAAAATGATTTTCAAATAGGCTACTTTCACGAGTAGACGATTACTTATAATAAAGTAAATTTCTCAAAATGATTTCCCAATAGGCTACTCCTATGAGTAGACAAACATTTATAGATAAGTATCATACCATCAGGTATCTCAAAGTACACAGTGTTTAGTATCTTAAAATACAACCATGGGCTCAGATATAACCTCATCAAATTAGAAGTTTGAAAAGATGATCAATAACTTTTTCTAATAGCATAAACAGTTCGACATTCCTAGGCACTCAACTTGTTAACAAGCTCCTTTAAAGTTGTCCCATACCTGATAATCACAAGCATCCGGATCATCACCTGAAAAAGAAAGGAATGAGCCGAAGTTCAGTACGACAGTAATACAAGCACACACAAGATGGACATACATACCTGTTCTAAATGCAATGCAACAATCAATAGTTTATATCTTTAAATTAATGCATAGCAAACAACAGTGAAGCACTCACGCTTCGGCAATACGCTGGGAACCTGGGGGTCCTGAGTAGCAGCAACTGCTTAGGGAGTTAATATAGGTAGCCTGAATACATATATCTCATACTTGTACAAGTAATAGCCTCGTTGGGGTCACAACTGTTATGCATCTCTACCCATCACAGTCCATAATATAGTGTAGCTTAACCGGTCCCATAAACGTAAACCACACTACATTACTTCTCTTCGATCCAGTTAGACGTTATCCAGCTACTATTCCCCCATCAGCTACCCGCCGAGCCACCCATGATGGCCTAAGCATCTAACTACCGTGTTGGCACAGCCTAGCAAGGTTGCCGCCACTCGGGCTAGGTCTCAAAAACAACCACGCACAAGCGATAAGCAATTATTAAAGTCGTCTTTAAGTATTAGTTCATTTAGAATGCCTATTCTAGCACATAACACACAAATCACTGCGTACCTGGTATAAAATCTGTGCTCTGAACAAACAGAAGATAGAACAGGAGTTAAAGCAAGCGATAGACTCTTAACAAATATCTGCTTAAAAGATTGATTCATATAAGTATTTAAATTAATTATGGTTTATATCCAACTCACATAAAATACTTATGTTTCTAGTGAATATTCATTTAAAACAACATATTCACCTTATTAGCCATAGTCTATCTTAAGCCAATTACCAATTAGTATGGTCTCATAGGAGTTCACTTGCTTGAGTAATAGTTGAGTGTAAATTGTTGGCTTTTAAGGAATTTTACTAAGCCAATATTAGTTAATAAGTCTACATATATGGCCAAGTTAGATAGAATCAATTAGTCAAGTCTACTGAACTTATTTTGTGGTAATTAGGTCATTAAACAGTATTTTAAATAACATATCCTATGTTAAATCTAATAAAATTTTATTAAGTAAAATAACTCATTTAAAATATAATTATTTTATTTATATCACTTATAGTCTTATTTTTACATCAAAATATGCTAAGGAATCTAAACTAGTTTCCTATTATGTTTATATTATCTTATAATGCTATATTAATTCCTATTTTATTAAACAAATTCCTAAAGTCAAAATAATTAATTATTCATCCTCAAATTCATATTTCAATGTGAAAACACATTATTTATATTTATTTGATTAGAATCAATTTACCTTAAATTCCAATATTTCATTTACTATAGAAAGCTAGTGTGCATCCTAACTTTAATAAATTGGTTCACTATCTTAAACTCAGGTTCTTGAGCTTAAATTTTTATGTAAACTACCTAACATATATGTTAATATGATCATAAGTTTACTTGGCCTAAAATAATTAGTTAATTATGATTTTAATTTCAATTTTATCTAATTTGGTCGAAAACAGGGGACAACACTGGCAACTGATCAGTTCGATCAATTTTGACCATTAACTCAGCCGGTTCTTGGCTGTTTTTTACGCCAAATTAAGTTAGACATCTCAAGCTTTCAAACTGTTGTAATTTCAACCAAAGAGAAAAAGAAAAAGTCACTGGTTTGGCCATATGAATTCACGTCATCACTGCTGGCCGAAACACTGTTTTTTCCCTGTTTTGCTATTTTATAATTTAATTTTTAAAAATAGTAAATTTATTTCAAAAATCACGAAAATTTATAGTTTGTATATATACATGTTAACTATCACTTTTATAAATTTCATCCAAAAATAAATTCATTGAATATTTTATTTAAATTTGATAATCCAAGCTGTCTAGACTGATTACATATAAATAGAAATTAATTTTTCAGCATATTTAAATCATCTAAAACATGTTTATTTTATGTTTTATTATATATCATATGCTTAGATTTATATTTTACAATTTAAATCACAAATTATTCCTCAAATCATCCTTATCAACACAAATTTATCCAATTTCCAACCTATATCAAAACACACATACATGCATATAGTTCATGATTTTTTTATTGATAATTTCACCTCAACAAAACATATCAATCTAATATATTCATACATATATATACATAATCCAACACACACACACACACACACACACACACACAATATGTTCATTTATGTTTTCATGCATATTCATACTTATTGATCAATAACTAAATCTAAGTTTGTTTTTAGTAATTTACATGAAAATATGTATCATTAACATAATTAACATATTAATTACAATCATTTACTTGAATTAGCAAAATCAATCAAATAGTTGCCTCTACTACTACTTCTACCTCTCAAGGATTGATCAAGCTTCTTTAAGCTTATTTTTCCTAACTTGAACCTTGTTTCTAGTCTTAAATTTCATCGAAGAAATTGATTGAAATAGAGGTTAGATTAATGGGGTAAAAAGAGGTATAAATTTAGCTAATACTTAATCTTATGTTGTTTGATGGTGGAGAGGATTTTGTTGTACATTTTTGGAGTGTTTTTAAGAGAATTTTTTAGAGTGAATTGCGGAAGGAATGGCTGCAAATGAAGTGAAAAATAGGGTTTTCTAAACCATATATTTATATTGTTTGATGGTTTGTAATTTCCATTAGGGTTAGGGTTTTTTGGTCATTTTGTTTAATTAATTGGGGGCATTTTGATCTTTTTTCTAGATGTAGAAATCTTCTAGAGTTGGGTAAGGTCAATTTGGTCTTTTCACACACTTGATATTTTCTTGTGTTCACATTGTAGAAATTTAAGAGGCAATTTGGTCTTTTCATAGATGAAGAAACTTTCTTGAAGTAGCTAAGGTTATTTTGGTCTTTTCATAGGGTTAGATTTTTCTAGATATTGAGATTTTATATCATGTGTGAGGGTGCATAATAAGAATATGATCTAATGCGCTTTATGGGCTTGATTCATGGGCTTGAATGAATTGTTAATGGACTTGCATTTTATGTTATTGGGCTTAGGGTTTTAAATGATGAATTAGGGTTTTAGGTTATAGGCTTTAGACGTTTAGAATTAGAAATTAAGAAGTAAGAAATAAAATTAACTAATTGGCATTAGAAATTAATTCTAGGAAATCTAATTAAAATGAAAATTAATATTTTACTTGAATTTAGGGTTTTAGGGCCTTAAGAATTGGTATTTGAAAACAATTGTCTAGTTCTAAGTTTTTAGGATTTAAGGAGTTGGAATTTAGGCTAAAATGTCTAAATTGGGTATTTAGGGTTTTAGGTGATTAAACTTGATGAATAAAGTTCATTTGATAATTGAAAAGTTTTGATTAATTTGAATTTGTTGAAATAGCCAATTAATGTTGCTTAATAGGTTAAATCAGGCATTTATGACATTAGAATATCTATTTTCAATTAAATTCTCTTATAATTTCTAATTATGTTATATTATCAAATTTCTCACATACGTGATTAAGGTTTCTATTCCCGATAGGTCAAATTAGGGTATTGCGCTCAAAAGAGTCAAAAAATTTTAAATTTCATGATTATGTATTCATAATTTTTATTCGAGTTCTAGTTTAGTAGATATTTATCAATTTCTATTTCTATTGTGCATTTTTCAACCCTAGCAATTCATCTTTAAACTATCGTTTACTATCTAATAGACTCTAAAAATTAATCGGGTCATACTACACTTGATATTTATAATTTTAGATGTATAGTTAGTGGGTTATTGACTCGAGTCTAATATGAATTTAGATCAAGGTTTTATTTTAGTGAATTAGGAATTTAGATAATTCAACTTGAGAAATTGGTTTCAAGTCGATAATTGAAAGGAATTGAATAGCTTGGTATGTTGGAGAAAGGAAATTGAAGTAATTTGATAAGTTGAAGTGGGTATTTGTGGTATTGGAATTTCTAATTTTGATTAAATCTATTTACTAATCCAATTATATTAAATTTTCTAATTATATTATGTCATTTATTAAATTCAATTTAACTAAACTATCTAAATTCAATTTAACTAAACTATTAAATTCAATTATTAGGTTAAATTTTAAATAAGATTCAAAATTACCTGCATTTGCATAGTATTTAATTATCACATTTTTAATTTAGGTTGGTAAAATTCGAGGTATTTTAATAAGGGGCGAAAATTTTAAGTTTAGTCTAATCTTAAGTAAACCATGAAAAATTTATGTAACCAAATCCTACAATTATTTTTTTAGCTAATAAACATGATATAAGTTCAGTTACTTGCATTTTTTTTTTTCAAAAAGTCACCAAATGAGAAAATTATAAAGCTAAACTTCATCAAATAAGAAGCAATATAAATGCTAAGAGATGTTTGAAGTGTTTATTAGAAGTGAGGAAATAGTTAGAAGATTTCATGAAAGAAAAGAAAAATCAGAAAGAGTATTATAATAAAATGCTGGACTTTGATGATTTCAATGATGTAAATGAAATTGAAGAGCATGAAGATGTGGGAAAAAGTTAAAAAAAAAAGGATAAATAAGAACAAAGTTGTTACTTCCATGGCATCAAATAAGAAGGGTCCTATGGATGTATTTGTAATATTTTTGGGCAAAACATGTTGTTGAGATGATGAAGAAGGGAAAGATGAAACAAACCACATGAATGATGTTTATGACAAACAAAAGAGGAAGAAAGCTTGTCAATATAATGCTCGTTTTTCTATCAAGTAAGCATATCGTTTAATGTTGCAAAACTTTATCCATTTAAATGGATTATTGAAGTTATTGGTCAATATGACCTATGTGTGAAGCCCCTCTAAGTCATTATGAATTGAGAATTCTATTCTTAGGAAAGAAGTAGAATATATTGATGAATTGACTCAAAAGCATAAAGATACTTGTGAGTGGTTTAGTTGTTCAATTATGTTGAATGCTTAGTTAAGTTGAACCCATAGAAGCTTGATCAACTTTTTATTCAATTGCTCGGTCAAGTTTGTAAGATTTATGGATGCATCATCATACATGAAAACTGAAGAAAAGTTATCTATCTTATTATACAAGTTTGTGGACGAGATTAGAGAAACAAATATTGGTCAAGTAGTAACTAATAATGGGTCCAATTATGGTTTAGTTGGTAAGCTTTAGTTTCAACTTTAATATATCATTTGTTAATTATTATAGTATAAATAGTATGTTATAGTATTATTTATTGGTTTTTTTATTAATATTTGTGTTAGTAGGGAAGTTATTTGAACTAAAGAAACCCATTTGTTTTGGACACCATGTACTGCTTACTGTTTAGATTTAATGCTAAAGGATATTGGGAAGATTCCTCAAGTAGTAAAACTATCAAAAAGGCAATTAACTTGATTGGATTCATATATATTCATATAAATCTTTTGAATACCATGAGATCCTTTACAAAAAAAGGGAACTCGTCTATCCTGAAAAACCTAGGTTTTCTACATCATATCCTACCTTATAATCCATTCACAAACATAAAAATTATTTGAGTGCAATGCTCAATTCACACAATTGGATTTCTAGCAACTAGTCAAAGCAAATGAAGGGGTAAAAGGATAATGAAACCATTTTATCAATTGACTTTTGGAAAGACTTCTTCTAGTACTCAAACTTTGACGAAATGGACAATTATATACCTGAACTTTTAAAACTTTCAATTGCATACCTAATTGAACTTTTTGTGGTCCTAAACACTACCCCACTCATTGTTGCATGACATGTGTCCAATTACTTCAAGAAACAGTAAAAGAGCAGGATAATGGAAAAGAGCAAAAAAGTTTAAGTAAGTATGAAATTGATATTTTTAAAAATTAAAGTATTTAAAAGGGATAAAGAAAGTTTAATTAGGTACAAAATTGGACATTTTAAAAGTTTAGGTTCTTAATTATCCACTTCATCAAAGTTCATGTACTAAAAGGGCCCTTTTCCCTTTGGAATAATGTTGCTACATTCTTGAGGTCATGGGACATCTTGTGCGGTGTCTTAAATTTATTGATAATGAGAAAAAACTAGCTATTGGATATATTTACAAAGCTATGGATAGAGTAAAGGAGTGTATTATTAAATTGTTTAACGGTGATGAAGAGACATGCAAGAATGCAAGCAAGATTATTAATGATGGGTAGAATTGTTAATTACACTACTACTTGTATGCAGCTGGTTATTTTCTAAATCCTAACAACTTTCATGATAACCTGAGTATGGAATTCGATGAAGAAGTTATTTTAGGATTATATATCACCATCAAAAGATTGGTTCCTCAACCACATATGAAGATAAGATAATTGGAGAGATATATGTTTATAAGCGTATTAAGGATTTATTTGATACTGATTTTGCAATAAGATCAGGAACGCTGGTAACTAAGAAATTATTCATATTGTAAGTAATGATAGTCTATTAATTAATAACTTAAGCTTTTTTTAGTGTACACAATCGAATGGTAGAGATTGTATCGAAGCTTTACTCATTTTATTACAATTTGCAATCAAGATTTTAAGTTGGACTTGAAGTTCATCAAGATGTGAAAGGAATTGGATTGTATTTGAGCGAGTAAGTTTCTTGAAGTTCTAATTCAAGTATAACCTACAATTATGTGTAATAACACTAACCATTATCAACATAATTATTTGTAGATGCACATAAAGAAGATAAACAAACTTGCTTAAAAGCTTTTGAATGGTTTAGTTTATATTAAATACAAGTAAGTGCTCAAAGCTTGATATGATAAGTGTGATATTATTAATCCAATATCATTAGATGATATTGATGCAAGCAATGAGTAGTTGATTGGGAAAATGGGATTTGACTCATTTGTTAAGGCATATGCTAAACTGGTGTTTGAGGACAATGACTTGACAGGGGGTGATATTCAAGAGCTACTAGAGTTGGGGAGCCACTAAGGAATACTAGATCCCAAGCACAAGTTAGAAGATCATCGAGTAGGGAATTCATTAGAGATAAGGATGAAGAAGCTATAAGTAATGATTATACAAAAGACGATGTTGGTGGTTATAAGAGTATGAATAATGAAAGTAATGATGAAATAAAAGATGCTATTGATGAGTTTAAGCCTTAGGGAGTGATTGACCAGTAAAAAAAGTGTCTAGTATAGTAGTTTTCATATTTTTCTGCACATGGTGCATATTTGGTAAAATCATGCTATGTTTTTTTAATATTTGCCATAATTAAATAGTCTTTCTTAGTTTAATATGAACACATATATTTAATATCTATATTTTTGTGCATTAAAGCAATTTTAATAAATCTATTAATATTTGTGCTTCGTTTCGCTTGAGCAAACACTTTTTTTATGCTTCTTGCTTTAGGCGATTAGAAGGCATTACGCTCTAAGTGTGCTTGTCACCTTTCTCAATACTAGGCCCAATGCCCATTATCAATTCCTAATTGGACTTAAACCCAATTATTTAAGTCCATTTGTCAATTTCTATGTGTTGAACACCTATTAAGATCAAATAGAGTTCCATAAGCCAACCTAAATACATGGATTAGTGTTAAATTAGGCATATTTAGGAATTACAAAGGCCCAATAACTTAAAAATAAGATTTAATTATATATATCATTTGCTTCAATTGAAATTATTAGGTTAAATATCCAAAATTTAATTCTATTATAGTTAATCTCAAAACCTAAGCCTAAAATTCACTTAAATGAGAAATTATATTCTTAATGGGCTTAAATAGAATTTCATGAGCCCATAACCTTAAAAATAATAACAATTAGTTATATTACTATTGTGCTTGGTCTAGGTTTCCTAAAACCTTATAATTCCATTTAAGAATTTTAAATTATATTTCCAATAGGCTTGATCTTAATTGGTAAGTTTAATTCCTAAAAGTCTGTATTCCTTGATGGACCCATCTTCAAAATCTCCTGCTCATATAGTTATCTTTACGTCCGTAAACGCACCATTTTTTCTCATTAAGGCTTGAAGTATATAATAAAAATAAATATTATATTAAGCCAAACTTTTCAGTTTTTTTTTTTCAAAAAAAATTATAATAACATGTATATATAATAAAAGGTATAAAAAAATAATATTATAGACCTTAATTAAATATTTTGGGCTTAATATAATATAAGTTTAATTATATATAATTTTGGATTCAATTAAATTGCCAACAGTAGGCCCTTATATTATATTAAGCTCATGCCTTATAAGTAAATTAATTGCAAACCAAATTGAGACATAGGCTAACATCTTGCATGATAAGTCACTAGTATGCAAATAAGAGGTTATAAGTTCAAGCTTTGATAAAGGCATACATTTACCTTTTTATTTTTTCTTCCACACGAGGGCCACGTGACGACTCTTAATTAGGAAAAATGTGCTTTAAAGATTGGAAAAAATTAAGATGTTGACCTTGCTCCATTTGAAATCAATGGTGATTTTGGGTGAATTAATGCAAAATGAAGCTTCGTAGAAGCATTAAATCACCAAATATGTTTGGGACATTCGTTTTTTATATCAAATAATCATGAAATTAGGATTAATTAAGTCAAACCCTAATTTTTGCTGACTCTAAATTATTGCAATTTAATCCATTCCATATTTGATTCAAGCTACAATATTATAAATAGGCATCTACATTGCAACTTAAAAGAAGAAAAAGGTTTTTAGGCTTCCTTATTTTTGTAAATATCGAGTTGATTGATTTTTTAACTTATATATTTCATTGCAATACAGTTGATGTAAATAACAATTAAATTATTTTGTAAATTGTAATAATAACTTGTAAATACCCTAATATTAACAAACTTTAGAGCACTAAAGGGATAAACTTTAAATGAAGAAATTTAAATGTAATAACCATATGGTTTTAATAGGATAGCCTCGAACTATAAAAACTCTGGTTTTAAAAATTGATTTTAAATCAATTTTCCACACATATTAGTGACTAAGTTATGATCAACCAATCCATTAATCCTAACTCACAAATTTTCTCGAACATATGGTCGAGCAACGACTCTTAAAGATTTTACTAAATTGTATTTCTTTTAATTCTTAGTCGATGTTGCATATTAAATGGGTTTGAATATAATATGTATCGAATTAAAAGAAATTGAACTAGAAAACGAACAACCTAGGCTTGACAAGGTTCAAATACCTACTCTTATGGGCTTACTCTAATATGTTATGACCATTACCTTAAAAGAATTCAATCTAAATCTCATCTAAGTTCCTATATTATATATGACCTCATCTTAATTAATCAAACATGATTTAACAAATGAATATTATAGTTAATTCTTATACGAGATAATTTTTCCTAAATAGATACCTATTCACATCTATACCTATCTTTTGAGCTTCTGTAGAGTACTAATATTTTATAACATTCATAGTGACACGCTTGTTGCTTGCTATAATAGAATCCTATAATGAATTAATACATAAAAATGCTAAATAATTGCTTGAGTGTGCTAGTATCATTTTTTTTCTTTTATTCAGGCTAAAAGTAACAATCTTGTTGTGTAGAATGTCAACATGGTAGTTAGCTGATGAAGCCATTGGAGATAGCTCAATGGGCCACTGATGGGGGAAATGGTAGCAGGATAATGCTTGCCTATGTTTGGTGAGAATTTACATGCGTATAGTGTTAAACTAATTAATTCTACATGTGATTTTGATGAGAATAAAAGTTATGCAAATCATATTCTAAATGCATACTACTTGCTTGAGACTAACATATTATCTCCAATTGATTAAAGAGAATGTCATCTAAACTAGAAAATCTATTGTCTTTTAAATGAAAGAAGTTCCGCTATGCATCTTTGAGTGCATGTTGCAAGCCTTGCACCGGCAAATCGGTACAAGAGAAAACCACAACCTTGATAGAGGCTTTAATCAAGGGTGCTGATATGAATCCAAGGGGGTCGAAAATTCTTTGCTTCACAGATCTAGGGTTCTTCGTCTTTTTAGGGTTTTCTAAATACATAAACTCCGAGTAAAACTAAAGCATATGGATGAAATCATGAATTGAAATACGAATAATAAAGACAAACTGGTTCGCAATAGAATTGTAATTCGATATGACTCGCGAATTACAAAATAGATTACTGTTTCAAAGGAATAAAAGATTCAATCAACAGAAAATGAATAAAGGAAATTTCAATATCTCTCAATATTCATAAACAATTATAAAGATTTACAATCACAAGTTCTTATCACAAGAACTCACAAAATACTCTCACCAAGGAGGAATTCTCACAGAGAAAATATCATATATGTTATATCTGTAAAACTAAACAAAAGTCCTATATATAATAACAACTAAAGGAATACAAAAAGACGAAATTACAACATCCACGTTACATATAAGCTGGCAGCTTATATCTCGAATGCTGGCGGCTTATATATTCCACATGGATGGTGTAAACTTCAGCTTAAAAACTTCACAATTTGGGATGCTTAAATGCCTGTAGAGGCCGGCGGCTTAAAGCCGGCGTAGGACTCCTGTAGCCTTTTATTGGTTTCTTTCTTCCTTATTGAATCTACTAGCTTCGTTACTCCATTATTCAATCGAGTTTTCCCACATGTATTTGATGCTCGATCCTTTCTCGGAGTGAAATTGGCTTAGTCTTGATGCGTTCGCATTAGGCGCAATTCTTGAATCCAAGGGTACAACTTGTTCAACCAAAACCACACTTTGCGGACTAGCGAGCCAGTTGAGTAGAAATAGCCATTATGTGCATTTAATGCTTGACATTCTTGGGAAGTTTTCTCTAATGAACATTTTACCTTTTGAAGAACTATAAATATATGCTCCTTGGCAAATTCAAACAAGCTTTTTTAAGAGCCTTCATTACAAACAAACAAGCCTTAGATCCTCTCAAGACTCTTGTACTCTTGTTCATTATTGTACGAAATTTGTAAAGAGAGAAAAATCACATTAGAGCTCTGACCTTATATCTGCAATTTATAAAAGAGCATTGTAAAAGAGAGGATATTATTCATTTATTAAGTGTTGTAACTGGTGTATAGGTCAATTTGAGCTTTTGAGTTTGAGATTAATAAAGTATGTGAAGTCTTTGGTTGTAGGCAATTTGTGTGATCATGGAGATTAAGAAGCTGATCGAACTCCACGTTATATTAGAGCTTGAATCTTCTTCTCTTATCTCTTTTATATTCCTTATTGTTCAATATATTGTTATATTTGTGGTCATCAATGATTAATTTAAACAACAACATCAAAAATTCATTAATCGGTTGTTTTAACCCCTTCTTGAATATTTTCTAGTACATTTTCATGTAGCTTAGGACTTTATGAGGCTAATTGAATTACAATTTGTGATTAACTAAAATAGGTAAGGATGCGAAATATGAACCTTAGATGATGATACTACATGACTAGGTTTAGAAGATAAAGGTATTTGACTTACTTTTTTTATCAACTCCATGAGTAGTTGTTGTTACTTAAGATCCTACCGTTTCCAACATATTGTTGAAGTCTAAATGCTCTCCTGTTGGTTGCCGCACCTAAATTAAAAATCTAAACCATTGATTGTTGCATTTACGTTTAAATTAAGAGTATGTGATCATATCGTGTGTGCTTGTGTTACTATTGTAATGAGCCTTGGCTCATTCCTTTATTTTTCAGGTGATGATGATTTTGTTGATGATTGATGAAATAACTCAAGATACAATTCTGATGTTAGGGAGGGGTTAAATGAATTCAAGTTGTAGACACACTGACCAATATTATTCTCCTTCTAGAGAGTGTTAGTGGTTCGTTGAAAATTGCTAATCTTTATTTTCTATTGCAAATCAAATGTTCACAAAACTTAGCTAAGAGTTTCTTAATCTAAAATTGGTTAGAAACTTACTTAGTTAATTATAACATTTGAATACTTAAGTTTTATACATGTGGAACTATTGATGCTATAGACTTTTTTTGGGATGTGACAAAAACATGTCATAAAGTTAAGGAGACAAAAAAAATTTACCCTGCAAAAATATTGACATTTGGCAACTTTACAACTCATACCATACTATTTACCAACCTTCCCCTTTAGAAATTTACACAGCTCAATTTAAGCACTAAATATCAATGAAAGTTTATAGTTAAGCTTCAGATAATCCTCTTATTTTGGCTAATGAGGTAGTAGGTCTCAATGGTGGCCAAAGATGGTTGTTATGGTAGTGGTGGGAAGGAGTTTGTCGGAATTTCTTTGAGATCATCTGTGCTCCTTTAAAGGAATCCTTATCTCTCATATAGAATTTTGAATTCACCCATTTGCTAATTTTAATAATTATTTTAAGATTTTTATCTCGGTTTAACTAGTTAGTGTATATTTTATATAATAAACATAGTTAAACATCTTTATTATACGTGAAGCTTTTTATCCACTTTCCAAATATTCATTACAAAACTTAGGCACTAACTTTGTCATGTCACAACTCATTTTGCTATTTTCTTATCATTGCACTATTAATTATAAATTAATTACATTATAATATAACTTATGTAGCTTAAGACCATATTCATAAATCAAATCACATTGAAATGTCTCGGCTGTACATTATCTTAAAATTACGTAATATAAGAACTTGTGATAAATACTTAAAAGATAATGAAATTAAATTAATATTTATGTATATCTCCTTCAGGAATTATAGTTTTAGCCAAAGTTATTAAAAGAACGTAATGACAAAATTAAAATAACCATTCTATCTAATTCGAAGAACTTATAAGGTATTCAAGATCTTTCATAATTATTAGATATTCATGGTAAGAATTGATTAATCATCACTAAGGTTAGTGGTTCATTTATATGATAATTTTAAAGAGAGATATCATCTACTTATAATGGTTTGTGCTTGTAACTTAGTTTTCATAAAAAAAATATGTGCATTTGACGATCTTGCTTTGATTTTAGATGTTTATTTACACTATTAATGTACTTGATCACCTCTAATTTAATTAACAACTAATTATCTAGTCATTTGAACATGCTTACATTTACATTCATTAGCAAAATACAGGCCATTCATGTTTAACTGAGTGATTTGATAAAATGATGTAGCGCAGGTTCAAAATCGATCCTTGTTGTGATTTATCTATTTGGCTTTTGGGAGGATCATTTGGTCCATTGCACAAACCTAGATTTCAAAAAGGGTAAATGACAACATAAGGATAATATCATTTAAGATATTAGTATTTCAAATGGTTAAAAAGAAAAATTAATGTTTAAGGTTAAGTTCATTGAAGATATCAAAGTTGTGAGTAGTTAAAAAAGATGAATCAATATTTCACAAAATGAGTCAAATAAAATATCCATAATTGACTGTTGAGGAAAATTAAGGAAAGTTAATTGAAAATTAATCTAAATGATGATGCCTTAAATGAACTTTGTGAAACGTTGATTCCTCTTTTTAAGTATCCAAGACATTAGTGTCTAAATAAACTTAATCCTAAATATTGATACCGTCAGTTGTAGTTTACCCATTTTGTAATGACAAAGCTTAGGATTGTAGACCCAAATGCATAAAAGACTCCTCAAAACTGAGATTAAAGTGAGATCAATTTCTCTAATATCTTGATAAACTAGTCAACGTCACGTAAATGATATACTACTTGTTTTACATCTCACTTTAATATTTATAATGATTATGATTTGTATTATAATGTTTTTAATTATCCTTTTCAAATCCACTTATTGAGCCATGATTATTTGCTCACATCCACTTAGACTTTTTGTAGGGTAGTAGAAGTCAGAAAAGAGAAAAGATGCAAGGAGAAATACAGGTAGGTGTAAATGGAGGATTATGTGGCAACGAATGTAGATAATTGTATTTAATAACACTTGTATTAGCTTCTATATGTAAAATCGAAAAGTGTGTTCTTTAGATTAATTGTTGAATAATTTATGTTCCACTTAACACCCATCAATAAATTGGTTTAATTAATTAGATAAGCCTAGTTTATCATACTTGCTAATGATATTGGTAGTTAAAACTACTATTGATATCTATAATATACAACGAGAATGTCTAAAATAAGTTAATTGGTTGTGATATTTGACATAAGACCATCCAATCTTAACATATGATACTAGGTCAATAAAGAACATGCTTTCAAATCATATGTATAATTTCTATAGGAAACTACAATCAATAGATAAACATTTTTTCTTAATATGTTACACATAGAATTTCATTAGAACTATTTGATTATAAATCAAATTGACACAATGATTTCACTTTTATTTTTATAATCTCCATGCTTTTCTTAAAGTCTATATGCATCATACTCATAATATATATGCCATAAAGTGATATTGATAATATTTCACACGTTAATTTGATCACAACCTTACATAGAAGTTAGATCACCATTAATTTATTAAATCGTTACACTTTTCTCGTGTTCCTCCTATTTAGATTTTTCATCAACAAAGCAATCTTGAAGTTGATTCCATCAAAGCAATTTAAGTACTTGCCTGCTTTTGCATTTCTGTTATGCCATACTATCTTGAACAATTTAAATTTGTTCCATCAAATCAATCCACTCTTGACAAAGTACTGCTTATAATTCTATAAATCGCAATTTTTTTTCACTAGCTATGATTAATAAATTTTCTAAGATTATGAGGAAATACAGTTAGTGACTCTAAGAAATTGATGATAGATGACTTAGAATCATAAATAAATTTCAATTTTTTTAGAGAATTTATGTTTTCCATAAGTTTTTTATGGGAGCTTGAATTGGACCATTCATAAAACATTACCTAATCTTAATATTCTAATAAGAAAAGTTCAATAATCAACCAACATTTTGGACAAATGTGAAATTTTTTATGTTTTGTAGTGGTTTGGAGAAAAAGAAAATACAAAAAATTAAAAAAAAATCATGCCGACCTTCCACAAAACTTATGACCTTTAGGTTTTCAATTTGATTTTTTAGATATGATTTGAATTGGTTTATAACCTATTTGACTCGTTAATTATGAATAGATTTGCCTAAATACTTGAGATACTTCAAATGTTCCGTCAAAAGTTGTAACTGTTTTAGTTCAAATATTTTGCAAATTCTTGTAAAACAAATAGCAAAATATCTAAAAAAGGTTAGAACATTTTGGCTCTACAAACAAAAAGGTTTTGATATTTTTCGAAAGTTTCCTACCATTTTGCTTAACAAATTTTCTTTTTCTATAAAAGAACACTAATTTTATTATTTTCCTGTTATTTAAGATATATACTACTGTAGATAATCATTAAACTTTTTAGATATATTAATAACAGGGATAATAACAAAAATGGTACCTAAACTATTGCAAAATAATAATAATAATAATAATAATAATAATAATAATAATAATAATAATTAGATACCTAAAGTTTGGTTTTGAATAATTTGGTACTTGAATAAAGTTTTTGTTGAGTTTTTTTTATACCTGAAGTTTCTTTTTCACAATTTTAGTCCCGAATAAACTTTTCATAGATTTTTTTCATACCTCGTTTCACTTGCTTTGGATATGAAAAAAGTCAATAAAAACTTTAATTAGGTATCAAAATTATTAAAACCAAACTTCAAGTATGAAAACCATTACATATAAAAAAAGTTAATAAAAATTTTGTTCAAGTACCAAATTATTCAATACAAACTTCAGGTACTTAATTGTTCTTTTTACGAAAGTTTAGGTACTATTTTCGTTATTAACCCATTTTCTTGTAATTTGCCTACGTGATGTGGCGGTTAATAATGATACAATCAATATTTTTAATAGCTTTGAATTGGATATTTAATAGATTTTTATTAATGTCTTCCAATAGGATTTTCTTGTTTAGTAAAGATTCAAAAGAATATTTTTTTAATACAATTTAATGTCTTTGATAGGATTTTTTTAGTCATTTTCCTTTTTAAATATCATTTAATAGGATTTTTTATAGTCTTTTTCATTTTTGGCAAATTTTTGCTTAAATTGTACGTATTACGATGAATATTACCAGAAAAGTTTTATTAATGATATAATTTTGATTCGCATTTGCTCATTTTCTTCCCATAATTTGAATTTACATATAATTTTGGATTTTGGATGTCATTTGCACACTTTTGTTGCATTAATTGGTATCAGAGTTGTATTTGATTTTAGAAGTATCATGGTACCTTATAGGTAGACAAATCAATGACATGCGGCAGATGAGATCTATGATTGTGATGATCTAGATCGGAGAATTGAACAGATGATTGATGAGCAACTAGATGCAGCTGTAGAATGTGGATTAGATGTGGTTATGGATTGGACCGACAAGAGGATGAATGTGCTGATGGGAAACCAAAGGAATGTTAACCATGGATGTGGAAGAAACCCTAATCCAATGCCCAGCTCTAATGATGCAAAGGATGATCCCTCTTTTGTCGAGGAAGAAGAGCCATATGAATAATTACCACATAGACGTGGTACACAAAATTAAGAGGCGTTGGGAAATTGGGATAAGAAAGGAAATTCTTAAATTTCACTTTTATGAAAATCCAATTTTTGAGAACAAAGAGAAGGAAGATGAGTCACACCTCGACAGGATACCTTAGTAGTAATGATACATCATGTAACTAATTGATGCCTCCAGGAAGTTCCACGAGTAGTGTACAACTAACATGCCTTATGGCATGGACAGATATAACAGAATCAAAAATTGGTTAGAATAAGAAAGATATTGCATATATATAAGCCATATATGAAAATAACTTTACAAAATCTAGTAACTTATCATAAAAGCTCACAACTTTACCTCCATGGGCTTCACTTAAACATACAAAACAAAGAAATACAAAATATATCACTCCCAAAACTTATGCTATTACATCATTAACTTTAAATCTCTATTACAAAAGCAAAGTCTCCTTCAAAATCATGATTACATAACTCTGCTTTCTACATATCCTGTACTTGGTTTCAATCTCGGGCTTCTTGCTTAAATTCTTGTAAACAATTAATCTAGAGGAGCATGAGCATAACAACTTAGTGAATAACATAATCTTAATACAGTTCATCAACATCAAACAAGTCTAGTTAACAATCATATACAATGTATCAATCAAACATATGTATCAAACATGATTTAGATAATTGAAACTAAACTTATGAGGATTTACACCCTCTTTGGATATTGAAGGATCAGTTAAGTAATTCATGCCCATAAGAATCCAAAACTAAAGAAGGAGAACTCTTTTCGAATTCATTTATTATTCGTAAATAATATAACACATATATACTCTCCACTTTATTTAAAACTTAGAAATCCCACTAAATATTAATACTCTAAAGCCAACTCTAACACAAGCGACCTCCTTCATTGCTTGTATAGTTCTTGTGAAGCTGATAACCCTATGGTAACCTTAACCAGATTCATCGAACTCATCAATGCATTACCACATAATCGAAATATTAATATATGACATGAATACCGTGCTATTGGAAATATGATTTCGTGTAGTGCATGGTAGTTTAGGTTTAAAGGTCTGGTAGGTTTTATCTCATATTATCTAGTGGTCACTTTAATTTTAGACAATCATCAATTCAAGCAACACAATCATGATCAAGCAAGTAATTGTCACTTTGAACATTAGAATTTCTAATATTCATTCATAACACATATAGCATACAAGATTTTCTAACCCCGTGCATTGATCCATTTCAATTATATTTATACTATGTTCCATTACATTACAATCAGAAGCAATGTGAAAAGACTCAAGTTACTCAACCTTGCATATCGCCTCAATCGTCATGATAATCACTCGAGAAATCTGGGTTTTGATTTAAGGTTCCTATTTGTTTTTTGACTCGATGATAGAAGTTTAACTTGATTTTTTTGTTACCTTGGGAAGAGAAATTGGAAGAGAATTATGGGGTATGTATGTATGTGCACGTGCACGTGTGAAATTACATTTGCTAGAGGAGGAGAAGAAGAAGAATTTTCTGTCAAAAAGAGTTGATAATTATCTTTATAAAGATAAAGCAAATTTTGACTTTTAAGGCATATATTAAGAGTGATAGTGTGTGTGCACATGCATGGTAATATGGTGGGTAAAAAGGCTTGTCTTAATGCATAAATTGGCTTTTACACATCTAATGCATTAAAATCAATAATTACTTGAAATCAATACAAAGTTGATAAATTTAGTTTATAAATTCTATTTAATTAGAAAGTTCCTTATAAAAATGTATATTGATATTCTTCATAATTTAAGAGTTAATTTTTCGAAATTCAAATTTCTAAAAGAATTTAGAAGCAAATTTAATTGACAACAACTTGAAGTAACTTAATTACACATTTAAGTTTCTACTCATACTTGAACAATTTTACAAAAACTATTGTAATTAAATTTACTCAATATATTGTTCATTCAAATTATATTTTAATTTAAATTTATTCTTTAAACTTATTCATGGAAAAACTTGAGGATTATAAAATGAAGCTATTTTTTTAAGGCTAAAGATGAATCAGCCTTTAATATTAGTTGATGAAGAGGTGGATACTTTTGAGGTTGTTAGTGATAGTGAACTAATTTTTGATACTGATGCTGCCAAACTAGAGATTATGAAAGGAGATAGTAAGGAAACATTAGTGATTAGGGAGGTCGTTAAAGAGATTACAATTCTTGAAGTGAAGAGTTCCATTGTGGTGCAAATGCGGGGTATGTTTTCTGATGAGTTATCAGATAGATTACCCTTATTATATGATATCCAACATAAGATTGATGTTGAATCTAGAGCAGCCCTTCCAAATAGGCCACATTATAAAATGGGTCTTAGAGAGCATGAGGAGTTAAAGAGGCAAGCTGAGGAGTTATTGGCTAAGGGTTTTATTTGTGAGAGCCTAATCCCTTATGCATCTCCAGCCCTTCAAAGACCTAAGAAGGATCAACTATGGTGTATTTGCATGGTTGATTCCAAACAATTCTTACATGATTGACTAATAAGCTTTTTTGTTTATAACTCCATTTATAAGCGCAAAAATAACCGACTAGTAAACTGGGTGTGTATGCAGCAATAAAAATATTGGTGAGACTAGGTCGAAACCACAGGGACTAAGGGCTAAGTACTAAGTAATCGAGTTTTTTCCTAAGCTAAGCTATCAAAGATTGGGTTTTGAGTTAATCTATCAATTTGTGATTTAACTAAGACCTAAACTAATAAACTAATTTGAACACTTTAAACCGAATGCTCTAGTAACACAATTAAGGGTTTCGGGTTTAAGAGATGCTAAAAACAATTAGGAATATTGCGCTTATATTTTCATTTGAATTGAACTGATGCCTTAAGTCGATATTGAAATAGATTACTTGGGCTTTAACCAAACTCACCGGAACTAGCTCACCTCCTGGAGTAGCAAAATTCCAATTATAGCATAAATTGACATGTTGAGGCAATTTATCTATAATTATTAGGTAAATAATAATTCACTCACATCGAAATTACTACTTTGGTTGAATTTATGAACTAAGCACTGCTAAGTGACCCAATCCATTTTTCCAACTGCATAAAGTACGTGAGTTCATGAGTTTTGTTAAAACCCGCATAACCCTATGACGAATCTTTTCCAAAAACACCCAAGATATGTTTGTATGGATTATTGAATCCCTCCCGGGTATCTAATCCTATCTATGTAATTAGTGTTGGCCAACCACAAATCAAATAGACTACAAGCAACAATAGATAAATTCTCAAATAATCAAATAACAACATAAACAATCCATTTCATCCAATCCATCAATGCATATTCATAAATACATTAAGCATGGCATGTCAATAACATAATCAAGCAATAATCATAATAAAACAAGGATTGAAAGCACCTCAAGAGAATTTTTCATTCATTAAAGTCTTCAAATCCATAAACCCAATGAATGGGCATTGCTTGATTATATTTAAAATCCAAAAATCATCTTCAAATGTTCCTAGAACAATAGGGTTTTAGCGCCCTATGATTGAAACACACATATTCATGTTTTTCTTACTTTTCTCTTTTGCCTAAGGGTTGTCTTCTCTCCTTCTCCTCTCTAAAATCAACAAAAGGGAATATTTATATGAAAAATTAACACATAGACATAGGTTGGCAAATTTTCACCATATCCGGTAGCTTTCATTTCACATTTGCCAGCCTTCGTTGTGTGCATACTTTTTCGAGAACAGCGTAAAGTTTATGCTGGCGTAAGGCCAGCAGCCTTGAGTCTCCTAGTAGCCGAAGTACGATAAAGGCTGGTGATGTTCTATTTCTACACTAGCAGTGTTGCGCTGGTGGTTAATTTTTGACTCTTTGAACATTCAAGGTCGGCCAAAGGCCAGCGGCGTAAATGAAAAATTAGTCGGTGTACATTGAAATTTTCAAAGGCTAGTGAGATTTTGTTCTAAAGCGAACGACCTTTGATTCCTCTATTGTAAGCTACCTTGATTAATTTTGAAGGCCGATGGCGTACTTGGTTACATGGCCGACTTACTTTCTTTTCTTCTTCAAATTTGCTCAAATCTCTTCTTAATTGCTTGTATTATTATACGTACTTCATGACCTAAAAAATCACAATAAACACATATACTACCATTTACTCATGATTTCTGTAATATCAATAATAATTAAACATGATTTAATCAATGAAAAATGAGTATATTATGCTTTTATCAATGATAGGGTGAAAATTTGAGAGTCAATTTGTCTAACTTGGGGGGAATGATGCGGTGGCCAATATTGGTGGAGTCAATTTTTTAATATAGCTTTTAATCGAATATTTAATAATTTTTTATTAATCTCTTGTTTTTACTCAAGATTTAAAATAATATATTTTTAATATGATTTAATGTCTTTCATTGGATTTTTTTTTAGTTTTTTTTTCCTTTTTAAATATCATTTAATATGATGTTTCTTTTAGTCTTTTTCCTTTTTAGCAAATTTTTACTATTAATTGTATGCTTTAGAACATATATTAGCATAACAGTTTTTGTTAGGAAAAAATCCTTCAATAGCTTGGAATTAAAAATGGATTTTTTTTTCTCTTGCCAATGTGATAAAAAAACAATAAACAACATTAGGATTTATGTAGAAAACCCCAATTTAGGTAAAAACCACGAGACCAACAGTGCATAATTCTTCCACTATTATAATAATGAGATTACATAGTTTATCTCATTAGCAACACTAGTGGATCACACAATTCTTCACTACAAATGGTAGATCTCTATTTCATCACTTTGATGGTGGATTTCTATTTCTTCACCAAACTAGTGGATCTCTGTTTCTTCACCATGAAGGTGAATCTCTATTTCTTCATCATGAAGGTAGATCTCTATTTTTGGAATAATACTCCGTCTCTCTTGGCCCCCCTCACACCTTACACAAACCCTAAGACAACACACACATATATAGATACATGTAGGCCTTGTGCTTTTCATCATATTCTTCTAAGTATATGTGATATACCTAGGATTTCTTTGATTTTAATGTCTTCTAAATATATATAACATATATTTAGGATCTCCTTGGTTATAGACCCATATGAGTTGCATCTATAACCTAATGGTTTTTTATCAATAATACAATTTTGAGCAGCATTTGCTCATTTTCTTCCCTGAATTTCGAATTTAGATGAAATTTTAGATGTCATTTATCTAGGTATTCATAGAATCAACAGATAATTGAAGATCACATTCAGGCATTCGTGCGTGAATCAACGAATTGTCATAAATCCCCATATCTTTCATTATGTCACTACAAGTAATTAATAATGATTTTAGGCTTTTTTTTTTTTATCTAAGATCAATAAATCTTTAAATCAACAAAAAGATAGGAAAATTTTTAGTACTATCATTGATTTTAGCTAGCTCAGTCCCACCAACTACTTAATAGCTCAAATTTATATATGGATTGTAAAAGTCCTCGCAAAAGATTACTTTTGCCAGTTTTTTACATGTTACATATCGAGAAGGTAGAAATGACTTAATTTGCCATGTTATGTGATAAAGTTTTTTATATTGAAATATCCATATAACTAAAAAAAAAAAATAGATTCCCTAAGGTAATAAATGTTCAATTTTAAAATGTACGAGATGTTTGTGTAGTTATAAAAGTTTTTAAGTGTACTCCATACCAATTATTAAAAAAATAAGAATAACTTGGCTTAAAATATTATTCTAAATTTCACAAATATATTTTAATCTGTAATTTATAAGTTCATAAATTTACACAATAGTGGATAAATTTTTATAAATGTTCCCAAAACATCTCTACTTTAGGAATTCCTTTGTTGCCTGTGTAGATTTATTCTCCAAGCTTTTAAATATAAATAAAAAAAAATAATTGTCTTGTTAAAAGTTTAGATGGTTTAAAAATGCATTTCAACAGTTTAGGGATAAATCGCAGTAGGAAAAGTTCAAGCGAGTAAATTGCAATTTTGCCTAATTATTTTTCTTCAAATTATTATTACTTGATTTGACTCATATTGACGGATTAAATATAAATTAGTTTAGAAGAATTCTCTTAAAACATATTGTAAATTAAGCTTAAAATAATTATTGATATATATTATGTTAAAAAAAGTCTCAATATTGCATTAAAGGAGAAATTTTATTGTATCTTTTTTTAAGGAATATAGGTAAGAAATTTGGCTGTTTAATAATTTTTATAATTTTGAAAAAGAGTTGTAATTTACTTAAAAAGCCTTACATTTTTAGCTTTCTAGAAAGCCTTCAAAGCAATTCCAAAGATTTTAAATATTTGGGTGTATTAGCATTAATTAATCTTATATATATAATAATAGGCATACATTAGATGTTACTATATGGAGAAATAACATGTAATTATCAATAAAATTTTAGTGTGTGTGTGTGTATTAGTTGCGAGAAGCAAAGCTGATTTTCAGCAAATATAATTTTATAGATGGATATAGAGTGAATTATTGTACTGAAAAATCATACTGAGTTAATTCTCAAGAAAGATTGGAGAGGTCACAAAGGGTCCCGTTTAAAATCCAATCTCCTTAGACATAATTTCCCTCTAAATGTTTTAACAGCATAATATAACACTACAACTATACTCTAATAGCTATTAAAAGAGCAATAAAATAAAAAACACCAAAAATAAAGATTCACCAATTATGCAGATGTCCCTAGACCTTATTTCACTCAAACGAAATATAAAGTGAAATATTACAAATGAAAAAGAAGAGAATTTCTTTTGAAGTGACTAAGCTACAAATTTTGAGATGACAAACTAACTGGGAGTTGGGGGAGGTTATTATTTAGGAATACCCACCATCTTCTAGATTTTTCATGTGAGAATATTGCTTATATTTTATATTGCAACATTATTTTTTTTTTTCATCTTTTCATATGGGACATCCCACTTAATATTTTTCATGTGGGATGAGCCATTTTCTTCAATATATATATGGTTTTGAAATAAGTAAATATAAGAATATAATTTACTCGTGATTTGACATATAAGAGCACAATGCATATGTTAATTTATTAATATTTATACATTAAAAATTTCTATTGTCTATTAATAATAATATAATAATAATAATATAATAATAATAATAATACTTACATTTGGTATGAATCTAAATTGTTAAATTAACTGTCAAGACTAGCCATAGACCAAAAATTTTCACAGATATAGATAGGACGCGGCGTGTAATATCTCATCCCACTAATTTTGTTTCGCATTTAAGGGACGCTATATTCCATACTTTAAATTTGATTAGGACATCTACCGAAGCAACCTTTTGTTCTCATGTTCTCTGACTGAACCTAACAAGCTAATCTCCTTTGAAAACCCCAACCTACGGAGACAATTCTTTCTTCTTTGCAGGATTTATATTAGGCGAACCACGAAACCAAACAACTGTGGAGATGAAGTACTTCAAGTGTTCAAGCAGTAGCTTGGTTGAAGAAGAATGGAAGGACAACAGACCTATGTTTAAGGATAACAATTCTAGTGAGTTGTTCCAGTGGTCTTCCTGCAAGAATTACACATGTAGCTTTTGCAAGAGAGAATTTAAGTCTGCTCAAGCACTAGGCGGTCATATGAATGTCCATAGAAGAGAAAGAGCAAGGCTTAGACAATCACCTTCATGGATCTTGCAATTCACTAACCCTAAAACACCATCTGAACCAAGCCCAACTCGGCATTGCTCATTCCAACCATCATCTTCAACATTATTATCTCCCATCGACCGTCGGAATCGAACTGATTTTCGAGATGAAGGGAGTGGAAATGCTGTCGGAGAAGAAGGCATACGCATACGTATAGAAGATGAGATAAAGAGAAAGGGAAAGTATGCTAAATTGGACCTAAAGATGGGGTTTGAAATGGAGGCAAGTGATGGTAACTTGGATTTAGAACTCAGGCTTGGTAATTTGTAAGTGTAATCCTAGTTTTATATAATCATTAGTCTATGCTCTATCAAGTTTTAGGTCTCAAGATTCTGTCTATGTTTTCTATGATTTACCCTTCAAAAAGATAAGGTATATCTATTATCTATTATCAAGCTTAGCATGGTTTATTAATACTAAAATGCAAGTGAATGGATTTTATGTTTTGAAAGTTTTATTAGTTATTCTCATGCATCATATTACTCATAAATTATTAATCTCTTTCTAGTACTTCTCGAAAAATTATAATATTAAGATGTTGATTCTGATAGGATATTGGTTCCGCTTATGAGAAATATATTTTAGTATTAATAAAATAATCAGAACTATTCTTATCCACCACTCGTTCAATCTGTTATTGATGGCTTTCTTTATTTGCCCTTGTTAGGCATGAATGGCTTTATTGGCATTTGGATTGAAATGAGCTTCTATTTATTCTTTATCTATGTTACTTAAAATGTTGTATAGATACCAAGTATTAGATGTTCCAAACTCTTTGCACTTCCGAGGGTTTCTTCCATATTTTTGCATCCTTTGAGATCTTTTAGATTCCTTCGTTAACGTTACTACCAAAAAGATATGCTTTGTATCTAACATTGGGCAAATTGGGGCTTAGATGGTTGCAAAATGTGAAAATGACGCAAGGAAAAATTTATATAAATATATGCATGCGATCATTTTTTATAAAGGTCAATTCTTCATCCCATTTCAAAGTTTTATCTTAATATAGTTAAGATTTCATCAGTCAATTTGGACAAAATCGGATAATAAATAAATAATTATTGCAACTGTACCTATTATAAAAGGACAAATTTGCTATTACATCCAATGAAGAACTTTTAAGTCTTAAATTTTTTAAAGGGGTTTAAATATTGTATTGATACACTTTTTGGTATTTATTACAATTACAACTTTATATTTGTCAAATATTATTGTAATAGCTTGAAGAAGTTTTGAATGACAATAACTTATAATAGTGAATAATAATGATGGAAGGTAATGGAAGGAGGAAACAGATCCTCTCTTTAAAAGTATGTTAAATCATGTTTTCCATATTTTGATTGACAACTTCACTAGTGATTAAACACCTAAATGACTTTCAATATACCATATTAGCCGCCATTACATGCAGCTAATAATCGCACTGTTTTGATATTATTATTATAATTAATAATTTAATAGTTTGATTACGACAGATATTGATGGAATAAAACAAAAAGAAACACATAAGTCTTGTAGGAAACAGATGCACCCTTAACTTAGATTCATGTCATTTAGACAACCCAACTCAGCGTATCAGATATTGTCAAAGATACATTCATGGAATATTATGTCTTTTTCATAGTGCTCAAATAATTAGTGCTGATACAAATACAAGACATCATGACAATGAAAAACTTGAAATAATGGCCAGATGCGGGCTCTAAAAATGTTGAATCTAGGAGAACAAGCGACGTTGTCAAGGATAATTTAACTAAATGAGAGGTAGATTTTGCGTAAGAAAGAAACAAAAAAAGAAAAAAAAAACATTATATATGACCCGGACTGAAAGCAATTCAAAACTACACAACTATAACGCATGCAGATGTGAGGTCTGATGCGTATACTTATTAACTATTATTAAATTGGTTTGAATAAAAAACTAGAATATAATTATTAATAAACAGATTACACTTAATTAACCGATTTATACTACCAATAAAAAAAAAAAAGAAAACCATTCATAAACAATGTTGTTAGAATTGGACGCGGGGTTTGATTTGGATATGCTAGGAGGCCAATGGTCGAGGGGTTGAATCGGGTCAATGAAAAATAAAATTCAAAAGCAAATTTTATTTATAAAAAATAAATATATATGACACCACTCAATTAAATCCATACTTAGATTAAGTCCATTAATTAACAATAAATTCATGTGAGACATATAAATTAAAAAAAATACAAGATTATGATTATATTTTATAAATTTATAACATAGTATGAATATACATTTAAATTTCTAGTAAGCTCTTTTTTTTTTCCCAGGCTAGGTTAATCGAGCTAGGTCGATTTGAGGTCGTAGTCCAACCGCCTGAGTTGACCTAATCAATCTAAGTGGATACCAATCTAAGCTAAATAAATGGATTGATCCGCTGTCATGATCAGTTTGGATTGATCTGGTCGAGCCGGTCCAAATCTGATAACATTGTTTATAAACATGTGTGGCCTTAGGTCGTGGGTATATATATATATATATATATATATGCACTCTTTTACTATTTAGAAACCCATTGATTCATTATTTGAAATTAGGGTTTCTAACATTCTTCTCCTAATTCCGTAAATGTCTTGTATAATTATTATCAGTTAGATCTTGTCTAATATCACTATTTTTTAAATATATTTTTCGTAAGTGGTGTTTAAAAGGGGAAATATAAGGGCTTTTTTGTATTGCTTGTAATAAGAAATCCACTTTGCTTGTAGAATCAAATCGTCATGTCGTGCATGATTCCATATTGAATCACACTATGAGTTTTTTTCTTCTTTTTATTATTATTATCTCCAATTTATAGAATATAAAAATTCCATTCTAAAAATATCTTATATCTCTAATATTCATACTAGAAGGATTTTAATTTTATCTTTTTCATACGTGTCACACTCATTTCTTTTAATAGGTTCATATGTCGCAATGCGAAGGATCCTGTTTTCTTATTATTATTATTTTTTTTTTTGGCCAAAGAATCCTGTTTTCTTATGCATTCACAAAACTTGGATCTTTTAAACAAATGTGCTATTCAAACAACTTACTTTTAATGAATATAAAGATAAATTTAGGCCCTATTTGTTTTGGGGGAAAATATTTATTAATTTAAAACATTTTTCTTCAAAATGTTTTCTTAAAAGGTACCATATATTTTTATATGATTGGCTATTTCTATGAAAATAATTATTTTTATAACTTCAAGGTAACTCTATATATTTTAAGTATAAAAAATTAATAATAACCTAAAGAAATATTAAAAAGATTAATAATAAAAATTTAATAATAAATATCTTTGGATACTAAATGATCGATAGATGATATCGTAAATCAATGAAAAAACGACTCACACTTTTATATCCTATTGTTTTTCCAAAAATAAGTTATAAATGAATCAATGTTTTCTAAAACAAGGACAAATGTTTTCTATTAGTTGTTCCACTTTTCCTTAAACAAAGATGAAAAATGAAAAGATGTTTTCGCAGAAAACATTTGCATTGAAAAAAAAAAAAAGGCCTTAAACTATTTTCATGGGCTTTTTTGAATTCTGATGATTCTTTATTACACTCGCTTGGCTTTGATGATATAAAATTATTAGAAAAAGACAAGGATTATAAAAATTATTATAAATTATTTATTCTATTTAAAATCGCTCACGATCTTTATTAAATAGCTGATAAAGATTAAAGAATGTGATGAACTTTACTATTGGTGGTTGGTACTAGTATCAAATTATACCAATGCTCAACTTAACCTAATAATAGGATGTAGCAAATGAGTTATTTACCTTTTTCTTTTATATATATAATTAGACTTACTTGGTAAAACTTTCATTTCTGCACTACGTCACTACGTGTAAGGGTTTAATAGCTGGTTCAATTCTATTTATGGAATAAAAGATGAATCGTAGCACCATTACAATGTTTACTTAATATAAAACAATAAACAATGAATACTGGAGTCAATGTAAAATATCTATAATGTCTATGTCTTTATTATAAAGAGAGATAATAATTTCATAGACAATATTTCCAAGATAAAGATGTCTATAACAAAAACCGAATATAAATCATCAAATTCAAGAGTGCATAAACATAAACCGCTACTCATTATTTTACATAATAGCAATTTATTATAAATTATCATTTTCCCCACTAAACACAATATTAGTTGCTTTAAGTTGAACAAAGAGGAATAAATAGTATATATTTCCTTTTAAGTCTAAGTCACTAATTATTTTTATTTGAAAACTTGCATTCTTTAGTAATTTTTAATAGGCTTGGCTATTATTATTAGGATTCATTTGAGATATTTTAATTGATAAATGGGTCTAATAAGACATTAAACACATGCAATAAACGAGTTATAAGTTTAGATTTTCAAATACTACTTGATTAAGGGATGGGCCATGTTGTGAAAGACTTTAAAAATATGTGAGCTCTTTTAAACCTGCATGAAACAAGAATAGCTAAACTTAGTCATATAATACTATTAGGTGAGTTTCTTTGACATCCTAACCAATCTAATAGCATGTTATTTATTTTGAAATTCATCCTAAACTCTATGATGAATAATAATTTCAATCGTCAATAATGTTATAATCTAATGACATCTTCTTAATCCTTTAAGTAATAGGTTATAAATTCGAATACCTCTTCTTAAAAAAAAAAAAAAAAAAAAGCAATAATAGTCTTGGTCACGGTACAATAATACCAGAAACGAAATGATGTAATTAAAAGGACGTTTAGGGTGGGCCGGGGGGGGCGCGTGAACAAACGATTAACTTATAATTTAATCATTTATAATCTATAACTATTTTTATACACTTTTAGCCCGCAATGACACGAACAGGATTCGTTAAGACGACTTATTACCCTATAGGCTTAGCATGTGTTCAAAGCCCTACCAATAGCATAGTAAGATATCCAATATATATTTAACCAAAACCAGTCAACAAGCTACTAAACCTGTTTAAAATACGTCAAGAATCATGTTTTTATGTATAATATATTCCCGAATATTAAACAAAAAATTTCACAGAATAAATTAATTTATAATCCTAAAAACCACCATCCACCTATTTTTAAACAAAACATAATCTTTCAATTTGAAATACGTAAATCCTATAAAATTAAAATTAAATGGTAACAGATTCCTTTTTTCCGAAACTCAAATCGGAGCCTTAAGTATTAAAATATTTTTCAAAGCTCATCACATTCACATATCAATTGTCAAAGAAGGAAATACCCCTATCAATTAACAAAGGCAGAGCCCTCCGATGATAGGTGTAGCATTTAACTCGCCCAGTGGACCAGTAAAGAAGTACTACATGGACTGCTAGTACACAGTGCACTAAACATATAGAAAGTTAGATAATTTATGGGTACAATAAACTCCACACGTGGATCTAGGCAACAATCAAGTGATTTCTGCTAGGGTTTTCTCATTTTCCAACAACTGTTCATTCGCATGTTCCCCATGAAATGTTTGGTATCAGTTACATGAATGATGGGGTTTCCTAAATAAGGAAAAACATAGTTCAATGAGTGCAATACAATAACAAAGAGGACTCTCGGTTTTCTTCTGTTTATATGGAAAAGATGACGAAATGGGAGTGGAAATCTCATCAGAAATGAATAGGAAGAGAGTGTTCAAAACTTTCAAGATAGGTACCTAAAGGTGAAAAGAGAAATAGGAAAAGAATATATCACATTTGGGAACCTGACAAAGTGCATATTTTGGTGAAAGACTAGGGCATGGGATAAAGAAATGAGGCAGTCCCTCTTCCATCTTGAAACCCTTATATGGATTTGATAGCAATTATAACGCAGTCAATATGCCAGGTTAATAATGAGTCATGTTTTGCTTCTATTCATAAATGAATGATTTATATACGTAGACGTTGTAAGAAATAACATGGAAATACGGCTACCAATAAAACAAAGGATAAAGACATTGTATAGACCCGTAATTATTATACCTAAGATCAAGATGCAAAAAAATAATAAATTCGTATAAAATTGGTAGTGTAAAGTCGTAAGAGTTGTGTATATATATACATTCTACCAGAAATCTGCTATAAAAAATTTTGCTTTGGTTTTACCTAGGAAGAACCCTATAAGATCTTAAACTCGTAAAATCATACAAGTTAACTCACGAATTTAACAATTATGGACATGCAAATCAGATTTAAGAATGAAAACCAAATATGATTAGTTTAATCACTAACTTTTAAGAGCGTTTATATTCACATCTAGTTTGTTGAAGGTTTGGCGCATAACATGCATTGTATATATATATATATAAATCTTTTAAAGACTTTTTTTGGATGAGAAAAACTTGGGGGTGTTTATCTGAGGAAAGAAAAATGATTTCAAGTACAAAGATTTCCTTGTAATTACCATTTTTTATTCACATAGTATGGGATATGCATTATACAAATAAGGCTTGCTAAGCTATATATATGATGGGTTTTTTCAACTATAAACATGTCTAGGTCATTTAGTTAACAAATCATGAAATCATTTATTGAATACGTGTACTAATATTCTTTCTTGAAAAGAAGAAGGAGAATTAAAATCGAACTGTATCACTTTTATAGACTTGTTCTCTATTTGTAATCAGGCGTGTTGACTTTTCACGAACGACAATATTTGATTTTTAACTTATGGCGTTCAATTAAATTGTAAAAATAGACGCATTCTCTGGTGCATATCATATACTAATAATATAAACAACCTAAACATCACACTATATAGTCCCTTCACATAAGAGGAATAGCAATTCATTCATTTTATTCTATAAATTGTTATCATAATGCTTGGTTAGAACATTCATAATTCATAATGAATTGTAATTACGCAAATAATAAATAGAAATTCATGAATCTATATATATGAATTGCGGTTCATTTTCAATACTTATCATAAATTCTTTTATGTTGAAAGTATCACCTATACAATTATAGATTATCATCTCTTTATAATAAGATAAAGATCATTATGAATACTTTACTTTTACTAGTAGAGTATACCAAAATTGATATCTGAAACTTTGTATAAATATTCAATTTAGTAACTGAACTTTAAGTGGTCATTTTAATCATAATCTTTTTTTTTTTCCTGTTTTTTACTATCTTCATTACAATTTGCTTATTTGGAATTGTATAAGAGGCAACATATATTTAAATTTCTACTAATACTCCTAGCACCAATAGACTACTTTTTTCACGTTTTTGAAACCTAGCAAATAGTATTAATAAGGTTTTAAACATAATCACGGCAACTTTGATTGGGTATCAATATGAACATTTCAAAGTTCAAGTACCAAATTAAATTATTGTGTAAAGTTAAGATACTAAATTTGGCATTCTCTCTAAGAAAAATTGTCAAACAAATGATTGTCATAACTAAATGTATTGAGGGAAGCCTAGAGGTACCTTATTCTTAAAATCCCTTAAATAAAAAATTTGACTACTATATAACTCTTCTAAAATCTAGACTAAATTTACTTCTTATTAACATAACTTACATTATTGTTATGCATATGATATCAAATCAAAACTTCAAACAATAGTTTTTTTCACCCTAACTTATGTACACCAAAAAATGAAAAACCAATACGATTGAGCTGTAAAGCTCAATACTGAAGTATAATACACACAGAAACTTAAATAAATATACTAATGCACCAGACACCCCAATCAATGCAACATACAATAATCATGCTGAAATTTTCGATTTTTGTATAAAACCATAGTTGATGAATATATTTTAGGGAAAATTGCAAATAATCCTTATAAACTTTGACATAAGTATGAAAATGTCATTTAAACTTTTAAATATTGCAAACATCTCTCTTAAACATTGATAAATTGATAATGTTAAGGAAATTTGATTTTTTTTTTTTTAGTTTAATGAAAACACACCAAAATTAAAGTTCAAGGAGTGTTAAAATATACTTTCATAAATTTGAGAAATATTTATGCAACAATGTCAAAGTTTAGGGGTTATTTGCATTTATTCCTATATTTTTTTTTCAAACAAATTCTTCATCAAATTAGATCTATTAATTCCAACACCAAAAAACATTGAATTTAATGTTGGATTAGAAATTTCCAAATTTAATATATCATTAAATCCAAAATTTTAAGGTCATATATAATGTTTGTGAACTAAGAGGTTTTGAGATCTCTTATTTAAAAATTCACCATACAACATCATATTACATCAAACACATTGTGTATAATATTCATACTAAGCCTTAAACCTAGACATATAAAAACTAATCTATATACTTGGGATCTGTTATATCGTTGATAATTAACAAAGGCTAGTTTTAAATGCGATAAAATGTCATTATCAATATTTTATATACTAAAGATCATAATTCTTATGTGTATTGGTTAATTATCCACTTATTAACATTGGTAAATCAATGAAAGGGTAGGGTTTTTACTTCCTATTACATGTTGTCATGGCACCATCTTAGCTATCCAACTTTTACCGGTGTTGAAAATTTGATAATTTGACTAGTTTAAGGTTTGAAATCCATCTTTGGTGTAAATTATGGGTTTAATTATTTGACTAAGTTTGTATTATTTAATTTAACTAAATTTCAAATTTCAATTCACCCTAGTTCTGATTAGGAGTAAAATTGTAATTTTATAAAAAAATTGGGCCTTATTTGTATTGTTTTGATCTTTTTTTGTAATTCATCCGAAAACAGTTCTAAACTTTGATTTACTTTATTATGATATTTTGAATTTTTTTTAATTTAAAAAAATTGAGTTTTCGATTTGTGGTAAAATTGGAAATTTTGAAAAAATTAGTCATTGGAGTTCTCACGTAACTTCAATTGACTTTAAATGATTTTAATTTCTTACGATTAGTGTCTTGATCATTTCATGTACTCTCTTTATTTTTGCCCCTATTTTGTTAATTATTCATCCCTATTTTCATATAATTTTCATTGCCTCCACTACTTGGACACCCGTTAAGTTCTCCCTTTTCCCTCAACTTTTCAACTACTGTAAGGACCCAACATGCCCTAATTCTAAAATCAAGCACGTTTAGTCCCTAACCACGTGTAACACTTGACTATCATATGTAAGGTTGATCGAAAAGACAATGTTTATGTCGACTGCTTGATTAAACCTGCTTTAAAATATTACATTCACAAAAACTACTCACTTGGATTAAATTTACTTTATATTTATATACATCATTAGTACCACCTATTTGGTACTTCAAAAGATTACAAAACTTTGGTTATTACAAATCATTGTAGAAAACTCAAATACTTTATTTACAAACCCTAAGCTTATAAATAAACCCTTGATCAAAATATACACAAAACTTTCACAAAATCTTAACAAGTCTTTTTCAAAAACCAGCATCTTAAGGTCTTGGTCCCTATTTGTCCCATTCGTCCAGAAACTTTTCAAAGTCCATGCCATATGCCAAAGCATCATAAAGCTCATATTCATTGGCATCTAGAAATGAAAACGTGAACTAAGGCTTATGACACAGCAACACAAGCAAATATAAAGTGGCACATGTTCTTAAATTAATGTAATGCAATAATCATTAAGTTATCATATAAAGTTAAGTATAACAAATCAATATTGGAGTATTCAAACTCCAATAACAATCCATTAGAAGCCTAGGGCTCCTAAGTAACAATAGCTGCTTAGAGAGTTGATATAAACGGCTTGAATATTTATATCTTCTATAGGAACATCGGCAAAGATAATAGTTTCACATAGGGTTCACAGCCATTTGTCATCTTCACTTAACTTAATCCATAATATCACTTAGTTCAACCAATCCCATAAATGTGAATTAAGTCATATTACTTCCTTTTAAGAACAAATAAACATTATACCGATACCATTACCCTTATCGACTACCCACAAAGTCTTTTATAAAGTGTCATTGCATGATAACATACCATTGCATCATGGTAGGGAGTGGCCTAAGTATCTAACTACCATGCTCAGCACCGGATAGGGTTATCACTCTTCGGACTAGATTCGACGACATAAGCACAAGCAATAAGTATTCATTAAGCCGTCTTTAAGTTTTAATATGTTTTAAAATGTATATCCTAACACACAACACACAAGATACTATGTACTTAAATGAACTGATTTATCCGACAAAGGATCTATAAGCAAACACAACTAAATAGGGGTATCTGTAAAAAGAAATCAATTTACATAAGATTTATCATCAAACCATAATTAAAAGTTAAGTCTTTCATTAGTTATCAAACTTAGGTGACATCTCATATCAATACATAACTTAGTATTTAGACATGTATGTATATAATATATTCTCTTATTGTTAATTTCTTTTCTTTCTTTCTTCTTCTTCTTCTTCTTTTTTAATAACAGAGGTAGGGGATCCATCACGACTATTAGCGCCATCATGGGCTCCATCACGCCCGTGATAAAGAGCGACTAAAGTTTTTTAAAATGAACAGTGATGATCATGGGATCAATCACGCTTGTTATTTGAAAAATTGAAATTCGAGACTATCACAGGCATGATAACGCTCGTCATTGATAGGGAAATGATCCGATTTGTTTTAATTGGAATACTTACTTCTTATAACTTAAGCAACACAACTTCCTTTGAGTAAAACGCATCAAATTCAAATTACAAACTTACTATTAAGTCCTAAAAGATTCATATTCACACACCACCCACTCATATACAAGCAACCAAATAATTTTGTCATTCACAACTTCATCCTTCAATACTAAGATTATAAGTAAAACATACAAACTTTCTTATTCATAAACATCACAAAAACTTCATTTCCTTACTCTTTCAAATTCTTAAGATTCATCGAAGCTTAAGGATCACTTTATATTATCAAAACAACCTATAATCCACAAAGGACTCATTTAATCAAAATTTGTATTCATTAAAAAAAAAAAAAAGTGAGTAGATGAAATGAAAACTTCATGGGTTTTACAAGAAAAAATTGATCAAAGTGATGGAGGATTTGTGCTTGAAAGTGGTGGTGGACGAGTTGGTTTTGGGGTCCATTTTGGAGTTGTGATTTTGCAAAAATTTCACTTATAATTATCTTATAATCTGCTTTCTTTACTTTTGTGGCTGCTTAGGAAGAGTTAAGAAGATTCTTCATGGGATTATTTTTTGTGTATGGACTTAGGTTTTGTTTGCTAAAAATTTGGCTTGGATTTCGTCAAGAGGAAATGGGTTTCAAATGTATTAAAAGATGGAAATTGGGCTTCTTACATTTGGCTTATGAGGCTTGAATTAAAAGGATTTTGGCTAGAAAATGGCTTGTTTAAATTTCAAAAGCAAACTTATTACAAACATAAATTCTACTCTAATGCCTAATGACAATAACATATGCAAATCTGTCATCTAAATTATTGTAACCGAAATCATAAACTAATAAACACAATACAATATAATTCAACACATTTCAATATTAATGCCTAATTATACCAATAATTGGAATCTTTGTAAGTTAAATTATCACAATCAATTTCAAGCATTTGACAATCAATACATATGTCCAAATTAATTAAGTATAATTGGTCTAGGATATTTCAACTACTTACTTAACTAATCTTTCCTTGTAAAAGAAGAATCCTACTTCTTTTGCTAGAAACACATTTCTCAAAATAATGTTTTTACCATTTTTCTTAATCCTATTCAAATTTTTTCTTCTTTTGAACAAGTATACATTTACCATGCTTAGGTTAAACTTGGTTACATACCTCTATTTGGATAGGAGAGTTTTCACCTATCGTTTTATCTCTTCCTTCGCTCATGCCCTCTCCTTTTAACTTCGCATGATGAGCTCTTCCATCACCCTCATTCTCTAAGTTACCACATTGATTCTCTAAGTTGTCATTCTACTTTCCAATTTTCTCACTTTGCCTCATAATTTCTTGATTGACATTGGTCACTTAATCCAAGTTATCTTTCTCGAACGTAGAGCAAGTTTGGTTATTATAGCCAATGTAACCACACTTCGCGCAAACATAGAAAAGCCCTTCATACTACAGTTTATAGATTTTCCCTTTTATGACAATGGTATGCACCATAAGGACCTTAAAATTTCATTTGAATACTAGTACACACAAATTTCCCCTTATCCAAACCAACAATATATGCATTAAACTTAAGAACTGACTTGATCGCTTCTCTAATTTTCCTTATGGCAATAAGGTTGTAGTACTTAAGAGGCAACCTTGTAGTCTTATCCACGTAGCTAGGGCTGCAAGCGAGCCAAGCTATTCGCGAGCTACCCAAGCTCGGCTCGGTTTAAGCTCGTCTCGGCTCGGCTTGAGCTTGATTATTAAACTAGCCAAGATTGAGCTCAAAGTGAAGCTCATTTAACTAAACGAGCCAAGCTCGAACTTTGGTTTAAGCTCGCGAACAAGCTCGCGAACAAGCTCGTTTAGAGCCTAATAATAGGCTCACGAGCCAAGCTCGATAACAAGCTCGATAATAGGATGGCAAGCTCAGTATATATTTATAATGTTATTTTATATATATTATATTTAATATTATATGTAATTTAATATTATACTAGATTATATTTTTAAATATTGAAAAAGAATATATTTTAGTAAAACATAAAATGAACCTGAACGTGGAGACTTCAGTTTTCACATTTGGTGTTATCATTAAACTTTAATGAAACTTGAAAGTTCTCTTCTCGGCATCAATAACTTAAAAATTAAAAAAAAAAAGTAAAAAGCTTTTCAAAATAATTTCAAAACCTAAAGTAAAAAAAAAAAAGAAGGAAACAGAAGTCAATAAATTCATTAAAAAAAAAAACCAACTTCCCTAGTCACACTCACAGTCACAGACTTATAATGTACTTTCATCGAAAAAAAAAACCCCCTTTCCCATTCACTCAAAACAAAAACCCTAGCTCCCAAATCAAAATGGTTTCACTAGTCATCAACTCACCATTCCATTAGTATGTGATCACCACGATCTACGTAGTCGCCGGCTCCTCGTTCATCCAAGCGTCTGTTTAAGCTGCTGGCCATTGTTATTCATCTACCCGGTCCTCAACTCCTCATCAAGTTGCCATCTTTCAAATGTGAGATTTGTTTTTTCAATACTTTATTTGGATTTTTAGTGGGGAAGATTTTGCGGGGTTTTATTTATACATCTTTGTGTTACAATGAAAAGCTGGTTTTTTTGTTTTTTTCTTTTTTGTTTCAATGTAGCCCTGCAGGATGGCTTCATAAAGTCAATTGAAAGCTGGATCTCTTTGATAGGATCCCCACGAGAAGGAATAAAGGTATTCAAGAGACTTTTAGCTTTATAAATTCAGTTAAAAACAAAACGTCAGCCATCAGGAAGCCAAATTAGGCTTATCCATTTCTTACAGAGAGAAATAAGAACATGTGGAATCTGATAATGGCCTTTATAGTCGATTCAACATGGATGTCCCTCTCCCGTCAAACTCATTTTTTTTCAAATTCGAGATGTGTTCTAATCTTTCGTTGTGGTCTCAACTTCAATAATTTTTAGAATCTTGGGTAAAGAGTTTCTTTTAATTCGGATTCGAATTGCATACACTTTCCTTCTTTAACCGGGGTGAATCGGACTAAGAAAACTGAGGGGAGCTTGCAGATAGAACAAAATTTTTATTTTAGCCCCTAATATATATATATATATATATATTTGGTAGCTTTTCTGCGTTAAATGATAGTTTTTTCGTGTTAAATCCCTATTTTATTATTATCCCAATAAATTGGGTGAGATTGGGAGATGAGGTGCCAACATAAACGAGCTTTAAACGAGCCTGAGCTCGAGCTATTTAACGAGCTTGAGCTCAAGCTTGTTTAAGGCTCATTTAAGCAAAACGAGCTCAATCTAGGCTAGTTTAGCAAAACGAGCTCGAGTTCGAGCTTGGGCTCGTTTAGCAAAACGAGTTTGAGCTCGAGCTTGGGCTCGTTTAACTTAACGAGTCGAGCTCGGGCTTGCACTTTCTTATGGAGCTCAGGCTCGAGTCTATCATTTTAAAGATCTGTAAAAGCTCGGCTCGGCTTGAGCTCATCAAATTTTAAATGAGCCAAGCTCGAGCCTTTAAAAGCTCGGCTCGGCTCGGCTCGGCTCGGCTCGTTTGTAACCCTACACATAGCAATTGAGTCAATCTGAATTGTTGAAGGTTAGAATTTTGGCTTCCATTTCTTTATGGTAAAAAAAAGATCCATTCATAAGCTAGGGTCTATTTTGTATGACCTAGTTTAATCTCATAATGTCCTCAAAATTTATAAAGTAAAAGTCCAAGCCCATATGGGCTATTTTTTGAAGGTTTTTATTAGCTTCTTCGATCTATCCTGCATCATCTTAAACTTAAGATTTTCTCCTACTAGCTTCACAAATATAACATTTCCTCATGTTTGCTCTAATAGCATCCATCTCAGCCTTAGAGAAGGAGACTAACCTTACTCAAGGCCTTATATTTTTGTATAACTCCTTAATTTTATCACGATTCTCCTTGCTCTAATCTATCTTCACCTCCATACCTTTCTTACAACTATCCGCATTCCATAAAACCCTTGCATAAGCTCCTAAAATAACTGTTATCAGAGTATCTTATAAGATAACATCTTTGTTGTTGAAGACTACTCATTCTGATTATCATACAGAGGAGGAAGATTGTTCAGATTTGTTTCTTAAAGACACCTTTTCTTTTGTGATGTAGGGTGCTACCAGCCTTTTCCTTTGGAGTTGTCTTCAAGGGGGTTTTATAAAATACCACAATATAAATTCCCATTGTTATTATTTTATTTACACTTACATTTTGAGCCTTTTGTAATTCTTTATATATGATGTAACGCCCTAAAATAAGGATATTACAACCAACCACGTGTCATTCTCTTTATAAGAACACGCCAAGGCTATGAAATACTAATCCACATATATTATCAAAAATACTACTCCAGTACTCACATATAAAGGGTATTTGTTAAACAATTAATCATATAAATAATACTCTTGAATTAACTTGTTGGCTTAAATCAAAGCTAACATGATCCTAACTTATAACTTAACTGAAAAGTCCCATAAAGAAATCTTAAACTCATAAAGTAAATAAAATCTTTCAAACTAATAATAGTTTCAACTTAAGCTTCATAGATTATTAAATCGTCTTCCTATCTCTAAGTATCCAAAATCTACCTCTATTGATCTTTAGCAAGAAAGTCAAGTTCACTATCGCCATCTCCATGATCTATAAAGACCGGTATGATCATAAATCACCTTATCTTCTCCATTTCCTGAAAAATGAATGGAATGAGCAAAAATGCTCAGTACGCCAAACCACATACAAATGCATATGCGCACACTACATATATATTCAAATGCAGTCATTTCTAATGCAACAAACACAAATTATTATCCTTTAAATTAGCTAGCATACAACATAGTTTAGAACTATCTACAGTCCAATCCTAAACCTGTAGTAACCCATGACTCCATAAAAACAAGTATATATAAAATAGATAGTTATACATATATTGATGTTGAAGAATCATCCACACACCGCGGCCTCTGCCAAAACCTAATCTACCGAAATCATTTCTATGCACGAGTCCACTAGGGATAACCTCAAACACAGATCATCAGGGTGCCTTGTTAATATTACACTCTGCGTGGTTTTTACTAACCAAAGCCAAACACAAGTAGCAAACATAATTTCTTATTGTCGTATAGAATTAAGTCAATTTAGAATTATGATCCTACATCACATACAGTAAACAAATCTAAGCATACAAGCATATAAAATAAACAAGGTAAGGTCGTACCTGGATTCACTTTAACTCCAATTTCACCAACAGAACTTCTATCGAAAAAGAATTCCTAATGTCACAAGAATTCCCGATCCATAACATATCTCTATCAATTTCAATTTCATGCACATAATAAAATCCTAACCCTGAATTCCATAAATTTTACTCCTGATCATAGATCTATAAAAGATACATCTGTTCCTTTTGTTCCTTATTTAGTAAAACCTTCAAACATAACTTTCACCAAAATCTCAGTTATCTCCACAATTCCTTCAATATACAAATTCTCAATTAATAAAGCAATTGCTAGAAAAGATTATAATTTTAGAACCACAAAGATTTGTTTAGATCCACACTTACCTAGAACGTGCAGATCTCGGTTGAATAGAACTTTAATTCAAACAAATAACAAACTACGATCATTGTCCTATAATTTGCTAATCTTAAGAAATTACAAATTCTAATATAGATCTTACCCGTAATTGATCCTAGATTCTCTTAGATCTCCAAAAACCATATCTTGAATCAAAATAGGGTTCTTCCTTGAAAGCTCCTTCAAAAACCATAAGCAGAATCCTAAGAAAGATGTAGATTTATTGAATCCTTGAAAAATCATGATTAGATCTTCTTACCTGAACCAAAATCTTGATCTCATCTTGATGAAAAACTCACAACAGATCTTTTTAGAGAGGTTTCTAGGTTTAGAAAGAACGGGAATGGGGTAAAGATATAAATAAACTTTTGTTATCCTTCAATTTCTGTAACAGTACATTGGAAACAAAAAGACACGAAACTCTTGAATTCTTATAATAACACAGGAAACGAAATGACACCTTATGTATTATATGCCTGCCATATAACACACATAATAAAACTTATGAAGATGGGCCATAAAACCCTCTATTTTTATAACAAATGACACTACTACCCTTCATTATAAAATATTTTCCTTTATATTACATATACAGTCTTACATGTCAATTGTTGATGTCTAATCAAACATTGATATATAAAATATAAAATTTCATTTAAAGTGAAAAATAGAGGAAAATGCAAATAATTTCCTCAAACTTTAATCTTAGTGTGAATTCACCTTCTCAATTTTCAAATATTTTAAATCACACTGCTTGAATGTTGATATGCCAGCAAGTAAAACCCCCAAATTTTTATAGTTACCCTTTGATCTTGGTGTCTAAACATCTCTCTAATTATCAAAGAGCCTGCTTTAATAGACACCTAAATTTTTATTATAATATGTTTTTATTAAACCAAAAAATCAATGTCATTAGTGTTGTCAATTTATTAAAGTTTAGAATGGTTGTTTATAGCATTTGAAAATTCAAAGTATTACTAATGACCCTGTAGCCTAATGGTATCCGATCCTACTTGTCATCCTTAAGGTGTCATGTAATGACTCTAATAGACACGTTATTATAACCACTAGAAAAAAAAAAAAAATTTCAAAGTATTCACACCTAAGTTAAATTTTAAGGGATTATTCATAACTTGAAGAAAGTATAAAAATTGAAAATATTCTCTCTAAACTAAATAGAATGGTACAGAAGAAAAAAAATTAAAAATAAATAGGAAGTTAGGGTACGTAGCTACATGAACATCAACCCACCAAATGACCATTCTTCATGACAAAAGGGCAGATTCATTTTCTCCCCCAACAAATGGGAATATTCTAGTAATTAAGCAATTAGCGAAATTTATTAAGTATACGAATGCTCTAATGTTGTGGACTGTCAAGCAAAATTTATTATGTATCTTATCTATACACACACACACATATATATGTATTTGTGTGTGCTATGGTCAAATTTGTTGTAACTTAGGGATATGGATACTACTAAGGACCTATGGTTATCATCGGACTCATAATTTTGGTAATGCATCCTCTAAAATTAATTCCTTTAGATTATGAGAAAAATAAATAACAACATGATAATATTGTTTGATATACTACCAATTTTGATAATTTCAACTATTATTTTTTAATTTTTAAAAAATTAAGAGAAAATAATTTTAGAGAACTTGGATCCGGCAATTTTTTAAATGACATAATATATACAAACATAAATTTAATAAAATTAGAATTATGAATGTAGATATAAAATATAAAACTAACCCAACATGTGATATAAGTATACGGTTATATAAGAATGAATATAGTTATAATATATGTAATATAATTTAGGTATTTATGATTTTTATTCAATTTCCTGTATTTATTATATTGATACGAACTTAACACAAAATGAACGACAAATCCTACATGATACTGTTTCGAACCTGAATAATACCGCTATAGGCAAAGAGAGCATAGGAAACTTCTCATGTATTTGTCATTTTAGAAAAGTACGATGATGATGGGTGATAATAAGAAAATCTGTATGGTTTTTATTTTCTTATATCTTGAGTTGACTAATGAAGAAGACGAGTTAACTTCATAGAATTTGAAACTAAACCGAAACACATCGAATGCGAGCATATATGACATTATGGTAAAAAAAAGAAATTCAGATCTAAAGATCTATTTGAAAAAGATGCATCTCGTTTACAAAGATAAGGTGATTAATTGAAAAGAAAAAAATTCATGTATGATGTATGGAATAATTGAACTCAAGACTCTAATGTGGAAATTAAATGAAAGTCTCATTTAATATAGTAGATTAGCCTCCACAAAAGCTGCATACAAGGATTCTCAATGTGAATTAGGTAAAGCGGTAACTTTCATTTCACTGTATTTTCATCCTTTATCATTTTGAATATTTGTATATTTGTTTTTAATATTGCTTGTCACCGTCACTCAAAAGAACATTGAAATAAGTTTTTGATTTGTACCCAATAAACAATCAATAAATGATATTAATGTATATATTTAAATAAAAATAAAAATTAAATTGTAGGAAATTAAATCATCGGCCACCGTGTATGGATCAAGTTTGCTGTCTTCCTCATCAGATTTGTGAGAGGTTTCGTTATTCTCAATCAAAGTGGATGTCATTACTGTTATGGTGCATAGTGCGTGATCTAGTGCATATTTTTACTAGGTAAATGTCATACTAAGTATCTTCACTTTCCTCCTATTTACGATTAATAAAAAAAAGTTTAACAGTATCAATTTCTTAATCGAAGGTTTTCTATTTTTATAACTAATTACTTAAATTTCATATACTTTTATGTTCAACTACCAAATTTTACATATTTTTTTCATTAACAATCTAATTCAAGTACTATCTATGACCGCCAAAAAAAAAAAAAAGAATAGTAAATCTTCACTTTTTAAATTTAGGTAGTTGATTGTATTTTTATATGAAGTTCAAGTACTAATTATGATATTTGCCATTTTTATTATTGTACAAATATGTGAAGGCTCATATACTTGCTAAAATCCACAATATTCATACAATCTCCAAAATAAACTCTTAAATATTGTCATCAAATACATAGTTTTGTAAACAAATCTATCACTTACTAAAACAAAACCAACTTGAGAATAAAAGGAATATTCTAGATAAGTCTTGATAATCCAACTATATTGCTATTCATAGTCAAATAGGCCTTAATACAAAGCCAAGGCCCACCCACTTATTTACTCAGCTACAAGCTAGTGTTACTCAAACCTGACACAAAAGATATTGGAACTCATTTTTTGAACGTTAGAATATCAAACTCTCTTAGCTAACAAGGTTTCCTCTCTTCCAAATATTGTCATGAAACCCCTTATTTCACTTTATGAATATGAATTATAGTTTATGCTTATTAGGTTACACTAATTTAGTTGTGTTGTTTTCCTATGATTCACAAGGGACGCCCATAGAAAGGTTGATTCAAAAACAACCAGACACACCAAGTTGAAAAAACAAAATGGAGACACCAATATTTCTAGGGCTATAAAAACCGTTTTCCCCTCTTATTATTTCTCTTTTTAATACTGTTATAAAAATCTATCTTTAATGTTCTCCCTGCTCAAAGTTTGTTAGTTCACCATTCTTGGACACATATCTACTAGCGTTTGTTACATTGACTACTTCTAGTAATTTACAACTCTTCGTTATTTGTATCCATTACAAGCATTTTATACAATTAAATTACTTACATTATAAAACCTACATGCCCATAAAGAATATTTCTCTTTCTCGGTCTACCTCTGACACAGTAGTGTATGTAATGTAATGTCATATCCAATAGTGAACCCAATCCCATTCAACAAATCAAAGCCCAACTACTCATAGGAATCAAAGAAGTAGCTATACATGAAACATAAAATCTTAAACAAGTACATTGCTAAACTTAGTGAATAACCTTTTCATAAAAACAACATATGTCCCAGCTAATACAAGCCTATATATTTGAAAATGCATCAAAGTATTTTGAATTTTATTTTTAGGTTAAGCAAACAACATAACCGTGATAGCTAGGAATCAAAATACTCAAATTCCACTTACAAACGCAATGGAATTGCATCTCACTACTCGTAACAACTAGCATGGCTATGCTTATAGATCTACCATGTGTGACAAATAAAATATGACAGAGCCTTCCACTCATTTTCTATGAAACATAAAATGATAAAGTCTATATGATGCAGTGGAGATAAAAGAAAACTATCGCAAGAGGTTGATTCGCGCACGAATACCCAGCTTGTGATCTTCAAATATTAATTGATTCTAAGAACACCCAGATATTTGGCATCAAAACTCGAAATCTACACAAAGATAACGAATTTTGGAATAAAGAGAACACTCTCAAAGAAATTTCATTCAAACAAATATATGTCTGCGCCTACTGTTACCCCAGAATATATAATATGCTTTTTTACCAAAAAAGGAAACCTATCTAAATAATACCTAGAACGAAAATAAATGAACGGACGAGATTAATGCCACATATGGCATATAAAAAAGAGTATCCCATCAAAAGATATGACATAAAGAAAAGTTACTGAAAATAGTAAAAACGCAGTTTTAATGGCCTAAACAAAGGAATTTGGCCGAAAACCGGCATGCATCACGAGCAAAGCTGGTGAGTTTTACTCATTGGCTCGATTCCCTTCAGAATATGGTCTCGCTCGGTCAAAATCCATAACCCTCCAAAATTACGAAACTACCATCGTTAAATTCTATACCACTTTTCCAAATAATTATTTGCTATCTTTTCCACTGCATCACTATATCATTCATTTGCAACAATATATTTGCAAGCTATGGCTCAATTTCCCAAAACCAACAACATCGAATTGTCTTATTTAGAATTACTACTCATATTATGGCATCATGATCAAAATTCATCCATAACATTTTGATCTATGTCCTACTCTATCAATTGGCTTTGTTTTAACTTCATTTAGCTCAACCTGTCATAGTTCCTTTTGTTTGAGATGCACTTGTTCACCTTAGTGACGCTTGCACCTAATTTAATTGCATCATTCGAGGAGTCTAGGCACATTATGTCGTCTTCAATGATTCCTACTCATACTTTAATACCTTATTTGCACCACTTTGCATAACGTTAGCTCTTTTTCTTTACTAACTAAAATGTTTACACCTAATAAACCTAATTCATTCCTAATTTATAAGTGTTAAAATATGCTTTTATTTGTCATTTTATTAATATTTATCATGAATTTAGCACTTAAAATCATTATATTGTGTTTTCAAGTCTTTAAGGCAAGGATTTTATGAGCAAGATCCATTTAAGACTTAAATGATGAAGTTTAGAAGCAATTTATGGTTAACATGGGATAGATGCGGTCATGTCCTCAAGTCATGTCGAGAAAAAGCATGATAGAAGAAGGAAATTTGAGTTTTGATTTGATGTGGTGAGAAACACGACTTTTCTTAAGTCGTGTCGTTTTGGAAATCAGGCACAAAGAGTTACACGACTTAAAAACACGATTTTCTCAGTCGTGCACTTCTAAACTTGTGGATTTCTCGAAGACACAGCCCAACACAAAACTTGTCACTTCTCATGTCATTTAAATAGCAATAATATTTTAAGAAACAACTTAAAATTGGAAAGTTACCTCCTTAGACTTAAGGAAAAAGACATCTAGGAATGAAATTGGAAAGTTTTAAAGGCTCCACATTCCACAATTAAAAAATTCAACAACTTTTCATTATTAGAGGATTACTAGCCTAATCTAGAATCCTAGCTTACCAAACAAGGGCATGGATCTTTCCTATTTTGGGTAGAGGAAACATCCTCTTTGAAGCTTGAAAGGCATCTATTCAAGGGCAAGACTTCAAAGCAGCAAGGCATTCGCATGGTTATATGAATTTACTAGCATATTATCTAAGATCTTAGCTTTCCTATTGTGATTTATTTTTCATTGATTTTAATATATTATTTGATTTCTTGAATTCAATTGTGTTGTGTTTGCTTCTTATCTTGAGTTCAAAGTTTGGAATATTAATTCTTGATTTGATGTTCATGCAAATTAATTGAAAGATTGTTTGTATAACTAGATCTACATAATGGGGAGTTGCATGCAATCCTAGATATAGGACGACATAATCTTTTGGGAAATCTAATTGGGGGATTTTGGACCTATAATGCTACCTTAAAGGTTTTAACTAAAAAAAAATTGTTCAAGAGTATTACAATAATATTATAATTCAATTCATTTTTTTGAATAAATATTTTAATATACTTATGGATAATGAATTTTAATTATTTACCTATGACTATAAACAAGCCAAGATGAGCTCGAGCTTGGCTCTTTTATTAAATGAGCTTGAGTTGAGCTTGGTATAAAACAAGCCCAGTTTGAGTAGCTCGACTCATTTGCAGCTTTATATTTACTCATTTATTTTATTTATTGGTAAATATCACATTTGGTATCTAATCTGTACAATTGACCATATGAAGTTAAAAGTATCAATTTACTACCTACGTACTTTTTAAGTTTATTTATAGTACTTAAATGAGGTAGTTAATTGCAAAATAAGTAAAGTTTAGATAGTCGGTTATAAAATTTAACAAAGTTCATGTAGTTAATTATAAAAATGAATAATTTTTTTGGACTAAAAAATGAATAAAATTTAAGTAGTAAATTAATATTTTTAAATTCAAGGTAAAGTTCCGGTTCTAAATGCAACAATCATCCTTTTTATTTATTCAGGTGATTAGAAGCCTGTTAGGTTCATATAAGTTCATTTTGAAAAGCCACCCGGCCGATTTGACGAGTTAGGGCGAACCCCCTGTTCTCCTCACTTTAAAGTCGGTCGGTTGTGCTATAGTTCACCCATACAAATGAGATTTTTGAATATGCATTAAGAATAAGAAGTTTGAGCATTATTTCAGCCCACATTCGAATTTAATGGTAATTATGTTTGGTTTTAGTGATTAAGAAAAGCATAAGTGGAGACCTTTATGGTACTTTGGCTGTTTGGCAGTAGGTTTATAGGTATATAAATTCATATGCCCGGTAATTTTTATCTTAATACTTTTCAGTTTATTCCATTTGCTATTTTTATTTAATGTATGTTGTAGAATTTTAGCACTTTGCTTAAAGACGTAATAAGAGCATAAGATGTAGAAAAGGGTCATTCCATTTACAAATAGAGGTTATCTATCCTCGAGTATCTATATATAATTTTGTTATCTCTACTTTTTAGTAGATTAGTCTATTTGTTTCATCGTATTCTGGTCATTTTGACATCATATTTTTGTTATTTTCAAACAGATATTTAACAAAAAATAAATACTAAGAAAAAACTGACAGTTTTATTCATAAATCAACCAAACATATACAATATACATATGATACAGATGTAGATCATATACATATATGATATTGATAAAAATTCAATAATCCAAATAAACCCTTATTTTTTAGTATTTAATTAGATTACTATCTTATTTTACGATCACATATCTTTTTCTTTTTTATTTAAGTTGTTATTTAGAAAGTATTAGATTGTGTTAATAAATAATAAATCTCATATTTGTACTTACAAATAGAATTGCTATTCATTGTGAAGGGTTTAGGCTTGCATGGACATCAATATACTGCATCATTAGATTATTTTATAAGATGCGGTGTGTGTTGCTTTTTGGCCTCTTTATTTGTGTGACTTTATTTGGCAATTGGTATTTATACCATGGAATAAACAAAATGTGGTCATTATGTTTGTCTGTTTCTTTTTCATTCCTTTTTTTTTTTTTTTGCCATTTGTTTCTTTTTCATTAAAAGAGCAGATGTTATTTATTCCATTGTCAACACTAATTAAAAGTTTTTCACTTCAATTGTAATACCCATAGATCACCTATTAATTAATTTTGTGCTAGAGTGCATTGTTTTTTAGATTAAATTATTCAATTGGTTTCCATGTATTTCACATAACATCTTGCATATTGTGCCCCTCCTTTTTATAATATTTTGTTTCTATTGTCTTGCAACATTATTCTAGTGTTAGAACAAATCCTTTTATTGTCTTATAATTTTGCTCTCCCATTGTCCTACATCATTCTACTTATAATAAATGGAAAAAAAAAAAAAAGGAAAGGAACATACAAAAAGCGAGACCTTCGCTTTATTATTATTATATTATGCATGTAGGAGCAAATGTGTTTTTGGTTGAAATATTTAAATCACAATTCCCCTACTTAAAAGTAATTAATAACCAAGTTAAGAGGTAACTAATAGTCTCTTCTTCAAATAGTGTATAAATAATAGTAATCAATAGCCAAAGCCAATAGGTGATTAATTATCTGATCTACCACTTAATCCAAAAATCATGATGTGATTGTTAAAATCGCAATTTTATTATTTATATAAAATCTTGCAAAATTGATAAAATCGTAAACATATAAAATCATACACCAAAATTCATATTTCTACCTAAGGTCTGTACCTAAATAACTTTGCATTTATTTTAATTAAGAAAAACACATAAAATCATATAAATTTATAGAGTCATATATTTGACTCACGGTTTTGATAACCATAAACATAACTGATTTTAATTTAGTTCTCACCACACCACCTTGATTTATAATCCACTATCATCTTTTTTCTCTTATAGGATTTTTTTTTTTTTTTGGGTTCAATCTATCATGCTTCATATAAACAGACATCATTTGAAGAATGGAGATTCTCATCCTTCGGAATGCCACTACTACTAGTACTAGTAGGACCATGCATCAGTGATTTATATGTGCTTAAATAAAATGAAGAATTTAAAAAAAATTAATATGGACGAAAATCAGAATAAGAAGAGTTATCGGAAAAAGTTAAGGAAAGGTCTCTTTAAGTTTTAAACAAATCATGCATAATTATCTATTTCAAATGCTCCTTTTTTTTTTCTTTTCTTTTCCCTTTTTCTATGCTAACAAGGTATATTAAAATCGAAAATAATAATAATAATTTTGTGGACTTTTCAAGACGTCAAATATAGAATATGTCACGATTATATTTTATATATTATAAGGTATTACGCGCTTGGCTTGACGTATTCACGAGGGTAGTATTTTGGGTCAATGCTTTCATTATTCAAAGGATAAACTGTGTTTTATAAATCTTCTGTTTCCTGCCTCCCAAAAAGTCAAAGGCTAAGAACAGACACAGACCTTCGCCTCCATCATTGGGAACATTGATTTGTGCCCTAAATATGTATCACGCGAAACTGTTTCATAGACCATGTACTTATACATGTACATGGTCATAGATATGTTTTTTTTTTTTTTTTTTATGCCTAATTTTGTTGCACCAATAATCGTAATTTTACCCCAAAATTATTAATAATTTGTATTGATATACTCTTTATATTTCCGGTAGGTCATTTTTCACCTTCGTAAACTTTCTAAAATTATTTTTAGAGCTTCTGAGCTATTTAGTTAAAACCATGTTCAGAATGTTATATCAAAACTATTGATTGGATATTATATGTCACATTGAAATGCATTTAAAATTTTAACAGCATAGTAGTGAAATAATGGATAGTTCTTTTTAAAAAAAAAAATTAGTACCCATATTTTGTACATGCTTAATATTAAATTTTTATTAGCATTTACTATTTATGCACCAAGTGTACATATGATATAGCCTATAATATCCAAAAATTTTGTTCTCACCAATGCTCTACTCTGTTTAGGTTCTCAATTCCTATGCTTCACGTCAACATTTTAATAACTTTATTTTCTTAAAATCTCTTCACTTTATTTAATTCATTTATAAAAGTTTTCCTTGTAATTTTTATGTTTTCCATTCTATAACTAATTTTCTAAGTTTTTGTCAATAATTTTTAAAAAATAATAAAACAATATCTTTTTTTTTATGGAAAAGAGTGTTATTGGCTCCTTCAATTTTTTTGCAGGACCTTCACTCATTACAAAAGCACCCTAAAATGTTCATTCTAAAGGCTTCAAAACAAGAAGGTTTTATTGGTCGGATGTTTTATTATTGAATTTTAGGCAAAACCCTTAAAAGTATCAACTAATGTAGTTGGAGGGGTATCAACAACATACCCCTTTTTTTGAAAAGAAATGAAAATTCATATCCAATTCGATCATTAGAAACATTACTATATATAACATAAAATCTTTATACCACCTGAAATTTTAGGAATCTATTAATAGTTAAAATAGATTCATAAACCCAGTTTACCGATTCGGTTTAAATTTAAAACAATTCTAAATGTTCATTTCCTTTTCCTTCTATGTCATAGGATTAAAACCAGAACATATTTGTTGTTCACCAGATATTTCTTCACATTTTTATTAAGCAGGCATACCCACTACTGTGACTACTTATATGCCTAGTGGGTTGGTACAGTTATTTTTTTTTTTTTATTTTTTTTTTGCTATAATGTGTTAGATAGTTATTACAATTTTTATAATTAGAACAGATAGATACATGTTAATAAAGGTTTTGAAATACAAATGCACCATGTGGCAATCGGAGAGGGCATCCAAATATGATCAATATTCTCCATGATTGACTAAACAACATGAACAATTTTCCAATTTTTTGACGGATTGAAAAAATTTGTTTCCCCTTCTTACACTCTTTCATCTTACAAGTCAGTCAAGTATTCCTAGCACTTAGGTCTTAACCATGTTATGGTATGGTCAAAAATCAAACACACGAGTAGAAGCAGCCTAACATCATCAATTCGTAGGTACTTGTGTTACCACCTATTATATATAAATGCCCTAGTTCCTCCAACATTCTTAATCACATCAATACAATATACATTCCCTATCTAGCTTCCACTAAATAAATGCAGATGGGGCTTTTAAATTTAGTAGTTTGCATGCTTATACTTCATATTATGATAATACAACCTCAAGAAGCATGTCGGTTGCTGGGGCATGATGGAGCAAAATCAACAAAGACAGATATTTCCAGTTTTCAATATTTGAAAAAGGCTCCAGGCAATGGGTGCACCTACACTCCGGGCCAATCCGGCGGGCCGTGCACTCAGCAACATATGTGAACCATGCAATACCACCACCAACAAAGGTAGATAATTATGGTTTCCAGTTGTTGAAAAAGGGTCCTGTAAAAGGGCCAGGCAGCGACTGCACCTACACTCCGGGCCAGCCCGGCGGACCGTGCACCAAGCAGAAGACATTTGTGAACCATGCAATGCCGCCGCCAACAACATCCTCGGATCGTATTGCTTGAGTCGGAGGCTTCTCCCAACCAACATAAGGAATCAAAATGAGTCATAAAACTTACCTTAATCAAGAAAAAAAATGGAGGAACACATGATGGCTTCTCATCTTATGGATCAACAAATACTTCTTTTTCACCTTTCTTGTTCATTTCAATTTATTGGTGGTTAGATCATATTTCACTTCTATATTTTGTAAGAAAGTAAACCATGTTTCTGAATAAAACCCGTTCCTCCTATAGTATGTACTTGTAATAAGAGAAAATTACTGTACAAAATGAAAAATGTGAGTGTTATTTGTAAACTTTGCTAATACACCATCCTTATTATTATTATTATTACTCCATTTTATTTTTGTGTTGCACTGCGATTTTTCGGAAGCTTTTGCAAGAGAGGAGCTGATGTTAAGAGTCTACTAATAACATTATTATGACAATAATGTGTTTATTCAGATCGAATATGAGTTATTTGCATTAATGTTATTTAGTTTTTTTTTTTTTTATATATCTATGAGCATTATTGATCGATTTCTTTGCTCAACCGAAAATGAGTGATTTATATATCCATCCAAATAGAACATTACAATCGGAAAATGCTTAAAATTGAATTGAGATGAAAAGAAAAGAACAAACTTGAAGGCAGCATGTGCATTAGTAGTTTAGTACAATTGCTACAATGTAACAATAAATGGATATCAATACTTTCACTTAGCAATGAGGATTCATATCTTTTAATATTCCGTTCTTCAATTTTTCTTAAATTTTTAGTCAATAGTTGAGTTTATTAAGATTTTTTAAATATTAGTAAAAGATTGTTACACATAGGGGGAAAAAGAGTGTTTTCATTGATTCAATTTGTTGACAAATAGCTAAAAGACCAACATATGTTGCATTATTCTAGGTGCAGAACAATAAATCTTAATGGATGATATGCTCAATAGGTATAACTGACTGCACTTGCATTTCTACCAAATAGGTTTGGACCATTTGGTTTTTCAAATTTGGAATCCGAACCATTTGAAACTGAAAAGCTTGTACCATGAAGACTTTACGACTTACAAGCGACCTAGTGCAAGCTGTGCACATTTTTAATTGATATTTATGATGTAAAATGAAAAATGTCAATGGGTATCCTTGGTGAACTTATCAAGGCTAAATAACAGGAAAAGAATAGTGCACTTCCATAGACTTGATTTTTTTTTTTCAGTAAAATATGTAATTAATTTAAAAAACATGATAAGTTTGCTTTCAAAAATCTTAGCCGAAAATATTTTTATAGGAATATGCGATTAAAATATTATCGCATATGCTATTATCATACAAAGAAAAGGATAATCTTGAGTATTGTAGCACTTTTTTTAACCCAAAATTAGCAATTCTCATAGTCTAGGTTTAACAAGAAATGATTTTTATGGATATTACAAATCACACCTATCATATACATGTGTTACTTGTATATCAATCAAATTTTAACATGTATAAGTGTGTAAATCATGAGCGTAATTATTTTGAAAGGTATGATCTCATTAATATGAGTATCTAATTTATTTTTAAATGATATTTAAAACTCAAAATTTCATCAATCTTGAGTTAATATTTAGAGACCTTTATAGTTTTTCTTTGTTAAAATGAGTGGGTTCCAAAGTAAGCTAACTTTTTTCTTTTCTTTTCTTTTCCAATTGAATGGGTGATTAGCTATGAGTTAAATAAATCTATTATAATATATGATTTCAAAATATCTCTTCATTAATAATACCGCCTTATGAACTTTTCCCTTTTTATAATTTTAAATTTTTACCATATAAACCTTTTAATTAGTAACATCTAATGATTATTTCCCTCAACTATATATTCAAGATACATTACTTTTATAGAGTCGTAACATTTGTAATTTACACAGCATTCCATATACATATGTAAAAAGACCACTAATAATGGTCATAAAAGTCCAATAGTTTAAATTAAATAATAATAATAAGTGTAACCTATTTACAACAATAATTTTTTGGTATCGGTGAATAGAATGGAGAAAAAGAAAGCTCAAAACTCTACGTCCGGTGAATTGATGCCAACCAGGCGACATGGCTTTGGTTATTTAAAACAATGCATGATAGCACATTAAATAAATAAATTATTTTTCATAAGTATATATTTCAAATAAAAAATGTGGCGTGAAACTTTAGCTAGTCTTATATGCTTTCTAAAGCTTTTGTTCGAGCGAGATGCATTCCTATGCCAAAAAGAGAACCTTTGAAATAATTGCAACATTTACATAATTTAATGTAAAATGATGATACGGTACAACTCTCTTAATACTAATTTTATTTACACTAATCAACAATATCCCAAAAAAATGTCCATAAGTTATAACATGTGTTGTAGATGTGATGATAAATATGTAGCCTCGAACTTGGAAGTATAATAAACAAATCACAAGTTCCAAATGGGTTCTAAAAGAGGTGGCGATGGAGATGATACCAAGTACGATTCCTAATAGGGTAAGTTTAAAATTGTTCCTTAAGTCTAATACCCATTCCAGAACGAATATTGGTCTGTCTGTTTGATCGTATTCTATTTTTTTTTTTCATTCTACTAGTATCGTTTTTAAATAGATGTTTATAAAAAAAATAGATACTGATAAAAAACTGAATGTTTTACTCATAATCATATCAAATAAATACGGTACATATATAATATAGATAAGATACGGATGTAGATCTAATATAGATATAATACAAATAAAAATCAGAAAATCCAAACATACCCATAACTATCTAATTAATTCTGATGAATCGCTCCGTTATAAAAAACAATAATAATTTTTGTCTTTTAATTAAGAAGAATTAATCTGTATATTGAAAACAATTTAAAATTTATCATGCCCTGTTATTTTAAACTGATAGTAAATGCTAGAACTTTCAAAGAACTAAGCTTTATAGTGGTCCAAAGGTATTTTTATGATGGTCTAAGGAAAAATTAAAAAAAAAATGTATTTCCCTATAATGTATGAACTTCTAATACATCACGATAAAAATTACTATCATGGCACCTATAAAAGATAAACTAACTAATATAATATACGTATATAATGGGTAAATTATACTGCAATGTTATGATGTTTTGGGTAAATTTATTTAAAGTCACAACATTTCGAGTAGTTCGTTTGATATCACAATTTAGGAAAAACTAAGGTCACTATTGATAAATGTCAACAATATGACGGATCTTCTAAGTTTTAATTAAATTTATATCATGTTGACACATGTCAATAACTCAATTGACCTACTTTGTTAAATATTATGAGCTCAAATGAATAACTTAAAATATTACGATATTAAATAAATTTATTTCTAAATATTGTGAACTTCCGACTATAGCATTATTAATAAATCATCATTTGAATCATGTCCCTCTACTTTCTTGTAGTGCAATAATGGGTCAATGGAAAGAAACATGCAGCGTCGTCCATTTTCTCATGCTTTCGCACGCAAGAAGACGTCTAAAATGAAAATTCTATTGAATAATGCATTTGTTCGAATTTCCCTTAAGGGGGGATTGACGTCAATGACGATGGCCTATGTGCTGGCTGTCGCTGATAAAAAGGAAAACAGCATACATGCTTTCCCACTTAAGAAACATTGATGTCTTTACTTTATAATAAAATAGGGATTCATGACAAAGGAAAATTTAAATTATAAACAAACTCTTATATTTATTTTTTATGAAAAATTTTATAGTCTTGTTATGTATTTAATAGGACTATTATTTTTGTCAAATATTTAACAGGTCAAATTCATCTAGTCTCGTAAAAATAGATCGTACAAGTTCCCCTTGAACGGGCTTTCTCTCTCTCACTCTCTCTTTTTTCTTTTGAATTTTATGTAACTTTTTTAATTCTAGTAAATTTCTTTCTTATTTTTATCACTAGGACAATGACCATCATTTAGCTGTCTAAAAATAATATTATCATATATTTGAAAAAATTTTAAATATGAAATATATATAGTCATACGTGTAGATATTTTCACTGTCCAAACCCATAAGCAAGTTTTACCATTGAAGTGAATGTAAAATTTTTCCGCTAACTTAAAAAGAATTAGAATGGGTACAGCCCAGGACATTGTATGTAAATGAGCAAGTCCAATTCATTGAAATTACCAGAGCACATGCTTTCGACCGAGAGAAGTAATAATACTTCGTGCCGATAAATTTTTCCTCTTTTAGCCGTGTGAGAGACTTTAAATTAGTATCCGAGAACCAGCCACCTTAAAGTTTTACTGGAGAAAATGATTGGTCCGCGCAACGGGTGAGACCGAGATCCTTGCTTTGCTACTTGCTAAGAGAAAAGACGATTATTCTCTGATTCTATTATTTTTATTTTTCTTTTAATTTATCTCCAAAGATCTCTAATTTTAATTTATAAAATTGTTAAAGAGAATTCTTTAGCAACTGATATTTTCATATAAATAGTCAAGATATCATAATTGTCGAAAAGATGAAAAATATAAAAAATCCCACATCAGTTAATTAAGGACAAACTAACTAAATATATATAAGAAGATAAATAACTCGCATGAATTGTTTTAGCCATAGACATCTTATATAAAAAACTACCCTTAACTAACACTGTCGAATTCCACGTTAAACCTACTATATCTACTAATCAGCTTTATCAAAAATTCTTATCCTTGATCATTGTACTATTTATCATATAAATGTCATACAAGTGAATTAACTTCCAATTTTTATAAAAAAACTTGCCGGTTTTCATTCTTAGGTGTTATAAGGTTTAAACATAACAATTCAGTGTCTATGACTAAAAATTACGCAGAACAAGTGTCATCAAAAGTGGTAAGAGACTGTTAAAATACTACGTATGGATTTCTATTCCTCTTCTTTTAAAAATTTCTAATATATTTTGCTTTTTTTTTTTTTTTTTGAAACATAATGTGCGTGCGTGTGTATAGGAGAGGTTTGTCCAACAGTTTGAAGTATTGTTTTTAATGTTAAATTTTAATCCGGATCATTTTTCCTCTTATGTGCAAGGTTTTTTAATAATAGTCGTTTATTTTTCTAGTAGTACAAATGTCCTTATATTGTGCTCGTAGCACATCCAACACATATAATTACAACACTTGGAGTAGATCGTTTCTTCTTGCTTTGTCGATACGAAACAAACTCAAATTTCTTGATGGATCAATCAAGATGCCTGTCAAGTCCGATATGATGTTTTCAATATAAAATAGATGTAACAATCAACTGTCTTTCTCTTTCTTCCCTCTTTGTTTCGTAACCTTCATTTTTTCATGCTATATATGGAAAAATCTAATCTCAACATTAGAGGATTTGTCTTCTCCTTTTCACGTTCACCATTCTAAGTCTTAGAGCTCAGTTATGATTACTCTATTTTTTACTGGATTGAATTATGACACTTAGAGCAAATCATTTCTTCTTGCCTTATCGATATGAAACAAACTCCAATTTCTTGATGGATCAACTGAGGTGCCTACCAAGTCTGATATGATGTTTCCAATATGAAATAGATGTAACAATCAATTTTCTTTCTCTTTCTTCTTTCTTTGTTTCGTGACCTTCATTTTTTCATGGTATTAAAGCTTCTATATATATATATATATATATGAAAACCTAATCTCACCATTAGAGGATGTGTCTTGTCCTTTTTACATTCGCCAATTTGATTCTCAGAACTCGGTTATGATTACTCCAGTTTTGACTAGATTGAATTACAACACTTAGAGCATATCATTTCTTCTTGCCTTGTCAATACGAAACAAACTTAGATTTCTTAATGGATAAATCAAGGTGCCTACCAAGTCTAATCCAATGTTTCCAACATGGAAAGATGTAACGATCAGTTTTCTTTCTCTTTCTTCTTTCTTTGCTTTGTAACATTCGTTTTTTCATATTATTCAGAAAAAAGACAAGAAAAAATAAAGTGGCCGAATTAAAATCGGAAAAACAATTTAGGATCCCATCCATGAACCCAGACACGACAAGATTATAAAAGAGTTTTGGTAAGTGAAAGTCGACACGAATAATAAACGAGTCAAATTAAGAAATGACATAAATTTAAACATGTCTGAGATTAGGTTTAGGATCCAAACCCATTTATAAACGCATAAACCCATTAAAATATATTTTTAAATGTTTTGTATGCTTATTTTGTTAAAATATAATATTATTATCTTTAACTAAATTAGGAAATGACTAAGCTATTAACATAATAAACAATATGTATGTGTGTATATATATAAGTATAGCATATTATAAACTATGTATAGAACAAACAATCAACATGTATAAAATATAGATCTTATTTAACAACTAAAATATATATAATTTAAATATCAATATACAATTGATTTACTTGCTACATATCTTGCTCATATAAATATAAATACACACAACATATATGCCATTATATGTAAACCAAATATCTAGAGCAGTTATATATATAGATATAACATTCACATATTATTAAATTCACATGTTATAGATATGGCATATTGAACATTTTTAAAGTGGGTAGATTATATATAATAATATACACAACTTATAGAGTACATATAAAGTATGAATTATGTATAACTTATATTAATTAGACATATATACATAATATAACATACATGTGGCATAACAGATATATAACAAATATTTATAACGTATATGCGTACATATATACTTATAAATATATATAAGATCAATAGGTTATAAATACATAATTTACATGTTGTATATGTATATGTGTGTATTATAACCCATTTGTTACGTGAAATAAATATGCTATGTGTGTTATAAAATATACATCATATATAACATAATAACACATCTATATATATATATATATAGATATAAAATCTACAGGTTATAAATATAATATTGGATGAATTACTCCAGAGGGTCCAACGTTTAGGAGTAAGTTCATTTAAAGTCTCAATGTTTCGAGTGGTTAAAAAGTGGTCTCAACATTTGGGAGTACGTTCATTTAAGATCCCAATGTTTGAAGAGGTGAGTCAATTTGGATCCTTAAGGTCACGTGTTAACAAGAAAGAATATTTAACTAAAACTCAAAAAACTTTTCTCCTATTAACACGTATTCTTGGGGACTCAAATTGTCCCGCTTTTTAAACGTTGGGACCTTAAATGAACTTATCCCAAAAAAGTTAGGACCTTTTTTTAACCATTTGAAATGTTGAAACCTTAAATGAATTTACCCCCAAACGTTAGGACATTCTAGTGTAATTTACCCATATAACATACATATGTTATAACTCATTTGTTACCTAAATTAAATTTCTTAATGTGTGCATTCGCAACATACTATATAGATCATATATAACATATTATACAAATTTATATTAAATATAATACAAAACATATACATTGTATAGATCTTATGTAATACCTATATATAACATATACAACAAATGTCTAAAGGATATAAAAACATAATTTATGTATTATATGTGTTATGTAGCATATAAATAGATTATATATGTGTATATATGTAATGCATTTTTTATATTTAATCAATATGCTGTGTATTTGCTTCATTCAATCTAGATTACTTATGTAACATATACATCATGTTACATGTTTAACAAATATTAATAACATGTTTTATATAAATGTGTACACATAAAATAAGTCTAAGTAATTTTTTATTTGTTCTATTATAACTAAAAAAGGTAAATGATATTTTTAGTTATATTCTTAGTTTAATATTGCAATTGATATCTTGAAATAAATGTTGGAAAGTATAATCCCGATGATAGAATTTTAGATGAATTAAATGTTGGAATATAATATTCTTGATCTATTATTGGTAATATTACTAAAATATAATTTTTCTAATCCATGTTTATCCCTTATGTTTAAATAAAGAGCAAATTGTGCGGCCCTCTCTTGAAAATTTTGAAAACTGCATGGATCCTTAGGTTTTTCAAAAGTGAACACTTATACCCCACAAAAACAAGTACACTGCACAGATTGGATATCTAATCATACTGGCGCCTGGATGTCCATACGCTTGGCATTCGGACACTAGATCCTGCAATTTTACAAATAAACACAAACAATGCACAAACACAAGCCATCGTATCACAAGCATATTTCGTCAATTAAATATAACTCAATTCTAATAAATGAGTAATCATTTAATGTATTTATTCATTAAAATGCAACTTAAATCTCCGATTCAATATATACCTCTACAAATTGACCTCCCATCCAACCTAAAAGTAAGCAACATACCAAAGGCAACTAAAACATTCCCTAATGATTGGGGAAAAAAGGCATCATTATAAAGTAGCATCATTATAGTTTAACATATTTTTGCTACCATTATAGGAACTGCGCTCAAGGACGTAACCTAACGGGGGAAAAATGCAAAAACTTTGTAGAAATGATATAATATAATCTTAATATTTACTATTAAATTGCAGTAAGATAGCTATATCTTTTCTTTTTCCCTCTCCCCCTCTTTGGAAAGAAGGGATAATAGGCGGCCAAATAAACAATATTAATAGGTCAACAAGAGGTAAGTAAGTCAATAAGTAAAGCTCCGTGTACATGTAAATTCTTATCGGGACATTCTAGAAGCTAGGAAACAAGGTTCCACCTCCATAGAGAAGGATGTCTACTTTGTACTATAAACAAATTAGTGATGAGCATCTTAGGATGGGCAATTTAACGTTGAGGTAGTGGCTGAGATTAATGTCGTTACAATCCGGTTACTCCTTTCCCCTCATATCATTTCCCAGGCTTCTCTTGCTTTCTCAATTTTAAGGGCACCCTTTGTTACGTGGCTGATGATTATGTAAGTTATATTAATCTTATAAAACCAGGTTCTTTGTCAAAATTTCTCTAATATTCTCCTCTTATGACAATTCCATCAAGTAATGTATCTGTAAAACAATCCTTGTTAGTATATGTCAAGAGCAAATCTCACTTCATTGTTCTATATTTTAATTGCTTGATATAGATTGCCACTATATGAAAATAACGGTTATTGTATAAGAATTCTCTATATATTACCAATTTATCATCCGCACCTTACCAGGCCATTTCATAAATTGTCAGCCAGTTTGATAATATAATTTCATTTCTTTTATTATATTCATCTAGTGGTATATTATTATAATGAAAATAAAGAAATAAGAAACTATGCCATTATTCAGCTTTTAGTGTTGTTACATTCTAACCAAGTATTCCATGAATGTAAGAAACTCAATCGAGCTCTATTCGGATTGATTTTGCTATATGCATATCTGCATTTGAGTATATACTATTCCACTATCCTTCAAACTTTAAAAATTTTGGGGCGGATTCAAGAGTTATTTTTACTATGGTTAAACGGAACTCTATAGGGTTAGACTGAAACCTTGCAAACATAGAAATATTCAATGAACTATTAACCATGGGCTCAATAAGATAAAAATATAGAACTATCTTAATAAAGCTTTTCGCATGACTCCTTTTATTTAATGCTTTTGGAGCTTGTTGACTAAGAGATGCTTCTTTTTCTACCAAATTGGAGTTCTCCATGGCCTTTCGTTGAACTTATTTCTTTCTAAATTTCTTTTTTATTAATATTTATTTATTTTTCCTCCCTTAGCTCCTTCCTTTCTACCAGTAGAATCCTTAACTCATTTCAGTTCAGTCACATTTCATACCGAATTTCTTAATAAGCATGAGATTTACTAAATATTGAGTAAACAATGAATATGTTCTCCTATACTATACTGTCGAACTTTCTTGGATTACCGCTTCCTTTCTTCGGTAGAAATTATGTGACCCATACTCTCACATGGTGTATCTAAGTAGCATGGATCAAATTTTAAGTTGTAATTCATCTTTTGTCAATGCTAACTCGGATCTTACCGGGTATTGCAATTCTAATCATAACTATGTAACACATAAGAACAATCTCCAAGTTCCACCACAGCAGAATAGCGCATTTTTGGAGAAACAAATAACTTAGCTGCATCTACTGAAAAAATTACAATACTCTAATTTGTGTTACAATGATACACCTAACAGTAACACAACAACAAAGAACCTCAACCTTTTAGTTTTTGCTACATAAAGATGATATTCTAAGGTACAAATTGATCTGCTACACGCATGTACTGATCCAGGTTAGTTAAGGAGAGCTGCAGTGAGCTTCTCCTTTAACTGCTCTGCAGCGCCAACTTGAGTCCGGATGGAGAAAGTATGTATAACCTCGTTATCTTCTGTTGTTAAAATGTCACTATCCTGAGCAACCTGATTATCCCTCAAGGCTTTTATGACCTCAGAAGCAGGGTGTGCATCCAAGGGACAGCTCACTGTCACAACAGCATCGTCGTCTCTCGGCTGAAAATCAAAGTCCGGCACAGCCATTGGCTTGTGATCGTTATGTACCATTTCCCTTTCAGCTTCAAGAATTCTAATTTTCATTTGGAGATCATTAATGTAGGTAATGGCATCACCCAGTAGAGAAGCTTTGTCCATCTTGGAGATGTTAGGAACAACTGCCGCAATGCATAAAATCTCTGATTGAGCTTCTCCCGCCTCTGTCGCTCTGCTTCAACATGATTCAAAGGTTCTTCCCTCCCATTAGCAGGCTTTCTTCCCCTTTTTCGTGGTTTCCGCTCATCGGGTTGGTTTGCAGAATCATTCCTCTGTTGTTCCAAAGTAGAAATCCTGGACTGACTAAATTCACCAACTACCATCTGGTTCAATTGAGGAAATAATGTTGCTCCCTTCTCACCTGTGCATCCATTAGAAGAACTTGCAAGAACTTGATTACTAACGCCGGTGCTACTCACTTGTAATTCAAAAGATTCTGAACCAAATTCAGGGTCGTCTTCCACTTTTGGGGAAAAGCTGATGTTCATGGACTGTGATTTTCCACCACCCAAGCTTAATTCATGCCCAAAGATCTTTGGAAATGCCTTAGCCTGGACAGGAACTGAACCTCCAAAGAGATTTCTAACCATCTCCACCACATTTTGGTCTTCAGAAATCAAATTGACCGAACCAAGCTCAACAACACCATTCTTTACAGGAACGAAAATGACAGTCTGAAACCCAGCAGGCCTTGCAAGGAAAGATCTGGATTCATAGTAACCAACACAACTTGATGGATTTGCAGCCCAGATGGGTCTATTAGACTTGAAAGACTCCATTGGGCCACCCATTGAATCGAAATGAAAAGTAAAAAACATTGAGGTGAGGTAAAACATCTCAACATCTGACACCTCATCTAAACTTGCAGCAAAGCTATCACCCCCAGACCCCTTGAAATAGCCATGAAGCTTTTGCAACACCAGCTTGTTCAGTTCTTCCTTTCTCTGGTTTCTATCTGATTTTCCATTTTGGCTAGAAATTCCATCTGAAACAACTTTTGGGCGGCAGAGACCATCGCCCCAAACTAAGAAAGATCCACCAGATCCTGTACTTGCAGCCTGCCAGAGAATAGCATAATTCCAATTCAATCCATCCATAATCTTGGATAGTCCTTGCTGGACTTTAAGATCAGCAGGCAATTTAGGAATGTTTGACAAATTCCGAGATGCTGATGAGATTAAAAATTCACATGCCTCTGTTCCCAAAACAGACTCAATGACTGTCTTGTCATCTTCATTCACCCAAAATTTCTCCCCCATCTTTTGCTTCCACATGTAGCAAACCCAAACGGTTTTTATATATTGTCAATGATTAACAAGCCAAAACAGAGTCAAGAATCTTTAGCACAATTTTATACAAGTACTGGAAGAGCACCTCATTCGCTATAAAAGATCAGAGATTGGCTATCATATCTCAGAAGCTCTTGGATGACATGCTTAAAATAACACATGAACCTATAATCTTGATATGTTAAAAGCTCTGAATTATTGCAAGGGCGAGAAGTTCCTGAGACAAATAGAACAGACATTAGCTAAAATCCAGATTTTACCTCATCCAAGAATGCTAACAAGCAAAAACTTTAGGCTTGCCACTATATCTAATAGCATAAAAGGGGTTAATGAATGTTTTACAATACTGGGCAGTGTCCCATTTACAGTTTCTACTATTAAACCTTTGCTTCCTTTCAAATTGTACACCCTTTCTATCTAAAAAATGAACAATTCTTTTAAGACAACACAATTCTCAAACTTGTGAAAAATTCAAGTATCAAGCCAACCCAGTTTAAATTTAACATAGTCAGTGACCTAACTAAACTCAAATCAAAGCTAAACCTTGGAAACAGCTGGTTTACTGAACAATAACAAAATATCTAAAACTGTGCACGAGCGCTTGCACACACACAAAAATAAAAATAAAAAATAAAAAATAAACCACTAATTCACAACATGATCAACCACAAACAGTCTACCAACTTTTCATTAAGCATCCTTAAAACCTATTGGAACTCACCAAAAACTTCAATTAAAATTCCTCAATTTCTGTCTCATCCCTATCATTGCAGTCACATATCGCTATATAGATGCAGTATGAATAATGCCACTTTTTGCCTTTTATGCACATGTGACACAGGGAAACTTTGTCCAAAATTACAATAAGGGATCAAGGTTCCCTGTCCCATTCACTGTCTTATCGGTATCTCCTCCAATCATAAGCATGCAGGCACATAGAAAGAATCCCTAGTCCCCTACCCATTTTGTCGGCTTTCAAAGCAAACCCTAAGGTTGAACCGTATCTACTAATACTCATAGTCAAAATCAGACCCTACAAGTCTTAAAATCGACAGCAGAAGCAACAGACAGATCATAGATATACTAAAGCATATAATAATTAAAAAAAACACTAAATTAAACAGAAAAACATTATGCCTAACTGAAATGAAAACTAGTTCGGATCTGGAATTAGGTTATAAAAACACTAATTATGAGCCCTAGAACTGGGATCAGGCAAAATCGAAGAAGATAGTTGAAGGGTTTCGAGAACTTACATGCAGATTTAGGGAAAGAATGGAGAGAGACAGCATCCGCCCACGTCTTTAGGTTCTGATGGCACGGAGAAGCTCACACAGAGAAAGGCGGAGAGAGAGAGGGGTGGGGGTGGGGGGGGGGAGTTCACGATGAAAGTATTTCAATTTTCAATGGCATGTTTGACTTGTCAATATTTTTGTTGATCTTTTTAGAATGAAAAATATCTAATATTCTTTTTCCTTTATAATTTATATATATACAATTTTCCAATTGGGAACAAGAGAGGAGAGGTGTTAATATTTTTCTTATATTTTCTTAATTTTATGTTGGTTTATTTGAATAATATGTTGTTTAAATTATGTAAGATTAAAAAAAATCTCTAAATCATATAAAAACTCAATTTCTTTACATAGGAAAGATCAAAATGATAAAAATTAAATATACTTGGAAAAGAAATAAATAAATAAGATATATAGAATTAAATATACTCCAATTGATTCTTTGAGTGTTATAAAATAACTTATATACTATTTTATTTTTTCCCACATAACAACCCAAAATTTGATATACTAATAGATTAGTGAAAACAATATCTAAAAATAGGAGAACTTCTATAGTCTTGTCGATTAGAGTCTTCTATCAATCATCTAACTATTGAAATAAATATAGCAAATACATATTAAGTATTTCGATAGTACAATCACGATTGATAATGAATTTGAGCAGTTAAATAATCAATGGAACTGATCTCACAAAAACATTTTACCTGTATGTTTACGCTAATAGGACTTAAAAGGATTGCTCTATCAATAATTAAACATTAGAATAAAATAATAAGTAAATATATCAAGTATTTAATTAAAAATATATTTAAACCATTAAATATTTAATAAATGCCGTCTATGAAAATAAAAACATAACAGAATTATGGAATTTATATTGGATTTTCTCCAAAATATATTTGAGGGGGGGTGGGGGAGAAAAATGCAATAAGCATGCCCTTATGTGCTATTTGCATGTCTGCTTGTTCAAGTTGTGCTCGGTGCATGAATGTAACCAATAACTTCCGTTTTCATTGATTTTTCGCGTGTCTGTGCGATGAAACGACGACCAAGTTTACGCTTGACGTGCCGAAAAGGCGAAAATAACTCTATGAAGCATGTTTTCTAAATCGTGGCACTTACTTCCGTCCCTTTTAGGTGGCCCACCCCCTCCTCCCTTTCCGACTAGAGTTCGAAAGCTCTTGCCAAATATCTATTATAATTTATTTTGCATTTATTGTTAAAAAAATTGTAAGGATGTGATGCCTTGTTTCGCCTATAAAAATTTTCTGAAATGGAATAGTGTAAATCAAAAAATAGAATGAAGTAAGTAAAAGGATGAAAATTTTATTCTTATTTTTGGGTGTACTCATAGAATAGAAACAAATTGAATGAAAAAGGATATCCTTAATAATAAATATAAATAATAATTATGTAACTGGATGAAAAAGTAATTCAAATAATTAATATTAATAAACGCGAAATAAAATTATAATTATATCTTCTCAAAGGTAAAAGGTAAATCAAATTCTCCACACACTCAATATCAACAATTAAAATGCTTATAAATATGGGAATAAAAATGGAATCCTGACTTGAACTCCACTTAACATTTTAAAACTTACGTTTTACTTAGATTTAATCGAATTTAGAATTTTAAGTTTAAACTTGTCTTGAAACATCACTAAACAAGTTCAAACTTTGCTTGAGTGAACATGTTTACACCTGCTTTATGTAAGAATATTCAAATTAAAAAATAGTAATATTCAAATTTTATTTGAACTCAATTAGTGTATAAGTTAAACTCAAACCCAAATAGATTTGGCAACTGCTTAAGGTAAACATTATAAAGCTTGACCGGTCCAATAAACTATTCAAATAACTCAAACTCAACATGACTATTCTCAAAGCAAATTTAGTATATATTAAGTTACCCAGTAATTCAAGGATAGTTGTACCAAGTCATTACACTAAAATTCCAAAATTTTATTTTTGTTTTATGTTGGACAAAAATATATAACTAATATAAGTAAAAAGTAATTCTCGAAAAATAACTCTCCCTTCTTCACTTCCATAAGTGTTTTCTTTTTTCCAAAACTTTATTACCACATATTTTGTTAACTTTGAAGAAGTAAGATAAAATAATTATTCCCGTCTTAGAAGGTAAAACTTAAAAGTTAGGGTTAATTTGGGAAATAGTTATTACGTGCTATCCTTATTTTACTAAATAAGGAATTCAAAATCATTTTTTGAATTAAAGGAATAACTATTTATTATTCTTTAAGTACATAAATAATTCTATCAATAAGAGCTCTATACGGTTTACATTATTTTAAGAAAATAATAACTAATTAATATTGACTAAAACAATCCACTAACAACTAAGAAGCTCAAAATTCAATAGAATACTGCCAATTTTCCTAAGTCCATGCAAGGTTTCTTCCATACAATTCTCATGCAAGGTTTTTACTTGTCAAATTGATCAAGGGGAAAAAAAATTAAGCAATAAAGAATAAATTAAATGGTTAAGAAAAAAAGAGTAGCTTAACGTTATAATTCAAATATATATATGTTAGGGAAAGAAACTTAGGACTTAAAAAATAAAGCTAAATCAAGAAAATTAATAATTTATTGTAAATATTGACTTGCACATATACATAGATAAGCTCATAAAGATAGATTGTTACAAAAACTATAATTATTATGGTTGATTGAGTAGTATATAATATTATAGTTAAATTACTTTTTTCTTATCAATAAATTTTGAATTCGCATAACAAAATTAGAGCTTTCTTCTTCTTTTCCCTTCCTTCATCTTGGGCACTGCTCAGCCCTCACTCATTATTCTCTTTTGCCCTCACCGCAGCCAAGCATGCACAGTGTTTTCACACAAAAAGCAAAACAAATCAATAACTTTGCTTTTTCTTCAACAATGTCATATTGTGTTCCCATTTGGTCTTTGGCTTCGAGATGGGTCCTCCTTTCCGTTCAGTTCACTTAATGGTTCTTATGCAACCCCACCCCCCCTCTTTCTTTTTTCCCATTTCACATTATGCGCCGTCGTTTATGTTTATTACTATATTAAAATAAGCAATATTATGATATAATCCAAGTTAATTATTGATACCATATAAAAATAAAAATATAGATAATTAGACAATTTGTTCCATGTTTTGGGTTACCACAAATGGGAAAATATGAATAGGAAGATTACAAGGTATACTTCCAAATAGAAAAAAAAAAAAAAAAAAACGTTTCATTCCATATATTTATAATCATGGTTATTCAAACCGAATAATGCAATAACAGCAATATTCAAAGTAATATTAAATTATTTAATAAAATTTGTTACGAACCCAAAAAATAAATAAATAAAATAAAATTTAAATTTACCATAGTATGTGCATATATGCATAGACAAGTTTATTCAATTATTACATAATATGGATATGGTTTTATGTAGTACTGATAAATGAAGAAAAAAGGGAAGCATAAAGATACTATAGCATATTGTTCAGCACTGTTTTCAATAGGATACTGTAGCACTTTTTTAACTGTAGCAGTAGGCTACTATGTATTGTAGCAATAGGTCATTATAGCACTTTTTACTGTTTTGTATTGCAAAAAAAAATTTTATCCTAGTTTCCTGTGGTTCTTGAAACAGGTTTATTTTGAAAGATATTTCTACTCCCCTTTTGTAAAATAAACCTTTGGTTTGTTTACTTTCCTTTCAACCGGTAACCTTTCTAGTCTTCCTATTATCTCCTCTAACTCCTTTTGGTGATCATAACTATTTCATCAATGCCTTTTCTTTTCAAAACTTCTTTTAGTCTATGACTTAAATTGTTAACATTTTGATGAATCATAAGCAGTAATGCTATAATTGTATTATTTTGCCCAATTGTGGCCCTTATGACATCATTTGTTGGTTCTGTATTCCATAAAACCCTTTATGTGGTTGTGCAAATTCCTTTGTGTCTTATAAGGCAAATATGTAATCCTCATCTGCATCTAGACCACCATGACTAGTCATCCTAAGAATTTCTTCTTTATTTTTTGTACCATTCCTTCTATACTTTTTCCTAAGTCAGCTAACATTTTTGCTTCTTTCTTTAGCTCCTTTAATACTAATTATTGATTACTTTTTACTTCTTCATTTTGTGCTTGTCTTATAGCCTTTATATGTTCTAGCTGCTTCAATTTTTTTTCTATATCAACCTGTGTTTGCTTTATATAGTCTATCTTTTCTATTATCTCCTCTACTTGCTTATTTTTCCTTTTTATCCATTCTCCTAAAAAGTTGCAAGCTTTGTACAAAGCATATAAATCCTTATGGATAGTTGTACTAAAAGATATAGTCAAGTCCATCATATTATTTAACTGCTCATGATTTGAATACAACAAATGCGGTGAATGCTTAAAATAACAAAGATGAGAAAAACGATCATGCCTTACTTGTATCATATTATGCTCTTTGATCTCTAAATTTAGCCAATCAAAATTTCTAATCATGAAGTTTTATACTAGGCAACATGCAAGGATCTACTAACCTAATCTGATTTAACTGCTTTCTTAATCCATTTATGCCTTCTTTATCCTTTAAATCTGTGAGGTGCTCTTCAAAACCTGCCTTTAGATAAATATACAACCGATCCTTTGCTAGAAACTTGTGGATTTGTGTATACTCCTCACCTACTTCTTTAACCTTTTCATTCAAATCTGTGAGATTAATTTCTATTTCTAAACCTAGCTTATGTATATAACCTTCAACCTTTTCTATGCTTAAAATTTCTAGATTATCTATAACCTGTAAGAAATTATAAAGCTTCTTATTATAACTGTTGCTTCCTATGATCTTATCAAAACTTGCGCTCATCATGTCATACTTATTATTAATCCTTTACAATAATTCATCCTTTGACTCATTCTTTCTATTTCATTTTCAATTTGGTCTATAATCCAAAGAGTTGTTTTATGATTCTTTAAAAGTTCTTTTTCTTCATATTCCGTTTGATATTTTCATTTTGCTAATGCCTTTTTAATTCCTTTTATATCTCCTTTCCAATAGTCTAATTCCTTTCTTCTTCTTTCTATGTAACCTTTTAATGTTTTTATTCATATAATCATGCATTATAACATCATATTACTCATTAATCCTTCATAATATCTTATAAGTTCATTATATCTTATAATTTCTCTTTCTTTTACACTGATTATATCTAAAATATACCTATGGTGTATATATACTACTGCTGATTTGTTTTTACACCCTTCTATCCTTTGTTCTATTTCTTTCTTTTGTCGGTTAATCCTTTCTAAATCCTTTTCTACAATTTTCACAATATTCTTATACATTTTTATTGCATCATTATATCTTTTACTGTACTCTATGTATCTAAGTGTCGTAATCTTCAAACATCAAATCTTCTCTAAGATTTATTAATAGCTCTATTATATCATATATTATATCTAATATATCAAAAATTATAGCTATTATGAAAAGGTACCAAATGAATATAAAATTTAAAACCATATTATCCTGTGAAATTTATTATATTATTTTTGCAATCCTTTATTGTGCGCCTTTTTTCTTCAATAAAATTATAATTACTATGTAAATTATTATATATCCTTGTCCTTTGTGATGTATATATAAAGTCTATGTTCCTTGGAGTTTGATCTTTAAAATGTAACTCTAAAAGATTTTCCAATTGTTTAATGTAGCATTTGGTTCTTCTTATAATACTCCTTGACCTTTTGATTTCCTCTCCTTGTCTCTTTATGTATTCTTTAATAAACGACATTCATATAAACCATTCATAATCAAACATATTATTTAAGATTTCTTCAATAGAATATGTTTCTTCTATAACATATATATATATATGCATGAGATTCATAAAATATAAGCTGGATAATTATAAATAATTTAGACAAAATAAACAGTATGTAGTTTGAATGAACAGAAAATATGTGTGTATCTCTTTTTTTAACTTATATTAAACGACTAAATATAAACAGGAGATAACAATAGAGCAAAGCTGAATAAAAGATAATAAAAGAAAACAACTAACAATAGCAACAGAATATTTAAATTATATAAGTAAAGCTGGACAAAATATAAAAACAACAGAATATTTTAAATAATATCAACAAAGCTAGAAGAAATATAAAACAACCGAATATTAAACAACTAAATATATAGATGATAATAATAACATTGGATAAAATATAAAAAATTAAAGACAGTAACAAAAAAGACTGGTATTAAACAATAACATTAAACAATATAATAACAATCAATAGTAACATAGGATAGAGTATATAGACGAAGTATAAAATATAATATTAAACACTATTAATAAAACCAAACAACTATAAAAGCTGAATATAAAAAATATAACATAAAACTGGATATTTAAGTAAAACTGTTAATAAAAGTTTTAAGGTATAAAGATAACATGGCTAGGATACCAAAACTTAGGATCCTTGTGCCACAAAAAAAATACTTCATGGCAGGGGTAAACAATTAAAGCAAAGATAGTTAATCAGTGAGTGATGTTTTCTTTGGAGAATGCACCTCATGCCCACGCCACATCTCGCAAGGCCAAAACATGACAAACTCTGCCTCAAACAGCCTCATCAAATGGTTCATAAGCAACTCTTTGGTATAATCTAAAGGAACAGAGCTTTACTACCAAAGTATAGTGCCTTAATCTATTTACCCATACTATAAAACCTTATCGCATGAAACAAAGGCTTAATAATGTTTTAGAGCATGGTTACCTTCATACCTTAAAAAAAAAGTTAGCCAACATGATAGAAAGAAAACTTACAAAGGCTTTATTGGAGATGGTAGAGTATATTACAAGGATGCTCTTCCATAATTAAAACACCAAGAAACATTCCTCACAAAACATTAAAAGACTCTATAATATTTTTTTCCCTAATATTTTCTCTCCCTCCTTAAGCCTGAACCCTACTCGCTTTTCATAGAATTTTTTTTTTATAGTACAAAACAATAAAAAGTGCTACAGTGACCTACTGCTATAGTAAAAGAGTGCTACGATAATCTTAAAAAAAGTGCTACAATATCCTATTAAAACAATGCTGAATAGTGCTACAGTATGTTGCAGTAACCTTTATGATTTTCCTTTCTCGCATTCTGCATCCTCTTCCCTTTTTTCTTCATTTATCATTTCCTTCTGACATTCTTTTTGTCCTGTTTTTCTTTTCTTCCATGTCTTTCACTTATCCTATTTTCCTTTTTTTTTTTTGATTCTTTGGTTTTCAAATTTTTGTCAAAACCTATCCTACCGTTTCCTTATCCTACTTTTTCCTTTTTGAAATTGTTTTTTTAATAGATTTCAACATCCTTATCTACGTTTATTGCTTCTTCTAAATATACCATATGATCTCCTTATCTTCTTCTCCCAGTGTTTATTCTATCCAAAATTCCTACTCTTGAGGTTGTTTCTATAAAACTTGTATTAGGTCTTAGGGATTGCAAATATGGGATTCCCTATGAATGATCTAAGCCTATCTAAAAACCTTGCATTATCTTGCCTATTATACCTTTCACCTTGCATGTTATTCATTTCTTTACTTTCTTCTTCTATTACCCTAGTTTACTGTGGTTCTTGAAACAGGTTCATTTTGAAAAAGACTCCCACTCTCCTTTTGTAAAATAAGCCTTTGATTTGTTTACTTCCCTCTCAACTGGTAACATTTCTAGTTTACCTTTTATCTCCTCTAGCTCCTTTTGATGAATATAACTATTTTCTTCTATGCCCTTTCTTTTCAAAACTTCTTAAGGCTATGGCTTAAATTGTTAACCTATTGATGGAGCCTAACCAGTAATGCTATAATTGTGGCCCTTATGACATCATTTACTAGTTCTATATTTCCACAAAACCCTTATGTGGTTGTGCAAATTCAGTATCCTATTGAAAAAGTGCTATACAATATATTACAGTAACCTTTATGCTTTTCCTTTCCCACATTCTTTGCGTCCTCTTCCTTTTTTTCTTCGTTTATCATTTCCTGTCTGACGTTTTTCTCGTCCTGTGTTTTCTTTTATTCCGTGTTTTTTTTGCTTATCTTGTTTTCCTTATTTTTTTTATGATTCTTTGGTTTTCAAATTTTTGTCAAAACCTATCGTATCCTTTTCAAAACCTATCCTACCGTCTCCTTGTCCTACTTTTTCCTTTATGAAATAAATTCATTTCTTTTGAAGAAAATGAATGCTGTTGCATTTTTATATTCTTCTTGAGGTGTTCTTCCTGTTTTCCTTCTTTGAAATGGAAATGCTTTCCTGTAGTCTTTATTGTGTTATTAATACTTTCGATACTTCTCTTTTTGCTTGAGTTTGATTTTTTCGTGATTTTCAGAGAAGATATTTTTATTTCCTTTATTATTCTTTAAGACACAAACAATAGAATTAGATGCATTGATAGATATAAGTAGTACTACAAACATGATAGATGAAAGGATAGCACATTAGATGAAGTAGAGCAAATGGATATATGTAGAATTAGTTCAAATTACATGAATTAAAACAAAGGAATGTAGATGTAAAGCAACAAAGTAAGTTTTTCACAGAGAAGAATGGATTGTACGTATATATAGTAGAATGATACAATTATGAAATTTTGGTATTTCAAAAATTAGATGTATATAGGATTAGATTTTCTATTAAATAATCACCATGGTATCTTGATCATAGATACACTAAATATTTTAGGACATCCAGCTATAGCATATCAAAACTATTTAGAGAATACAGAACCAGATATCAGATATTGCAAAGGCATGATGAAAAGAATAAAAAGAATTGTGAATGTCAAATATTAGAAGAATGTCAAGAAAGAGAAAATGGTAAAATAGGAATAAAGGAAAATTCAAAGGAATCGGAAGAATTAAAAGCTTTCCATCCTAAATGTCTATTTGTTCTAGCACATTCATCATTCCTAATGTTTCTCTTACTTCTAAGGTTTGGTTAAAATTTTTTGACTCATTATCCTCATCATCTGTGGATCTTGGTCTGTCATCATAAGATCTAAACCTTAACGAATATGTGCCATCTAGGTTTGGATGCATCAAACTTCCTGTAGAAACTCTTTGTGTTTCACTTGTCATGCTCTTGTTTACATTCCATTCTTCTCCTTCTAAAGCAGAAGAATCTATTTCCATTGGTTTTATCATCTTTATTCCTTTTGTTGCTATTGCATCTATGATTCCTTTTATGTCAAGCTTATAAGATATTTCATTATTATTTATTGGGTTTTACAAATAAAGCCAATATCTATAAGCAAGTTTTCACCAATGTGATCTTCAGATCCCTTACTTTAAAGCCCTATTTTAACTATTCTAGTGGTATTGCCTTTATTTTTACATAATATTTTACAAGGATATCGTATTCTTAGTCTATGTCCCTTAAGGCTACTAAAATTTCATGAAACATTTTTCTCATAGGTTGGGCCATGAATTATGGAAATGTCCAAAAATTTATGATAAGTCCAAAATCCAGAAGAGGAGTCAATTTGTATCATTGGTTTCCTATTTTGAATCCTTTAGAAAATAGTTAAGATCTATAGCTTGTGTGTGTATATTGTAACTGACATGTTTTGGACAATAGTATTTTATCATGATAATGATTATTCATTTCAACCTATGAATCCTTTCCCATACAAAAACATGGAGGTTTAGAAAAATCTTTACTCTTACCATGATTTCAAATCCTAGTCCATCAAAATATATGTTCTTCCTGTATTATCCTTTAGAGCAATATATAAAGGCTTTAAAAACGCTTTCTCTGCATATCCTTTTATTACCCATTTTGGAAGAGATGGAAGTTTTGAAATAAATTCATTTCTTTGAAGAAAATGAATATTGTTGCATTTTCATATTCTTCTTGAGGTTTTTCCTGTTTTCCTTCTTTGAAATGGAAATACTTCCCTATAGTCTTTTCTGTGGTCTTTTATACTTTCAATACTTCTCTTTTTGCTTGAGTTTGATTTTTCCATGATTTTGAGAGAAGATATTTAATTTCTTGTTCTTTATTTAAAGATTTCAAATCTGTATACCTTTGTGTATCTCCAACATACCATGTGGTACTTTTGACACTCCTAAAATTATCAAGAGCTGGATCCACATTAATTTCCTATTTCCCTAACATTTGCTTGACCCAATTTGCTGCAGCTTCAAGATCATTGAATCTTCTCCATGAAGGATTTGGGTAATCTGTTATTTGGTTTTGAACATCATTCTAATAGCAAAAACTCTTAATAAATGTCCTTTAACAACTCCACACATTTGATATTTCATTTTAATTTTTCCATGTTGTCTTATTTGTCCTTGTATTCCTTGTGATGATTCATTTCTTGTGGCCTTTTCATATAGCAAGTTTCCTATGTACCTTTGACACCCTGTATCTCTATTTCATTAAAATAACAAGCCAGAGCACAAGAAATTACATATTTAAACTTGTCTTGACTAGTTAAAGACCATACACCATCTACAGAGCCATATGTGTCTCTCCCTTAACGTTAATTAGTGGCGGTGCTTGAAATTCCTTGGAGAATTTGTTGGTAATATAGGTAGGGCCATAAGAACGCATAGTTAAAAAGATGATAGAATTTCCTGAATAAATGAACTAAAGGAAAATTACAGGCATTTTTGGGCTTACTAAATTATGTGAGGCCTTTATAAAAAGTTGACTTCTTTAATAGGACTATTTTATAACAAAACTTTAGGTTTTAAAAATTTGTCTCAGGAGTACATAAAGCAAATAAGGAAAATAAAGGAACAGGTTAAAAGGTTACCAAAGCTATGATTACCCCTTGACATAGTGTAAACCCCTAATTTTTAGGGTATATTTGAGCTTAAACCCTAAAGCGGAAAGTCAACCGGAAACCTTAAGTCAACAGATTCCCAGGAAACCCTAGCAGTTTAGATCCGGCAACCCCGTTCCTAAACCAAGAAGTCGAAATACGAGTGAAGAGTGTAGATTGGTTTCGTAATGATATTAAAGTGCTTAAAAAGATCATATTAGCGAATTTTCAACCTATTTTGAATCCGATCGAATACAGACTTTGAAAACGTCACGGGGCTCGAGATATTAAAAATATGATATTAGTACCGTTAGACTCATAATTTTATAAGATTTTCAAATATATCGTTATATAATTTTTCGGGTTATAAAAGTTACAGTTATAGCCTTTTATCGTATTTTTTACTACCGATATTTAATTTTCTAATCTACTTCTTGATTTCTTTCACACTATTCATCAAGTACAACCATCCATACTCTACTTCCTACATCCTTACATCCTATTTCTTACATCCTTACATCCTATTTCTTACAATTCACTTTTCCAATACAACTTTTATTACTTAAATTACTTAATTTAATTTTGAAATTTATACAACAAACACATATCTCTCTCTCTCCCCCATACCCCCTAAAACCGCGCCTCCTCCCTCTATTCCCTCTCTCCAATTTTGCTTTATTTTTCTTTTATGTAACTAAAGCAAACCCTAAACTCATTTTCTATTAATACCCCTTTATGCCTTCACCATTTCACTTTCTTTCTTTCTTCACTTTCACTTTAGAAAAAATTTTTGCAAAACTCTCTCTTCCTCCTCTCTAAATGCTGTGACACTCCCTCTCTCTATACACACACACACTTTTTTGTTTTCTTCAAGTTTTCTCGTTCTAAACCATTAATAGGTAATAGATCTATACTTTACTACCTTAAAAACATGTAATGGCAAGATCATTTATATGTGATTTCACTCAAAAATCCCCATGAGCTTTTAAGCTAGGGATGTGGAAGCACTTGAACATGAGATCCTTGCCATTACAATGTTATAGATTTTGTTATTTAAATTATATTGCTATTACTTTGTTTATTTACTAAGTTATGTTGTTATTATTAATGTTTTGTGCATATATTCATCATTTGATCATATCCACATAATGATCATAGTGTTCATGCATTTATGACTAGTATAATAAACTAGATCTAGTTGTTTTGAGTTCATAAATGCATTGGTCTTTTGTTTTATGCACATAAATAACTTGTAATAGCATGATAATAGTAGGAAAATATTAGAAAGCTTAAGATTACTTTAGTTTCAACAAAAAATTTTTGAAAATTCGGATAAAAAAAACCATATTTAGAAAAGCCATTTTTAAACTTTAAAATGTATTTTACATTAAAAATGAAAGGCTTGAGGAATAAGTATCATAAATGAGTGATCTTGATGAGTAAAGCTTAGATCTACTAAGGAATATTTTCAAACCAAGGAAAAGTTTGCAAAAATTATGTTTCAATCCCAATAATAAGCTTTAAATTCATAATAAGGAAAGCTTGAAGTATAAACACCTATTTTTTAACCCAAAACAAGGTTTTTATTAAAGAAATGGAAGCCTTAAGGAGTAGGTTTGATTAGAAAATAGTTTTTGAAATATTAAATGAGTTTTACAAAAGAAACAATCTCAAATGGAAACAAAATTCGGATTTGAAAATAACCACTATTTAAGCACCTATTTCCAAATGCCAAAATGATGATTTTTGTGAAAAAGAAGTCATAGGGAATACATATAATAAAGACTTAATTTTGACAAGGATAAAAGAAGTTTATCAAAGTATAATTCTAAAACAAGAATGGTTTCAAAGAATAGATCAAACAATGTTTTCATTCCTTAAAAATTTTGTAAAATTCGTAATTAGGTAGACCACCTATTCAAGCATCTATTTTCTAACCCCAAAATGAATGTTTTTATTAAAATAATGAAGGTGTTGGTATATAGGTCATCAAGGTTGAGTTTTGATAAAAGCAAGTGTGATTTTGCAAGAAGAAAAACTATTTTTCTTAAATCTAGTAATTTCAAAAGTTTTGCAAAGCAAAAGTTTTCCAGAAAGAATATTTGATATCATATCATTGAGGATATACATATAGATAGCTCATCTCATGACATCATGATAATGAATTGTAGTAATACATGTACATATAATGCACATGGTAAAAACAAAGTTAAGAAAATGTCTTATGCATCCTTTTAGGCATTATCTAAGTACATGAGGAATTAGATTTACCAACACCCATGAGTCATGCATGATAATGAGTTATATATATATAATAGAGTCTTACAAGATATAATGATAGCTAAGTATCTATCAAAGCTTTTGATCGATGCTTGGTTAGAAATTAGGAGTTGAATTGTGGGATTGAAATTTTATAGCATTTTGTACCCTACTGTTCATGGACTTAACGACCTTGTTTTAAGGAAATAACTTTAGAAATAGATAGCTCTCTTCGAATAGGTAGACATCGGTATATAATATGCGAAATTCCGAGTTAAAATGACAAAGTTATGACCGTTTTAAGTTGGAATTTCCTTTTAGACGAACTTTGATGAAGTTGTTATAATAGAATTTGTAAGTTCATTCAAACTTCATAGAAATACTCATTGGAGTTATTTCTTTTGGTTAGGAGACTTGGAGACGGACTAGACCTTCCCGAGGATTATTACGATTAAGTGGATTTTCGCTATGGCAAAGTGAGTGCACTATCTTTAAATTACATGATTTGCTTGTGCTTAGTGATAGTGGCACTAGATTAGAGCAAGATAAAATTGGAATGTGCATGTGAATTCTGATTGATTGAATCGATGATAAGTATATCCAATGGAATTATTGTAAATATTATATGATTTAGTATAGAATCGAAGTGTCGGCAATATATGTGATCGCCCATAAATTGTTAATTAATATGCCATGATCTTATAATCAAATTGACCATGCATATCATATATTGAGTCACATTGCATAGGTTATTATACCTTTATGGGAAGAAAGCATAATAGTTGGGCAACGAGGGACCTATAAACTCGAATGTTGGCGTAATGGCCGTAAATTGAATGGTAGTGGTGTAAGCACTTATATCAACTACAAAATTATGTGTGGGTGGGCACTTGTATCAACCACAATGTAAATAAGAAAAATTGAAATCTATGGTCATACATGCTTAAAACACCTAACCCCGAATGGAGGGCGTAAATCCATTCAACATAAGACTCCCGGAAAGTCTTATGTACTGTATGTTCACATGCTTGTGCATTTCATATGGTTGTTAATAAAACTTGTCTGATATATATTGCTTATTGAAGTATTTAATTTTAGAAGTGAAACTCACTAAGCTCGAAAGCTTATACCCCTATAGTTTTCGGTTGTAGTATGATTATTTATGGCTATCCCCGAGAAGCCACTTTTCTCAGCTACAGTTGTTGGAATTTAATGAACTTTTTGAAGAAGTCGGGACCTAGATGTTAGGCGTAGACTCCTAGTTGAATCTCCTTAATCTATATATGTAATTGTTGTTGTAAGAAACTTTTGAGGACCTATGGACTCTTAATACTTTGACGGAGGTATGCCCTTTAGATCATGTAATATTTAATCTGGCTATAACTGTTATGATTTACATTCTTATTGCTATGTATGTCTCCTTAAGCTATTTCGATTTAAAGTATGGTTCCCTATATGTTGAACGTGAGCCTTACACCCGGTGTTTAAACTCATGGATGACTAAGGTTGTCATACTTGAGTTTAGATATCAAGTGTGGACTGTTGCGTTTAGGGTACCCTTTAGGGTGTGACACATATAATTTCTTGATCATTGAAAGTGATGGATGTAATAATGGGAGAATTTTATTAAGGAAACCCCATAAATATGCTGAAAAAAAACTGAAGAAATTTGTAGTATACAAGTGGAAAGTCAAGGAAAAGAATTTACCAAGTATGAATAGGAAAATTATGGTTGTTGTGAATTGTTTAGATGATATTTTAGATTATTTTTTATAAATAAAAAGATATGTTAGTTAGAACAGACTGTAAGCTATAGTTAGATTCCATAAGAACACAGAAGTAATAAAATGAGTAGGAAGATGGTTAAAGTTTAAAGATGTAATAATAAATAAATGATACAAGGTAAATTTGAGCATATAAAGGAGAAACATAATACTGAAACAAATGAATTATCTCGCTTACTAATATATTTAATTTTTTTTCTAGAAAAACGTGGATTTTCAAAGAAACAAAGGATTTAGGCCATAAAAGAGGCCAGTGTCTTCTAAAGGTTCACAAGCAAGCAGTTCTAGTTTTTCTCACGGAATAAGGTTATCAGAAGTTATAGAAGATCACAGATCATGATTGGCAACATAGCCTGCCTATATTACCAACAAATTCTCTAAGGAAGTTTCAAGCACCACCACCAATTAATGTTAAGGAAGAAACACATATGGCTTTCATAGATGTGCATGGTCTTTAACTAATCAAGACAAGTTTAAATATGTAATTTTTTGCTCTCACTCGGTATTTTAATGAAATAGAGACACAGCTTGTCAAAGGTACACATGAAACTTGCTACATAAAAAGGCCACAGGAGAATGAATCATCACAAGGATACAAGGACAAATAAGATAATAGGGACAAATTAAAAGAAAAATATCAAATGTATGGAGTCGCTAAAGGATATTTATTAGGAGATATTTGCTATTGGAATGATGTTCAAAACCAAATAACAGATTACCCAAATCCTTCACGGAGAGGATTCAATGATCTTGAAATACAAAAACTTGGGTCAAGCAAATGTCAGGATACAGGAAATTTATGTGGATCCAGATCTTGATAATTTTAGGAGTGTTAAAAGTACCACAAGGTATGTTAAAGATACACAAAGGTAACAATTTGAAATCTTTAAATGAAGAACGGAAAATAAAATATCTTCTTTAAAATCACAAAAAATCAAACCCAAGCAAAAAGAAAGTATTGAAAGTATTAGAGAACACAGTAAAGACTACAGAGAAGCATTTCATTTCAAAGAAGGAAACTAGGAAAAACACCTCAAGAAGAATACATTTTTCTTCAAAAAAATGAATTTATTTCAAAACTTCAATCTCTTCCAAAATGGCTAATACAACGATATGCAAAGGAAGCATTTTTTAAAGCCTTTTATATTGCTCTAAAGGACAATACATAAGAACATATATGTTTTGACGGAGTAGGATTTAGAACTATGGTAAGAGTAAAGGCTTTCCAAACCCTCTATGTTACTCTTGTATGGGAAATGATTCACAGGTCGAAATGTATAATCATTATCAGGATAAAATACTATTATATACATGAGCTAGGTTTAGAAATAGAAATTAATCTCATAGATTTTAATGTAAAGTTTAAAGAAGTAGGTGAGGAGTATATACATATCCACGAGTTTCTAGCAAAGGATTAGTTGTATATTTATCTAAATGAAGGTTTTGAAAAGTACCTCACAGATTTAAAGATAAGGAAGGCATAAATGGATTAGGAAAGCAGTTAAGTTAGATTAGGTTAGTAAATCCTTGCATATTCCTAGTATAAAACTTCATGATTAGGAATTTTGGTGGCTAAATTTAGAGATTAAGGGGTATAATAGGATACAAGTAAGGGATAATAGTTTTTCTCATCTTTGTTATTTTAAGTATTCACCACATTTGTTGCATTCAAATCATGAGTAGTTAAATAGCATGGTAGACTTGATTATATCTTTTGTACAACTGTCCACAAGGATTTAGATACTTTGTGCGAAGCTTGCAACTTTTAGGAGAATGGATGAAAAGGAAAGATAAAGAGGTAAAGGAGATAATAGAAAAGATAAACTATATAAAGAAAACATAGGTTGGTATAGAAAGGAAATTAAAGCAATTATAATAAATAAAAGTTATAAGACAAGCACAAAAGAAAGAAGTAAAAAGTAATCAAGAATCAGTAATTAATGGGCAAAAGAAAGAAGCAAAAAGGTTAGCTGACTAAGGAAAAAGTACAGAAGGAATGGTACAAGAAATAAAGAAAACATTGCTCCATTGATCAACTATCTTCGCTTTAATTGTTTACCCCTACCGCGAAGTCTTTTCCCATAGCACAGAGATCATGATTTTGGGTAAATTAAACCGCAACAATGATACAATAGTGATAATCAAGAGTGACACTAATATTGGTTAATTAACATTTTTACTTAGAACATCGATTGATGAAGTTAAATCAAGTTAATTGATAGATACAAGTTCTATGAAGTTAATGTTATAAGAGGTACCTGAATTTTCGTAAAATGTGTAATTAACTACTTACACTTTAATTTGATCAATTTGATAGCTATTTTAGTTTTTGTGCTCACATTTGCTACCTCATTAACTTATTTAACTTTGTTATCATCGCCGACACTCGGGACCTATCATAACACGACACGTGTAAAAAAACGCATTAAAAATAATTGTTTCAAACAACTACTCCAAATGATGTGTTATTGAAAAATTAAATTTTGAAATCCGGAAATATATATAACGATGAAATTTTATCCAGCGTAGGTTAGTTAATACATAGAGGCAAAATTAAAGTAGGTGAGATTGTGGGAATATAAAACCCTAACCCTGCACACCCTCACTCTAAACAAACCCTAATCTTTGAAACCCAAAAAGTAAATAGGGTATGGGAGCTATAATCCTTTGGCACAATTGAAGTCTTAGTCCCATTGTACCATTATAGCCATAGTTAAAGTATCTGCATACGACTCCTTATTGGTTGATTTATGCAGTAACTTTTTTGTACAAATTGTGATTTAAACTAGGTGTGTCTCGTCTTTTGTGATGTTTTTTTTAGTTGAGCCATTATTTAAGTTTTGAAACAATTGCTGAAAGCGCAGGTCATTGAGCTATGACAATAGCAAAGTCCAGTTCTTCAATCCAATCATCAAATCGATTAAGTAATAGTGATAATGGCTTTATGCTGTGCAAATGAGGATATAAGGTAAGATTGTCCATTGCAAGGACGAAGACAAGCCTTGGTCAACTTTTTTATGGGTGTCCAAATTACAATAAGGTAAGGCCTAAACTTTAGCTTTAGAAGACATACATTTCTATTCAAAACCCATAATGTCTCTATTACTATAGTTGCTAACTTTTTTCCCATGATAATGGATGTGATTTTTTCCCCAGGGCTGTGGGGATGATCCTTACAAAACTGAAAAGGCTAATGGTGTGGAGGAATTGAGAAGGTAGGGTTGTTAGTCTTCATATCTTTTAAGGTTTTTTTTTTTTTTGTGGGGCCATAAGGTTTAACTATATAGTTCCCATTCCTTTGCTTGACAACATTGACCGTAGTTCACATCTACTAGTAGCTCCTCTTTTACCAACCGCTTAATACTAATTGTTAACATCTTAGGCATTATTTGAAGTCTGGACATGAAAGGTTTTCCAATAACCTTATACGTAACCCTATTGTTGGAGAAAAAGGGGCAACAAAACAGTCAATGTGTATCCTTGAAGGTCTTGACAATAAATTCTTGCATTTGCGAATCAATTGAAGCAAATATAGCAAATTCACACTCAACATTCTTACATTTATATTGAACCCTCTTGTTGTTATTAAGAGTCATCTTAAGCTCTTGTCAATCCACCACTGAATACTTCATCATTGCTTCTTTAAATTAAGCTTGATTGTTGAATACCATCCCAACACGTACGTGCGGAGCAAGAGTACTTGAATCGTAGTGATCGTTGCTTCGGTTTCACCTACTTTGCCTCACATCTCTCGTTTCGTTTTCGCTAGAACCTGTGTAGAAGCTACCTTCATCATTAGATAAGGCATTTTCAAAATCACTTTGCCTAACATACCACTACCACCATCTCCTACACCCTCAGGTGATCTCTTGGCTCTTCAAATATCCTCATCATAGTCATCAAATACCATATCAACATCCACATCAAAACCTTCCATGTGATGAGTACCCTTGTTTGATAAAAATGTCTTCTTCTTCGTCTTCATTGTCATACCTTAAGGGTACGCTGTAGTAGAACACAACCCACACTTATATACCATTACTAGTTTACCTTCAAAGAATGACAGTTTTTAAATAACAGGATCTTTTAGTTATTTTAATAAGAAATTACAAATACATGTAAGCCATAAATTAGTAAAATAACTATCTTCATAAGTCAGTAGTAATATAATATTACATAACAACTTCCTATTCTATAAGTTTCAAAAATACATAAACTGATATTTCAAATACTAACTAAATTGTAACTAGGAAATAAAAGCAAAAATAACTTATCCCAAATATCTCATAATCTCCCAGCTTCTAATTCTTACCAGAGTCATGCTCCTTGAAGTAGCAAGGCAGGGTCAGAGTGTTAACCTGAATGATCTCTAGGAGTGTGAGCGAAACAACGAGCTCAGTGAATAACCAGACATATTACACATCAATCAAGTTTATTAACAAATTATATGTAATGCAATAATCAAGCATATGCACAGATACAAGCTTGGATGATTTATAATCTATACAGGAAAAAAAATTACACTCTCATTATAGGGTTAAAGAATATTTACTTAATAACCCAGCTGCTAAGGAGAGACTAAGTACACAAGAAAATCAAATTATCATTATAATTTTAGGATACTTTAACTAACCATTTCCTGCATCATATCTTAGAAACTCCCTAAGTATTAGTAATTTCAAAGCAATACCATGGGTGCCGTCCTTCGTTGTAACTTAGTTCCTGTGGAAATGACAAAAAAAAAAGATAATCTTGGAAGAATTAACATTTTAGAAAAACCAAGTATTAACAGAGAACTGAAATACTAATATAAAGCAAGCTGTCACCCATTACGCAATAATGCAGTTCGTGTAATACATGATAGTTTTTAATTATAAAGTCAAAAATTTTTAATCTGGCTTATGATGATCATACATTACACACACAACATATAACATGCTTTTCTGAAATCATCAAACAATCTATATTATCACTTTTATTATCTTGGTTTGTCAACCAAACAAACAACTCACAACACACACTCAATAGCTTTCCACAACAACATATTATTATCTCTGTATTACATATGCAACTATTTGCAAATAAAAACAATGTGATAGATCTGAGTTACTCACCCACTCATGATGGCTAATCATAATAGTCTTCAAGGAAATCCACTAATTGATCGATATCATCTATTAAATGAATAAATAATTACTAATAAGATATATGTACATATATTTGTATAAATAAATCCTATTAGTCACCTAAGTGTCATATATTGGTATTTGATTTAATTTTTATTATCTATATTGGTCTTTTAAGGAAATGATCCTACGATAATATATTCTCATTATTTAATCTTTATTTTCATTTTGCTTGTCTTTATATTAAAATATTTTATGTTTATCAGGTAGTTATAAAGTTTGTATTTAATAACTCAGTACTTTATTATTATCAACATCATTATTTTTATTTCGTTTGTTAATTTGACCCCTTTATGGTGATTAATATTTATTTTCTATCATTTAGTTTCATAGTATTTCTCTTAATCTCATTTCATGTTATTATCTGTCATTTATGAGAATCATATTATTCTTAATTATTGTTCAATTACATTTTCTATTCTTGTACATTTACTTATATAACATAATTATGGGACAATTAAAAAATATTTAAACACGTGATAATCTTAAAGTATTTATATTTGTTTATTTATTAAATTTAATTTTATGTTCTTCTTCTTCTTCTCTTTATGTGTGTGTGGTGTGTAATCAATTACAAAACAAATTTCGTTCATAGGAAAAAATTGCATGAGCGCCAGCATCCAATGCCATCGGTGTTGAGCCCTCGTTTGTCGGCGTTCGTGTAAATTTTACATTTTCTCGATTCCAATATATGCCAGCTTTGAAGGCCACCAACATTATAACGTACGTCGGCGGTTTAAAAATTTATGCTGCCGATGTTTGTTCATTATACATAAAAATAAATAAATTTACGTAACTTTTGTTCCAGTACATATTGTTTCAAATGCTGCCGGCTTATCTACGTACACCACTGGTGTTGGGCATGTACACTACCACTGTATGGCCGATATAGGTACCATTCATCTTCTCCTTGTTTTTCTTTCATTCATAAGTTATTTTCTTATTTTATTTATGTATTATACTTGTTTTTAAGCTATATCTATGTTTTTTTCCAGACTTCACCACTAATTTTCGCGACATGTCATTTCATATATCTTCTTATAATTAGTTTCTAGCTACTACATATATCATAATATAGAAATAGGGTTTTAAGGTTGGATATTACCTTGTGTGAGCTGATGTGAAGGTGTTAAATCCTTCCTCAAAGCTTGAAACGAACCTAGATTAATATAAACAGTGTTTAAGCTAATGTTTAATACTTAAACTAATTTTAAAACGAATTTAACTTACTTTAGTTTGCTCCTTATCTAAGATTGCTTGATGTTTAATGGAAGCTTGTTTTATAGAGTTATATTTAAGTATGTTTTGTGGTGTAATGGAGGACAGATTTAGCTGCTGTTGATGTGTTGTTTGTGTGGTTTTATTGGTTGCTAAAGGGTGGGTTTTATTACTATTGTTTTGTTCATTAAAACCATATATATATATATATATATATATAAGAGTGGAGGTAGCAGCTCATCTATTCTTGGCCAAAGAGAGAAGTTCCACCAAAATTAGCTTGTCTTGTATGATTTCTACTTGCATTAATTGTGGATAAATTTCATTGGTCCCTCCTTAGCCAACTTGACTTATTTGGTGCAATTTTGGGCAATTCGTCATAGATTACGGCTGTTAGCCATATGTTCTACACAACTTGCACCGTATTTGTATGTTATTTAATATAATATTATTTAATTAATTAATTATCTTAATTTTACAGTGGTTTATTAAGTTAAACAGGTACAAATATGTCAGTTATTTAGGAGTTCTATCTCCAAAATTTTATTTAATGCTTCTATTAATTTTCTAGATTATCCTTAAGTTCAAATTTGAGTTTAAAGTTTACGTGATTAATTATTTTTACGGTTTTATCTCATGCAATTAGGGTTTTCTAAGTTCAATAGGCTAATTTTCGTTTCAGTCTCTAAGAGCTTCAAAATTCTCTAACTAGAATAATGGTGTGAGCCAAATATTTATTTGAAGTTTAGATTGTTAGTTATGAATCTGTTTTTATTCTTATTATGTATTTATAATCTTAACAATTCATTATTAAGTTATCATTTTCTCATTATAAGCTTTATTGATCATTTACTTTCTATTGTACTTGAACTCGTATCTTATTCATTTCCATATTTTGAGTTTTTTATACCAACTACAAAATCTTGTCTTTAATATCTATTACTATCTAGAGAGCTTTGTTTTAGGGTTTATATATATATATATAGAGAGAGAGAGAGGTTCATAACTACTCGTAGTTTTATTCTAGGGTTTTTTGAATCATACATTAACCTTCTATTTTTCTATATTTGTATTTCTATGCATTTTTACTAGTATGAAAATTTCCGGTATTTAAATTCGTTGCTAATACTTCATTGCCGTTGTCTTCTGAGAGACAAACTACCTCAACAACTTCCTTCTCCTCTGACTCCACACCATCAACCATCTTGAGAGGAAACTCTACTCCTTCACAGGTGACTTCACCATCGGCATGCTCAATATAGATGTGTCCACTACCATGGACACTAATAATAGCGAGCATTGCATTGTACAGGGCATCTTCCTTAAGCCCCAACAATAATAATTCATTTATGATACTCTTTGCAAGAACCAATATATATATATATATATATATTATATCTTCTATATATTATATATCTTGTCAATGTTGAGAAATCAAAAGCCTCCTAGAAAGCACATAAAGGAAAGTCTCTGATACTGCTTTTACATCAACAATCTAACCAATTTGTTCCCTTCTATACACGGGCGAATAGGGCCCTCCCCTTGAAATCTCTCACCTACATGGAGCATCATGTTCATTGTATAAAAGAATGAAAGAAAAAGGTCAATTTTGTTGGTAGAAAACAACCAAAGGCCATGAAAATAAGAAAGACAGGTCTTTTAGCAAAAAACATGAACATATGCAGAGGCTATTTTGTAGGATTAATAGGCACAAATGTGTGAAAAAATTATGTATTGGGGAAAATGGGTATGAAAATTTAACTACATTTCCTCAACCACAAGTATCAACAAGCACCAGAAGCCAACACAAGATACACATACAATAAAACGAGCCATACCTCGTGCTTTAGTAAGATAGTACAACAAGACAATAGTAGCATGTGAATACAATATATACTCCTTAAAACATTAACCCTACTCCGCCATAATAAGGAGTTAAATGTCATTATAGTACCCTTAAACATATAAGTGTGAAAAATAAAAGATTCCTTTGGCCACAACTAAGTCATAATGTTTCCATTGTCATTTTCTCCACAATATGTTGTCAACTCTAAGCTTGACAAAATCGCTCAAATCACTATCGTGAGGGACCACTTTAGCTCTAGGTACCACCTTCCCTTGTCCTCTCTCTTTCACTTTGTGATACATATTTCAAGAAGGAAAAAAAGTTCAACTTTAGGATTCCTCAAATTCATCGGTTCTAGGGTTTCAAAATATTTTTTTACGCATGTCATGCTATGATATATCTTAGGTGCCAACGACAATAACATAGTTAAATAAATTATCGGAGGTAGCAAACATGAGCACAAAAAGTTAAAGTAGATATTAAATGGATTAAATTAAAATATAAGTAATTAATTGCATATTTTACAAAAGTTCAGGTACGTTTATGACATTAACTCAATTCTTGTTCTTTATAAGTTTAACTCATAATGCTTGTTTTTCATGCATATATACAAACATACATATATGTATATAGAGAGAGAGGGAAGAAAACTATCATTATTTCAAAATTTGGCTATGAATTTGTGATGGATTAAGTAACCACAGATAATCCTATTAATTTTTCTTACTCAATACCAGGTGGACAATTTTGCTATCTGCATGCATTAGAAATATTGATGCATATGTAAATATTTTTCCATTGTTAAAACATTTAGTAATTAATCCCCAAACATTTTGTAACAATTTTACTAAAAGGAATTCTTTGATTTGCTTAAATGCCAATCCGAGCTAGCAACTTGTGTCAAAAAAATAAAAATTAGACTTGTTATTTTAGCATAAATAATATGTTATGACTTAGTTATAATGTTTGATATAAAGATACACATATCCTAAAATGGAAACATATATTAAGTGTATTTGCATTAATAAGATGGATATCTACCGTTGATTTAAAGGTTTAGATAATTAATGATGACACTTACTAAATTTTATTTTATTTGGCTTAAGGCCTAGAACTATATATAATAGTACATGTTATATGTCTAAAATAAAGGTCTAAGATAACATGCATGTGCAAATTAATTAATTGGTCTGTGAGTGACAAATAATGAATCGATGAATTAAGTATGATAAATAAAATATGGACCCCATGGCTGAGGAGAATTAATCTAATTATCTTGTTGCATGCCTGCGATTGAACTTGGAAATGACTTTTACAGGAGGATGACAACCCCTTAGTGCTTCTTATTGTTTCTATTTAAAAGTAAGGTTTTGTAAGTCATGATTTATTACATACGCCACAATGTCAATATGATGATCTTTTAGGCTATTTTAATCAAATTTGATTTACAAAGTTAGTTATATTATACTTATAAAATTAATTTATTATTATCGTGTCATACATGCTATGAAATAAATCTATATCTTGATTAGGGATATAAGCGGACGGATTTTTATAGGGTACCGGACCTGCCCAACTCGATAAATACCCTATAGGATAATAACCTATAGGGTTTGGGATGAATTTTGGGATTAATAATAAAACCCTATAGGGTTTTGGGATAAGCATAAAACCCGCTGGGAAATCCGAACCCGTTTAAATATATAAATATATATATTATGTTTGGCCTCAGTCTCTGAAATTAACCAGCTGTGCTCCATTAATTGCAAAGCTATTTTTTTTCTTTTTTATTAAATCATTTAGAAAAATTAAAAAACCCTAGGATAGTAGACTAATACTCTATGGTCTCCACTTTCAGTCTTGGTCTTGGCTTACTCTCATCAAATTCAAGCCTCTCAGTCCCGTTGCCGCACTGTTTCATTCAATGATTTTCTTCTCATGAAAATGATTGGGATTTTTATAAAGAGGATTGCATGAGTAATGATAAGAGTTTTTTTCTTGGCCTATAAAGTAGGAACAGATCGGTAATAGAAAAAGATGAAAAAAACATTTATAATGATGTTTTTAAATATTTTATCATGTAATGATCCTCATTTTATATCGGGTTTCGGGTTCGGGTTCGAGTACCCTATAGGGTTTGTCTAGCGGGTTTTAGGTTAATGGATAAAAACTCTATAGGGTTTGGGACAGGTTTTGAGAATCTTATTCGGTATCGTGTTCGGGTTTGGGTTTTAGTATACTAGTCCCAAACCTGTCATGGTTGCATTCCTAATATTGATCTATATTAAATGCCTTAATAATTTTTGCATGGCTTAATGATATACATATCTATTATTAATAAGCAAATGTGAGTTATTCGTGTTAAAAAATAGAAACCAAAATATGGGTAGTTATTTTTTATATACTCCCCTCTCTCTTTTATCCCTCTTATTTATCTAATCATTCCCACTAGAGCTGCAAATGGGTCGAGTCGAAATGATACAGTACTGAGGTCAAGCTCGAGCTTAACTTAGAATTTCAAAACTCTTGCTTGACTGAGCTTAAAATTCAAAGCTCGAGTCCATCTCTACACAACAATATATAAACTTGAGCTCGACTCGATTAAGCTAATTTAAGCTCAATTTATTGAAAAATAATTTAAATTAAAATGATATTAACACCTAAAATGGATTCGAATTTGATTAACATCTACACGCGGCCAGAGCTTGATTGGGCAGCTTAATATATGAAGCGTGAACTTGGTTTGATAAACTATTCGAGTAGCTCGAGCTCGAGCTTGAGCTTGGCTCAACTACTCTCAAATCAAACTCGAGTAATTATTGTGTCGAGCTCGATAGTTTGTGAACTAGCTTAGATCGTTTGTATCCTTAGTTCCTACTCCTTTTATTTTTGCCATACACGCAGTGCAAGTGCATTATATACCGGCACACACACACATACACACACCCATACGAACCTAAATCAAAGCAACCCATGAACTGATATGAAGAACTTATAATTTAAAGACAAACATGACTTGGGAAGGTTAACAATTAAATGACTAATTACTAGTTTAATATTATTATTAGCTATTAAATTAGATACTTTGTGCAAATTAGATTAGTTTGATCGAGCCCTCGTTATAGATATGCAATGATTTTGCATGTTGCATGGTAGTATAGAAACTAATAAATAGACTAATTTATAAGCCCAACCTAATAAGTGCTCCCTTCTTGTACTTAGTTGGCTTGAATCGGGGAGTAGCACCTTTATTAAGGTCTTAGACATTGGCATGATAGTAAAATGCTTACCCTATTGATGGTGCTTCAACAGATAGCTAATAAAGGGAATGGTAATCAATGTAACAATCACCCGATTAAAGTGAAGTAAAGCTATTTTGTAGAGTTTGAAGGTGATGAGGGACCTGCTATTCTTATTAACCAACAATATTGTTGCGGTTATATTGGACCCTTATGTCTCCTACAATATTGTCTCAAAGTCATGGATACTTCCCTGTTTACTCATATTTTTGGGACGTTAGAGATACGATGTTTACCTAACAACTTTAAATGTAATCACTAAATGATTTGATTGATGCATTAAAACTAACATATGCATGAAATGTGAGTACATGCTAATGATCGCTAATTATAGCGTTGGATGAAGTTCATTTCTTTTCTTGTTCATGAGTGAAATTTACTATATGTCTGATCTATAACTGTCTTGGGGAAATGGGATTTGATGTTTTGAATGAATTAGTGTCTATGCAAAGACAAGTGAACAAAATTCTAATTGTTCAACTTCTTTATTTCAATTTATTTTTAATTAATGTTGCGAATGGTACATGAACTTTAATAAAATAAGAAATAAGATACTTGAACTTTCAAATTTATCAATTTAATACCTAAAAAAACTTTTTTTGCATGTCAATAGTACTTTCATCACATTAGCTAACACTGTCATCCTACGTGGTATTTTAGCCAATATAACGAAGATACTGTTGGTATGTATGAAAAGTTTTTTTAGATACTAAATTGATTAATTCTAAACTTTAGGTACCTAATTACATATTTTGTCATGATTCAGATACCATTCATGACATTTACCCAAATCTTTTTTATTTAGCGATTGTGTGCCATTTTTACTTGATATCTCAGATTTGATATGGTTATAACTAATTAGCAACAATATTTTTTTTAAATAGAAAATCTATTCATTAATCTGCATAAGTATGGGATGAGCTTTACCTGAACGATTTTAGGCACGAAAGCCCTACGAATTTTATCGGCCAATATGACTTTTTTAAGATGGATTATACATATATACATGTTTACAAGTTTTGTAAGGAACAACTGATTGGATATATATATACACACATATATATGTTGTGAAACAAGTCTTTGTAGGTTTTCATAAAATCCATATACATTCAGAAACAAATTTTGCTTTGCCAAAATTTCATAAAAATTTAATTAATGCCTTTATAGATTAAAATTTGGTAGAAACTCACTTATTTAGGCAACTAAGTGGGTTACATAGCTAATTGTCTTAGCCCATTGCTTCAAGGTGTGACAAATATTCTACTGATAAATGTTTGCCACAACATTTTCTGTAAGTAGCAATTGTGATGTTTATGGTGTAATAGCATATGGGTTATAGTAGTGGTGTAAAAAGGTTTATAAGATAGCAATGATGGTGGTAAGGAAGTATGGTATCGAGAGTTGTAATAGCAGCATGATGATAATAATATTATGATAATGTGCTTGACCAAAACATGATTCATTAGTATTATAAGCTATGAACTATATATATGTTGTATATAAATACTAATAAAATTTTGACATATCTAAAGTATGCAAATCATGAGCGATAATTGTTATGAAAACTACTCATTTCATTACCATACATGGCAATGTACAACCTATTTTTATACGTGACATATAATACCTAATAGATTTTTCTTCGGTTTGGTATTAGTGTTGTGTTAGAAGAATATTTTTTTTTTTTTGTAGATAATGGTATATTCTTTTATCTTTAACAAACAAATTTCATTTGCTTTATAATCATTTGTTAGTTGTTAATATTAGTTAGGGATATGTATTAGTCATTGATCCTTGATTTAATAAAGGATTAATGTCACGAATGGTATCCAAATTTTGGCAAAATATGTAATTAGGTACTTAAACGTTGAAATTAATCAATTTAGTTACTAAACGAACTTTTCATACATGTTAATAATACCTCCATCAAGTTATTTTCAAGTACTAAATTTATCAATTTTAAAGTTTTTCAAGTACTAAATTAATTAATTTCAAAGTTTTGGTACCAAATTAATCTATGTTAAAGTTTAGATACTGATTATTTATTTTGCAAAGTTTAGATACCATTTGTAACACCATCCATTTAATAAAATACAGGAAACTTACAAATTACCCCCTTAAACTTTTACCTTTGTGCACATTCACCATCTGAACTTTTCAAAGTAAGCCTTTTGATCATTTAAACTTTAAAAACCAATATAGTTAATGATACTTAACATTTTTCGATAAGACAAAATGGGAGGAGTTACAAAATACCCCCTCAAACTTTCACTTATGTGTGAATTTACCATCTAACATTTCATTATGTGTAGATTTATCCCTAAAAATTCATGAAAAATATTAACTATCTTTAATTGTGCTAATTTTAGAAAGTTTAAGTGGTAAAAAACTCACTTTAAAAGTTACTGGGGTAAATATGTACCCTGGTAAAAATTCAAAAGGATAATTTATAAATTCTCCTAAAATATATTCATTAAGCATATTTATTAAAATAATTTAATAAAAAGTGTAGAAAATTAAAAGAAAAGGGAAAAATGGCAAACTTATATTGAGACATTTCTAGGCTATTATAGGATACCCATTGGTTACCGGGCTGAGCACATAAACCCTCAACATGCAAAACATAAAAAATTGAAAACTAACTTAAAGCATTGTGTTGTCACGTATAATTAGGGTTGTTTCTAGTAAGGGTAGGTACGGTATGGTATAGTCTAGTTCTTGTCAAACTATATATTACAACCAAATTTTCTATAGAAAGTTATATTCCATCTTATAGTTTGATTTGATACTTTTTTTTTTTTAACAAGAAACAACAAACTGATTTTCAATTAGAACCCTTTTTATTCTTAAAACAAAAAATATACTTTATCAAGAGATTGCAATTACATATTTCTTATCATTAATGCAAACACAAACAATAATGTTTGAAATTAATTCTTTACTTAAATAAATATATAAAACTTAGGGTGATAAATATTTCATTCATTATAAAATTATAATTATATACGAATTCCATTGTTTTGAAGTATTTTTGAAATACAATGATATACTCGACTCAACAAAATTAGAAATTGCTATCTCAATATTTAACGCAATTTTAATTCATTATACCTCTAATTAATACATTATTAATTACATAAACCAGCAAGTAACTAGATAAGAGATCTAAACTAATCAATAAGACATTGGAAAAAAATATATAGAATATTAGAGGTTAAAACCAAAAAATTAACTTACTTGTAGACATATCACAATAATTAGAACATAACATAGGAAATCTAATTTCATCCTTATGAAGTCTATATATCAAAACTAAAAATAAAAAACAAATTTTTAATAAAATAATTGAAATAAAAAAATATGGTAGAGTTTTTCTTTTTAAATAAGTAAAATAGTTCATTTTGAAGTCTCAAATCGAATTACGAAACAAACTATTTTAAAGAACTTAAAATTCAAATCGGTTCATGATTCAATTTGTTTTTTCTTTTACAACCTGATTACCAATTACATAGGGTTTCAAGTAATTGGCAACATTAGATTTTAAAAAATATGTTTAATTATATTAGTACGGCCCCACAAGAATCCTATGTGGTTCGTAGCTAAAATTGATGGATAATGATGAAACATAAATATTCGACATACTATAATGAATAGATAATGTCATAAATGTATCAAAGTTTAACAAAATATACACTTAAGTATTTAAATATTAAAACTGATAAATTTAATATCTAAACTTTAAATTGATGAATTTAAAAAAAACATTAAAATTGATTAATTTAATATTTCAAAAAATTTAACAGAGGTACTATTATTGTGCATAAAGTTTATTTTTAAGTACCAAATTGATGGTCCGAGCTTCTCTCTTTAGGAGAGTTTTCACCTTTAGGGTGTCTTAGTACTGTTCATTGATGGCCTAAATCTGACATCTTGGATTTGTTTGTATCTTTTTGCCCTATGCTATCTATTTGTCTTTTCATATCTAATCCCTTTTTTTTCTACTCTCTTTGTTTGATTTGTTTGCCCCTATTTTCTTGTCTTTGTTTTGTTTTTTTTGTACGGTTTTCCTTTTTGAATTTTATTTTTCCCTCTAGCTTCTCCCTTTGACCTTTCTCCCCTGTGCTCTTTTCCCGCTTCTTTTTTTCTTGCCTGTTCCCCTATCTCTCTTTTCTTTTTCCCTGCTTTGTTTTTGTTTGCTTTGATCCTGCGTTCCCCATTCGATTTCCTAAGTCAATGGAAGCACCATTTAACCTTGCTTCCCATGATAGTCCAATGGACGATGAAGTGTTTCTGGAGGATCCACCTAAAGATAACCAACAAGACAAAAAGGAATCTAAGGAGGTTGTAGCAATGGCAAAAATCATTATGGACAAAAGTCTTAACAAGAATGCTGTTAGTAATATCCTTAAAAACTTATGGAAAGGACATGGAGTGAAAGCCATAAACAACATTGAAGCTAACCTATACCTTATAAGTCTCAAATCACATTCTCATTTTTCCAAGCTGATGGAGGAGAGTCCTTGGTTGGTTATGGGACATAGCTTGATAGTGGAGGAATGGCATGAAAATATGAGAATAAAAGAAGTCCCTTTGAATATGATGGTGGGATGGATCCAGATTCATGGGCTTCGCTTAAATCATGACGATAGCAGGAGCCAAGATGATAGGAATGAAGGTAGGGGATATAATGGATGTTGAACCTATAAGCTCGGATAGAGGAGAACGCAGAGCTTTTCTGAGAATAAGAGTTAAATTCCCAGTGGATATACCTCTAAAAGCAAGTTTGTGGATAAACAATGGAAAAGGAGAAAAATATAGAGTGCTCTTGAAATATGAAAAACTGAATGATTGGTGCTTTAATTATGGAAGGCTGGGACATCAGAATAAGAACTATGTGAATTTGGGAGTAGGAAAGAAGAGGGTTTGGCCCTAAACTGAGAGCAAAAGGTACAAAAACGTGGAGGAGTGAAGATCAGAAAGAAAAGAGGGTGGAAAAAGATTTAGAGAACGCTAATCCTATGGGTAAGAAGAGCAATGTTTGCTCATCGGATTCCAACACCTTCAAACAGCATCCCCAGTTAAATTTACCCTTGAACCAGGATAGCCTCAAGCATTCTACCAACTATTTTTACTGTACCCAAAACTCCCAGGACCCACAAGCCCCAAACTCAATACACATCCTCCCATCATTTTCTGGTAACCTGCCAAAACTCCACTCTTTGCACTCCCAGTTATCACCTACATCCATGTTCCCCCCTCTAAAACAACCTCTTTCTTGGCCCACCCCTTTACCAAAACAATATGAGGTTTGTGATCTGGAAATCAACATATCTTCACAAATGGAACCTAAACCTATCCTGTCCTCTATAGATACCTATTCTAAACCTTATGTATCCCCGAGTGACCTATTCATGGATGTGGAATGTTTATCTATTAAGAGGATAGGAGAGGATTTGGAGGTGAACAATCTGAAAAAAGCTAAGAAGGGGATCTTAAGGAAAGGAAGGACAAGGAGGAGTTGTTGATTCTGGAGGATGCAAAAAGGGAAAGTATGGAATCATTGTCCAACGATACCAAAAAACAATTGAAGGTTATAAAAGGAAAGAGTAAACTGATGAAAGTTCAGAACATGAAAAAGAGAGGTATCACAAGGAAACTTCGGAAGGAAATCAAAATTACGGCTTGTGCGGAGTTTAATGAATGGTTTGATGTCCCGATTGAATCTAAAGACTTTATAGGTGGTGGTGGCTGGCCTTCAACAGCCACACGGGGGCCATGAGTTTCCTATGCTGGAACTGTCAAAGGATTGGGCCTCCGGAGACAGTTCGTAATCTAAAAGGCCTTGTCTGTAAATACAATCCTAGTTTGGTTTTCCTTATGGAAACAAAAAATAAAGAAAGTTTTTTGGAGAGGTTGAGGAGTAAACTCCGTTTTGGGGGTAGCTACTATGTAAACCGTAGAGGGCTTGCTGGTGGGCTTGCCTTGTGGTGGAATGACAGCTTGAAAGTGGAGATTGTCAAGCAATCGGATTTCCTTATTGACTCTGAGATTTTTTGGGAAGATGGTAAAAAAATTGGCTATGTGACCTGGATCCATTCGGCAACGGATTATCATCAAAAGAAAGCCCTCTGGAACTCCTTAACAGATATAAGCAAAAAGTCGGGATGTTTGGTTGTGTATTGGAGACTTCAATGCTATCCTATATGAACATGAGAAGGAAGGAGGAAGGAGTGCAGATGGAAGAACTATGAGGGGTTTTAGGGACTTCTTGGAGGAATCAGCCCTTCAGGATTTGGGTTTTAGTGGCCCAAAATTCACCTGGAGTAACAAAAGGAAAGGAACGGATCTAGTAAAGGAAAGACTTCATAGAGGGTTGGCTTCGTTTGGATGGATTGAAAATTTCCCCAAATGCAGCATTGAACACATTCCTTCGAGCACTTCTGATCATGCTATGCTGTTTGTAAGACTTGTCAAGGAAGGAAGGAATAGTACTAGAAATTTCAGATTTGAGAATAAGTGGTTATCTTCGAGTGAATGTAAAAGGATAATGGATAAATCATGGAGGAGTGATAACAGAGGAGGCAATCCTTGCTTCAAAATCTTAACTTATGTAGGGATAATCTAAGCGGATGGAGTGCGAAAAATTTCCCAAATAGTAGAATTCAAATTGACAAAGTTTTACAAAAGCTAGCTAACATCCAGAAGGACCCAAAAGGTGTGGATTTGGAGGAGGAAGAAAAGCTCTTCGGTGAGCTAAATGGCTTCTGGGAAAGAGAAGTAAAATTTTGGCATCAAAGAGCAAAAGTCAAATGGCTAAATTATGGAGACCGAAACACCTCCTTTTTCCACCAATCTACGATGATTAGAAGGAACAAAATAGAGTGAAGAATTGAAGGACAAGGAAGGGAATGGATAGATGATAAAGAAGCAATAGCACAAGAATTCACAAACCACTTCAGAAGTTATACTCTTCCGAGGAATAAGGAATTAGGAGTTTTTCTGGAATGGATAGAAAAGAAGGAGAATGAGGATTGAATAAAGCCTATGCAGTGAAGTGGATGAGGGGGAAATTAAAGCTGTTGTTTGGCAAATGGAGGATTAAAGGCTCCAGGACCAGATGGATTTTTAGGAATTTTTTACCAAAGCTTTTGGACTGTCATTGGGGAATCGGTTATTGATGCGGTCAAAGAATTTTTTGTCTCAGGTTCGTTTCCCCCTTTTCTTAACAATGCTGATATGGTTCTTATCCCAAAAATCCATAACCCTCAAGATGTCTCTCACTTTCGACCTGTAAGTCTTTGCAACTTTATCTACAAAATCATCTCAAAGATTTTAGTGAATAGATTGAAACCTCTCTTAAGAAACCTTATCTCAGAAAATCAAAGTGCTTTTATATCTAGTAGAATGATCCATGACAACATTATCACTGCTCATGAAGCTTTCCATTTCCTAAAAAACAAAAAGAAAGGAAAAAAAGGTTTTTGTGCCCTAAAAATTGATATGAATAAAGCATACGACAGAATTGAATGCAGTTTCCTGAGAAATGTGCTAACTGAATATGGGTTTGAGGGGAAATGGATTAATTGGGTCATGTGCTATGTCACAACAGTACAATTCAATGTTGTTCTACATGGAAAAAAAGTTTCTCATTTTAAACCAAGTAGTGGTTCAAGACAGGGGGATCCCTTATCACCTTACTTGTTTATCTTGGTGGCAGATGTTCTATCTCGGGGGATCGAAGAAAGCAAAAGAAATGGAAGGGTAACTGGTCTACAAAAAACCTATGTGTCCTGTTCTTTCCCACCTTTTTTTTTGCAGATAATTCTTTTTTTTTCATGGAAGCAAGGATGGAGGAAGTCAAAGAATTAACCATTATCATGGACAAATTCTGCAAAGCCTCAGGATAGAAAGTGAATCTAGAAAAATTGAGCATTTTCTTCAGTTCCAATACTAATCCCTAGTTGAAACAGAACATTGGAAGCAGCTTGGGGATAGGAATTTCTGAAAATCCTAGTCTATACCTAGGTTTGCATATGTTGTGGGGACAATCGAAGTATGAAGCATTGGGGTTTGTAAATGAAAAGATTGTCAGGAAGCTAAAGGGATGGAAGAAGAATATGCTCTCTGAAGCTGGAAGAGAGATCCTAATCAAATCTGTGATAGCAACAATTCCTATGTATTCTATGTCGTGTTTTTGCTATCCTGAAAAGTGGTGCAAGGAAATGAACAACATTGTTGCTAGATTCTTCTGGGGGCAAAGAAAAGAGGAATACAGGATACACTGGAAGAGCTGGGGTATGCTATCTGAGGCTAAGGAAGAAGGAGGTTTGGGGTTTAAGGATCAACACCTGTTCAACCTAGCCCTGTTAACTAGACTAGCATGGAGAATTGAACAAGGCAGCGATGATCTGTGGGTTAGATTCCTTCAAGGAATATACTATCCCAACAGAGAATTTAGAGATGCTCCAAGAGGGGAGAAACCTTCATGGGCTTGGAACAGTATCCTAAAAGGGAGAGATGAACTATTTAAATAAGGGATCTGGCAAGTAGGCTCGGGGGAAAGAATTAGAGCGTTCAAGGACAAATGGGTACCTCTAATCAAAGGAGCTATCCCTAACTATATCAGGGATGAAGTCTCAGAGGACATCTTGGTTAGAGATCTAATCAAGGAGGAAACTAACACATGGAATACAAGGAGAATTAAACAAATCATGCCAACCAATGATGCGACTAGGGTTTGCCGGTAGGGATGCAACCGGGGCGGGTCGTTATAGGGTACCCGCCCCCGCTCGCCCCGCTAAAAACCCTATAGGGTTTAAGATCGGGTTTTGGGTTGCACTCATAACCCGTTGGGAAAACCTGACCCGATTTAATTAAAAAAATTAAAAATTTTAGTTTAAGAAATTTACTTGTTCATTAGTTGAATGATGCTTTTCATATAATCATTTTGTTATTCATGTATTGAGTCATATCAATTACTATAATAAGATTAATCTCCCATAATCCAATAAACTTATCGCAATAAATCTCACTAGTAATCTCTCGTTAGCAAAAAAAAAAAAGACTACCTATCGATTAAACCTTTAAAGTCCTAAGTTTATGACAAAACCTTCAAAGTCCTAAATTTAAGCGCCAATAATTTCTTTGGAATACAATGCCATCCCCTATGCTTGTGTCTCAGCTTTATTTCATCATTCAAAGACCAAGTAAAAATGCAAAAATTGTCCATTTATCGCTCAAAACTTACAAATTTAAAGCCACTTTATCTATAGTATTTTAAAATCTTTTTTCCATCCTTGCTCATCTATACCTATACATATGCATTGACATTTTGCGTACATTTCACTGCATTGCCCTGACTGATAATTGGAATTTCCTATCTGATTTCATCTTTAGACTTTTATCATTTCCAATAAGCACCATAAATGCCCATTTCCAATTATGTATATATATATATATATATATTTACACATATAAAATACTCTACCTTAGGATTTATCAGAATCATATTATATTGCCAGCGTTTCTTCTTCTTTTGATAGCTTCAGCCTTCAAATGAGTCTCGTTCTTGTTTTTCCCTCTGTATGTTTCGTTTCTTCAAACGGGTCGGGTCGGGTTCCTAGAAAATCGGGTCGTGTCGGGTTTTGGGCCACCATTTTATAATCGAGTCGGGTTTGGGACAAAATGACCCGACCCGTTTGCATCCCTAGGGTTTGGAACATACCTTTCGATAGAACACACAAAGCCGATTCCATGGTATGGCCATACACGCGAGAGGGAGACTGTACGGTCAAATCAGCATACCACAACTTGAAATTAAATAAAAAAAACCCATCAACAAACATAGCTTCCTCTTCAGAAAGTATCTCAAAATCATACTGGAAAAGAATCTAGAATTTTAAAACCCTCCCCAAGATCCAACATTTCCTATGACGAATCGGATCTAATTCCCTCCCAACAACAGAGATGTTGTACAACAGAAGAGCAATACCCGACCCACTATGCTCAATTTGCGCAAAGAGAGAAACGATTGAACATGCACTTCTGTTCTGTGAATGTACCCAACCAATATGGTTCGGGTGCCTTGGAATCCGAATAGATAAGCAACACATCAGATCCACTTTCGATTGGATCCTCCAAGCTTCATCTGAGGGAGGTAAACAAAACCTAGAAGCTGAGGCCAAGGTGAGCACAGTAGCATGGTGCATCTGGATTTCAAGATGTAAAGCGGTGATGGAAGGAGAAAAAATCGTGTTGGCTAAACTGATCGCCCAGACTCGAGCTATGATGAGAACGGTGGATAATTTAGCAATGAAAGATAAAGATCCCAGGGGAGAACAGAAGGAGGAAGTGAAAGTTTGGAGGAGACCGCAGCCGGGAAGGATAAAGCTGAATGTTGATGGGTCGTGGAAATCGAAATGGGAAAGAGCTGGAGTATAAGTGGTGGCTCGTGACACTGAAGGTAACTTGGTGGGAGGCTGGTCTATGATATGCTATGGACAAAACGCGGAGGAAGTGGAATGTAGAGCAATCCAAATGGGCCTTAACTTGGTAGTGGATATGGGCTGGTCTAATATTATTTTGGAGTCCGATTGTCTTTCTATTGTTCACAACTGCCTCGAGCTGAAGAGAAAACCCCATTGATATGGGCTGGTCTAATATTATTTTGGAGTTCGACCATCTTTCTATTGTTCACAACTGCCTCGGGCTGAAGAGAAAACCTCATTGGGCAGCCAAACCTCTTTTGCAAAATATAAAAGGGATCTTAGAAGGCTCTGCTGATAAACCGATCATCGCTTATGTTTCCAGAAACGCAAATAGTATTGCTGATTGGGTAGCTACTACAATTAGGAAAGGGATGCGCCATATGGATTTGTGGTGTAACCCCCCTTCTCAACTCCTAAAGCTAGCCCTTTTAGATCTTAAGTTATGTATGATGGGTATTAACCCTTCGGATGGTGTATTTGATAACGGTTAATTTTTATATATGAATGATTGTTATGTCCAAAAAAAAAATACCAAATTGATGAATTTTAAAATTTAGATATTAAATTGATCAATTTTAAAGTTTGAATACTTAATTATATATTTTATCAAAATTACGATATCATTCATGATATGGATCCCATTTTATATCTTAAAAATAATAATTGTATTCCAGCAAAAGAAAGGTATCAAGAGAGAGTTCTTATTTTAGACCATATTCATGCTTCGATAGTTTTTGTTAATGTTTGTCTAATACTCAAAACCTTCTAACCAAGTGCTAATCAGAGATCTAACAAGTTCTAATAAAGTAGAATTTTTTTAATATTTTTTTTGAAAAAGCAGTTTTTTATATAAATAACACTTCCAAGGACTTTTCCTTTAAAAATATATAAATTTCCAATTTCAAATAATAAAAATATATCAACTACAGATGCATCTTAAAGTAGATTTTAAACTAGATAGGTAATTATTGATATGATACAATTGAAGATATTCTATATTATAAGAAGATAAATTATAACATAATATGATCAATTTATAACTTAATGATATATAATCTATATTTAATAACCTAATTTAAGGACCCTGTACTATATCATATTGTATGATGTATCAGCACTCATCCTTTTTCTAGCGGAATACAACGCCATGGATTTTAATAATATAATAATTATTATTAGTTTCATCTTTTCAAACCCCAAAACCCTAATTCCCATTGTCCAACCACAAAACTTCCCTTAATCCACAGCTAGTCAATGGATTCCGTGGTTCGTAGTGATGATGTTCCTAACAGCAACAGCTTCTCGTACCGCCGAGATGGAAAAATTCTTGTGTGAACGCTTAGTGGATAGGTCACAACCGATTTCGGAGCGTTTTAGGGCCCTTTTCTCTCTCCGAAACCTCAAAGGACCTGGTCCTAGGAATGCCCTTATCATCGGTAATGTCAATGCTCATGTCCTTTTTCTTCCATGTTTTGAAAGATTAGAATTTCGCTCAAGTTTTAGTTTTTGTGAATGGTTATGAAGTGAACCTTATTGATTGGTTACAGAAAAACCAGCCGTGTCGTTTGTCTGGACTCTGGCCATGTCACTTGTTTTTTTTGGCCAGACACGTATGGCTAATTGAAACTATTGATTTATAAGCTTTTCCCAATATATTTATGGAATTACAAGCAAAGTTTGTATTTTTCTTTTAGACTAAATGTCATGTTTGGTACCTGAATTTTACCAACTTTTGCTATGAATTATCCGACGTTTAGGAGCATCAATCTACTATCTACAAACTGAAATATTAACTAATCAAGCAGTTAATTGTAAAACAATGACTTTTGGTGTTTATATAGTTGAATTGTTGAGATATAATTGGGTTCATTTCTCGTGTCCGAGGTTGTCTACTGTTGATGGATGAGTATGTTTAACTGGATCTGCTAATGTGTCTAACGTAGTGATGTGCCGTGGTTCAATTCATCCTTCTTTTGTAAAGAGTATCAGCAGAATTGACGTGCGATGTTGTGAGCTTGAATGTTGGCAGTGTGCAAGTTGTCGAAGACTTCGGTCTTGGTTGAGAATTATGAGTAAATTGCTTGTATATGTGCTTTCTCGACTTAAAAGAAAAAATTGGTGCTTTTTTTTAATCCCTCCCAGCTAGGGGGAGTTCTATGAGCAGATAGTGATGATGTTACCTAGTTGAAAGTAGTTACATGTGACTGCTTCACTGATCCCTAGTTTTGTCTTCCGTTGCAGCAACCAGGGATCCATCAAATCTGTTAGCACACGAGGCAGCATTCGCGATAGGTCAAATGCAAGATGCCATGCTATCCCTGCATTGGAAGCTGTTCTCACTGATCTTTCTCTCCCATTGTTCGCCATGAGGCGAGTAACGATTCTATTTCCGTTGTTTAATCTTTCTATTGTCATGTTCTTTAGTTTACTTTCCATTAAAAAGCTGTTACTGTGCTTTTGTTTTAAATTTTAATTTGGTGCATTTGCATGTTACGTTGCTAAAGGCAGCAGAAGCTCTTGGTGCTATTGGATTACAAAGCAATGTTCCTCTGCTAGAACATAGCTTGGTTGAAGATCCAGCTCCGGTGCGGGAAACTGTGAATTGGCCCTTAGGCGGATTCAGCAATTAAAAGAGACGGGTAGCATTGGTACGTCATCTGAAGGAGAAAAATCACCATTTATGTCAGTTGACCCAGCTGCACCAGCTGCTTCTTCCTCTTCTGTTGATCAGCTCAGGTTTGTTCTTTGCTATTGAGTCAAAATGGTAGTCACATTCCATGCTTATGTCAATTTGTTGACCCTTATCTTGTAAATTCAAGGGAAGTTCTCCTGGATGAAGGAAAAGGCATGTATGATCGTATGCAGCTCTGTTTGCTCTACGAAATCATGGTGACGATGAAGCTGTTATGGCAATTGTTGATTCTCTGGGTGCTAAGAGTGCCCTTCTACGTCATGAGGTCTGTAACAAGATCTCTAAGTTGAATTCTTCGTGTGAGGGATATTTTGTTTTATTTGAATCTACAGTAAGTCTTAATGTTTAATATGTTTGCACACCAAGTATATTTTATCTGCTGATGCTTTCTTTTGTATCTCCTTTTCCCCCCTTCCAATGTAGAATTCTTTCAGTTATGGTGGTTGGTTCTTCCTCAGCCTAACTTTGTTGCTTACTTTTCTTATCTCTTGGCATGTTATCCATGCCCATGTTATTTGGTGAAGTATGTTACCATGCTCTGTTTGATGGTCCTTCGGTGTGCTCATGTTTTCCATACATTGTTCGATTGGAAAGTGGCTTACTTTTTTAAATTCAGGTTGCTTATGTTTTGGGCCAATTACAAGACAAAGCAGCATCAGCAGCTCTCTCCAACATATTGAGGAATGTAGACGAGCATCCAATGGTGAGACATGAAGCTGCTGAAGCACTTGGCTCTATAGCAGGTAACACTTGTTGCCATATGCTTTATTCTATAATATTATATTGGACATATCAAGACACTTGAGAAATAGCACATGGAGAAACAGATATTCGGGAATATAATTCAACAATTCATTTGGCGAATCAATCATTGCTTTTTGCTTGTCATATATGTCATGGAAGCTATGGCTGGTGCTGCAAATTAATTTCCATCATATATATTAACATGTTTGACTAAGCTTGAATACGGGCTATACTGACCCACTACAGTCACAATGCTGTGATCCTTCACTGTGCCATCGCAAGTTATGCCATGCCTGTATGATCTTGTTGTGCTTTGGGAGTGGGTATGTAATGGTTTAGCTTATGCTGAGCTGAGAAGAAGACTTTTGCCGCCTCTCTTATTACGCATGACAATCCTGTAAATTACCCAAAAAAAATAATCAAAAAGCATCAAGGCTCTTGACAAGCACCTATATTGAGCATGACATCTCTTTCATTCTTGCTATTGGCTTACTCAAATTACGTGAGTACCTCTATAGAGCATGAAGATACAACAAATGTGATGGGCCTGCCTGATATTTTCCCATTACTAAGCAGAATTCTGCTGCATCCTATTAAGTTATTTGCAAACTGATTTAGAGAAAAGTTAAATTTATATAATATATAAAACACGGAAAGTTACAGGAAAATGTCGGGACTTATTAGGAGGTAGTCTGAGGCTCTAGTACACCAATATTTACTGTGTTATGGAGGAGAGCTGTCTTTGCAAAGGTTATAGATGGTAATAATTCCCAATGCCGACAATATCAGATATTGGTGGAGCAAAGAGATATAAGACTGCCTATTATAAGGTTGTTTGATTCTTGATGTGCCTCTGGAATGCAGTGTCTTGTCCACGTCTATCTACAGTGAACCATGGGTCCTTTTTTGTTCTTTGGTTGGAGAAATCTTTCACCATTAGTGGATTTATGCTTTCATCAATTTTCATTTTTTTGCATTGAGCTTTATTTAATTCCTCAGATGATGAGAGTGTTGCACTTCTTGAGGAGTTTGCAAAGGATCCTGAACCTATTGTCTCACAGAGTTGTGAAGTTGCTCTTAGTATGCTTGAGTACGAGAGGTCAGGGAAGTCATTTGAGGTATCAACTGTTACTTTGCTGTGTTTTCCCTAAAATGTAACCTTTGTTGGGTGTAAAAATTCCTTTTCGTGTTTTGCTCTTCTGCAGTATCTATACATGCAAGCTCCTCAGGTACAGTGAAGAATTGGGACTTTGGGACCACCATACAGCCACACAAGAAAAATTCAAGAATAATGGTTAAGAGTTGCTGCGAACATGTATACTAACGGCTATCCAGGAAACTTGTTTATTTGAATAGGACAAGATAAGCAAATGTATATTTTTTCTTCCTCTCTTTCTTCATTTTGGAACGGGGGAATGGGTGGGCCATCAGAAACTAAGCATTCCATTTTCATCACTAAATTAAATAATGGAATTTAAACATTTCCTCCATAATTCCATTCCTTTATTTCCTTTTCATTTCCCTCCTCTCAAATACAGTGTTAAAGCTAAAATCCTTGATTTCAAGGAAACATGTTGTATTTTAAAATGATTCAATTCATATATTCATTTGCTAAAAGTGCCAACTAACAAAAGAAGATAGAGTTAATTGATGTGGTGAGTTAGTATCGCAATCGGATACCCAAATTGATGATTGAGTAATACAGGCTATTGACTGAAAAATGACCAAAAATGTAGATATCAAATGGTAGATGCAACATTATTCTTAATTAATGCCTTGATGGTTTTGTTGGATCTAAAGGTCTAGGGTTTAAAATAATCCAAAAATCCTTATCTTGGGAGTAAAGTTAAAATTAGAAGTGAGTTATGAGTACTTTTTTCATGCTTTAAAGGGTGTACGAAGACCTTAAAGTTAGCGGGGTTGAGGTCAAGTTAAGGTTCGAATCTCTTCGGTTACATACTCCTAAAAATCTCTATAACTTAAAGCTTGTAAAATTATGTGGCTTTTGAGCTATAATCTTAAAGCGTAACTTAAAACATGTAAAATTACGTGGCTTTTGAGTCAAAACTCTTAAAGCTTATACATTCACGTTCTATTGTCTTATGGTCTTACTTAGAGTTCTAAGTACTTTAAGTCTTGATAACTGAGTCTTTAACTTTTTTAAACTATGGTTTTGAGGGTTGGGTTCCTGCGGCTTTTATATATCATTCTTATTGTATCAAAAGATTGTAAATACTAAAAGCCTTTATCGATTAATAGTGATGATAAAAGGTAACTGGATAACTAAATAAGTGTAGGTATTCAACCATGGCATAATGGAAGTAATTTCTTTTCTTAAAAGATGGAAATAATATATTATTTTTTCTTATATTTCATATGATGGATAACCATCAGTGCTTGAAAGTAGTTGGTATTTTCGATTCTCACCATTTTAGGTTGCTAATAGTCTCTAAAAACTATAATGTCTAAATACTAGATAGCGTTAGTTGTAAGAATTGGATGAACATAATATCCAATTTTTTTTTTTTATTTTTATTTCCCTATCCTTAAACACCTATTTCTGTCCAATCATATTATTCATACAAAAAACTAAACAAATGACATGAGGTTTTGTCTAGTCTAGTCCCATGAAATAAGGTGAACAAAACACAATCTTAAAACAACAATATTTAACAATTCTAAATCTTCATATGGTAAAGTAGCTAGAAAACATCTTTCATGAAGTGAACACTGAACACACCTTAGTAGACTTTATAACTTGATTAGGATTTATTTTATTTTTCGAATTGATAACGGTTCATCTCATAAACAAAATATGTTTATGGTTTAGGGCATAGTTAATAAACAAGTTGTGTAGCCTTTTGTAATTGCAAGTACTTGAGATTACGTGAAATATTACGTTTTGATTATAATAAATGTTGAAAAATATTAAAAAATCTTATCTATTTTTTGTTTTATAGAACAAAACAAACACACTGACAATAGACCTCATAACTATACTAGGATTTATTTTATCTTTTTTAAATAATAAATAGATAAAAATAGACACAAATGATGTTTAGGTTTTTGGGTATAGTTAAGAAGCCGCAAATAATCTCTAGTAATTTTATTAGAATTATACTTACAAGTATTAAATTTTTTATTATAACATGTAATGATATATAGCATTATACATAAGCTAAGTTGCTCATGAATGACTTAAATTAGACTAAGCTCGAGCTCAAAGTAAAACCTCTTTATCTAAATGAAGCTAGCTTATGATCAAACTTGTTTAAACTCACGAGTAAAGTCATTAATAGGTCATTAATAAGCTTGTATAAGCTCATCAATAGCCATGTGAGTTTTATTATATCTATATTATATTATATATATAATCAAAAGAAAAACTAAGTTTTGTTTAATATATGTATATGCATATACATCTAATAGCTCTTATTTATTACTTTTAAGTTCAAAGGAAAAAAAATATGAAAAATTTAAATGGAAATGAACCAAACTTGAACTCAAAACAAAACTCGCTTGTTTAAATGAGTCAACCTCAATTTTGGATTTTGGATTTGATAAAAAATTTGGCTCAAACTCAATAAAAAACTCTTGACTTGAGGTTAAAATAAACTTGTTTATCTAAACAAGCCGAGCTTGATAAAAAGCTCAACTTTGAATTCGATAATTTTTAAACGAGTCAAATACGAGCCTTCAAGAGTCGAGCTTTACTCTCTTGGTTAGGCTTCATTCATTTAGATATATATTCGTATTTATTTTAAATGTTTTTATTTGATAAATAATTTTAACTTAAACAAAAGATAGATTTAGAATTTTTAGTTACAATCCAAATTACGGCTTCAAATCAAACAAATTGCTTGAACTTGACTTGCTTAGAGGTCAGTTTGATACTCGGACTTGATTAACGAATAAGTTAAACTTGAACTTGAAATAAAACTCGTTTTGTTCTGAATGAATCAAACCGGAACTCTTGTCTAGGTCAATGAGCTAACTTGTTTAAATTTGCAAGTATGTTTGTTTAGATTTGTAAGTAGTTGTATCAGAAGTAAATTTTATACCACATGTTATGATTAAAACATGTAGATATGTATATATATATATATATATGTAACAAAAGATTGTTTATTATCCAATCATTTAATTATATGTTTTTTATATATTCAACTTTCTACATTTCACATGAGATAAATTACTTGGTGTGGCTTACTTTAATCCGATAAAGACTAGATGAAGGTATTTTGGGCTCAAGTTGCTGTATGGAGAGTAAAGCTTACATAATAAGAACTTGATTAGTCATGCACGAGGCATGGGCCCAGTATGACCACGCTAATGCTTAAGTCGGATGGCATAGTAATAAGCCTACAGATTAAGTATGAGTAGTTAGTTGCGCACATATTACCATTTCCTTGAGAGGTAAGTGAGTGTTTATAGTTAGACGATCCAGCAATTGTGAGCATCATGAGATAGTGGGTGAATGGCTGAATAGCTAAGTTGATGATTAATCATAGTCGTACAGATCGTAGGATGGACACACTGTCGAATCCAACTGAGTGAATAATGCGAATGGCATAAAATAAGGATCGACTGATCGCCAAGATAGAGGTCAGATGCTGAGTGGAGAGTCATAATCGTTTAGGTAAAGCTATGTTATAGAGTTTATAGTTAGGGATTGGGTCAAGCGGAGTGGGCTTAGTTCACTAGGCTTTAGCCAAACATTCAGTGGAGTAGCCAAGCAATGAAAGATTTTCCAGTTACGCAACAAAATCGATCGTCCTCTATTATTATTGAACTGATCCACTATCATATCAAATCGTGTTTGAAAAGTGATAGCTTTTCGAATTCTTACATGAATATCTATGCGTGGGCACGTGTAGGGATGTAATTGGGTCGGGTTTGAGATAGTTTTTACAAAACCTAACCCAATACCCTATAAGGTTCCCAAACCAGCATAATAGACCTTATAGGGCACCTGAATCTGATAAAGCTAATAATAATTTAACTATAACTATTTTATGTTTAAATTTATCTTTTAAAAAAAAACTTATTTTTTCTTCTTAAAATACATACCCATAATTTTCTATTTGTTTACTCATGGAAAATTTACTTTTATAAAATAATTCCTTCCAAATTCATTCTCTTTATTCTTAATTAGCTTAATATTGCAGTAGGTCATCATGATTAATCAAAATTAAATATTATTAAAAATGAATGATATATAAATTTAAAAAGGCATATACTGTTTATTAAATTGAAACTACAAATTAAAAAATTATATGTTATTTATTAAATTAAACTAGTATCTTAAATATATAAGCTTTAAATTAGTTTGAATTTTAATTTTGTTAATTGAAATAATTTAATAATATTTTTTCAAAGGATTCGGGTTCCTAACAGGTTTTATATCCATCCCAAATCGAACAAAAAGCCTTATAGGATTTAGTACAATGTCTAAAAACCTATCTCAACCTCTATAGGGTAATACCCTATAAGGTATATTATCAAGTTAGACGGATTAGGTACCTTATAGAAACTTGGCCAATTACATCCCTAAGCACATGTTGTGGTGGTGAGACGTAATGGTTGTTGCGTCCATACTTTGGCAAGTCGTATCAACCCACACCATCAAATCTCGATCGTTGGATTAAAGTGGCTGTGCATCCAACGGTTGAGGACTAGCGACTAATAGTTTCTTCATCATTACTTCTTTTCTCGATGGTTTCTTTAACATTTATAAATATCCCCTCTATCTGATTTTTGATTTTTCTCAAGTCCCTTTTACTATTTATCCCAGTTTTCCAAAATGAATTGTAAAAGGTTTTTGGGTCGTTTTGGGGTTATTTTTGAAAAAAAATGCGAGAAAAGGTCGGTTTGGAAACTTATTCCAGATCTAGGTAAGTGAAGGCGCTGTCCTACTCTAAAAGTGGCTATCACGCCTTTAGCGTGAAGGCACCGTCTCCAACGACGCCTTCACTAAAAAAAGAAAAGAAAAGAAAAGGTCAAAGGCGCCGTCTTAGACGATGCCTTCAGTGTTACACATTTTCCCCTCTCTTGTAATTGCAAATAATGCCCAAAATACAACAAAATGAAACCATAAACCAACTATACAGCAAAAATTCAACAAAATAAAATAACAAAGTAGACCACTACCACCACTTATGTTACTTCACAAATCATTCCGCTACTTAGTAAAAGGCAAACCCGATCAATCTCCTCACAAGTCAAACCTACAGAAAAAGCACTTACTAACAATACAACCTCTTGAATCCAATCCATTACTTAGTAGCAGCATACCCAACCAATCTAATATCCCAAAACTGCATAAATAATATTAAGTAAACAGACAAACTCCTTGAACTAATGTAGTAACTAGATTAGAATAAAAGTTGATTACATAAAGTGAATTAGAAGATACAATTGTGTTTAGACGAGAAACATTAAAAAATAGGAAAGGTACAACCCTATCATCTCCTAATGCTGCGTCGTAGACCCCCAGCAACCCTGGAGGCTATGGAACGTTGACCACATTGTGCCGGTACTACCTGTGGATCATCCTCCTGAATAGGCGATGCACTGAAATCTGGCAAAGGGACAAGTATAGCCTGGGTGGGTCTCCTAACTTGTGACAGCAACATGTCGAACACAAAATCGATGTACTGCAAAGGGAGGGTGCCACTCGTTTGCCGCATCATCAACTGCCCCAATAATACCGGTCCCTCTATCTGAAATGAGACATACAATCTCCTCTCCTCTATATCCTATGACCCATCGCTTCAATTTCCTCAAAAACCATGACCATGCATCTTTAGACTCAGATGGTGCCAGACAAAATGGTAAGGGTAATATGTTATTGTCTCCATCTACACCACATGTGTCACGCCCCGAGGGGTACTAAAACGTGGCAGTCCGCCGTACAATACTAAAGCCTAAGAATGACTACCTTAGTCACGCAAAGGCTTCCATATCATGTACAAGGCGTACATCGCAACCAAGGGAACGCATCGGAGTAGCGCAATTTATATTGATAATAAATAAGTAACAAGGCAAAGAGAATACTTATCATAGCATAAACATTTCAATTCTTAGGGCATATCTATTATCTTCAAATAAATATACATCACTATTCATATAAGTCATTATATGTAAAGACCCTTACAAATTACTTATCTTATGATTCTATTTCCTTCATAGAAGCTTAACCAATCCTTCCATGATATCTTCAATGTCATGATCCTCAATTTAAGCCATGGATATACCTGTTTCAACAAAATCTATAGGGGTATAAGCTACAACTAGCTTAGTGAGATATTCCTTTTCATTCGCACCACTTTTTCAAACAAGTTTATTTATTTAATCACACAAATGCTATGCATACAATGCAACAATCACATGATTACGCGAATATATATAGTCATCCGGAAACCATATATAGAACGGATTTACCCCTCCGTATCAAAGGTTAGGGAATCGGGGTTGAAGGTCCTCGACCTTCTACTGCTAGTCCCCAGGTCCTCACCCACAGCGTTCGGTTGGCTCGGCTCCGAACCTAGAGTCGCTTTCCCCGAGCGATTTGGATTCTCCAGGAAGGAACATGGCCCGTGGCACCGCACGATCACAGCCAATCCAACTCTACGCGTAGGAGTAGCAGCCTTCCGAAATAGATGTGACTCGATGGATGCTATGCGTGAACGTTTTATTGTTCTTAGGTCAAACCTTATTAAGGTTTATTAGGGGCGATCAATCAATTTAGCAACAATAAACAATCATACAAGTAAGTAAACAAAATTATTTAAACAAGCAGATCGAAGTTGCGATATTCTTAATTCTCAATTCACGCATAAACATAGAATCATATATATACGCATAATCCCGAAATCCCCAAATATATTCGTTTTTATCTTTTCTTAGTATACTAATGCTACTAACTTACAAGCACAAGCAAGGTAACGAAATTAGAAGGAATAACTCACTCGTCCATTTCGCTATCTTCTTAGTCGTAGTAATCCTCGGGTAGGGTATTCTCGTATCCTTCGTCACCTAGACAAAAGAAATACCCGGGATAAGTCTTTCATGAATTTCTATTCTTGGAGATTCTAAACTTTACTTAAAATCACGGTAAAATCGTATAAGAAGAAATTCCAACTTAAAATGGCAATAACTTGCTCATTTTAACTCGGAATTGCGCATATAATATATCGATTTCTACCTATTCGACGAGGGCTATCTATTTCTAAGGTTATATTCATCAAACGAGGTCGAAAAGGTGGCGATCAGAGGGGTGCAGTAGGTCTGCACGAATTTCCCCATTTCGCAAAACAAGTTCCAAATCCAAATCACACTTTATCCAAAAACTTTGATAGATACTTAGCTATCAATATACCTTGAAAAAAAAAATCCTTTAGATAATCATATAACTCATTCATCAAGTATGATTCATGGACGATATTAATTAATTTTATATGCCTTGATCATAATTTTAGAAATTTGGAAAACATGGTTTTAGTCTATCTTTGAAAATAGCCTTTTAGGTTTTTATATTAGTTTGGGATTTTTTACTCTTATATCTATCTAAGTATTTTCTTTGTCCAAGATTTTACTCCAAAAATCACTTCCGTTGTATATTAGCCTATGGTTTGAAAGTAGGCTCTTGAGTTGGTTTTCTAAGTTGAAAAACTTGCTTACTTTTTTCGAAAAAGAGTTTGTAAATTTCTTGAATGATTTTCTTGAGAAAGTTTTTGTAAAGATTAACCTAGTCATTCTAAGTTTTTCGAAACAAAATCTTTATCTTCATATTGCTTAAATTTTGAGGTAAGCCTTTTTGTTTCTACTATATTGAAATGTGAATTTCATACTTTAAATTCCTTTACTTTCTTAAATAATTTTGTAAGCTCTCCTTGGTTGTTTTTGAAAAGATACTTATTTTATCAAGTCATCTTTGAAATCCATTTTTTTTTTTGAAATTTTTTTTTCTTTGAAATGCCACGGTTTTATGTAAACTAGAAAATTGTTGCTTTTGTCAAAACTAGTTTCTTTAATTCTTAAACTCGTTTGGAAAACAAATCCTTTAACAACTTTGATGACTAAAAATCCTTTTCTTTAGTTTTTCAAAGAAATTCCTTTCTCTTGTAGCCAACTATTTTATTTTCAAAGTTGGTTTCATGAGTTTAGTTACCATGGTTTATTGTAATATCTTAACCATGAATCATTTAATTTATGAGCATAAGTAAATAAAATAAAAGAGAGATATAACAAGAACATATAGTAATATACATATATATCAAGTATTGGGAGATCTAAGCTCCGGACAAAGAATAAATTCCGTCCCCAAAATATAAATAAAAGCAAGAAAATAAAATATCAACATTGGGAAACCTTAGCTTCATCAAGGAATCCCGGTCAAGTATTAGAGCCTTAGCTTCATCAAGGCATCCCGGACTAAGAATGGACTAGTCCCAAAAGGTTAAAGAAAATAAAAAAGATTGTTTTGACTGATATGGACAAGTCAAAGACTAGAAAGACTAGTCTTAAAATACTAAGAAAGCAAGTAAATAATTGCATTCATAAAGTAAATAAATAACAAGATCAAAATATAAAACAATAATAAATGAGAAGGTAATAAATATGCATGAAGGAATTCCATGAACAAGAACCAAACATGATCTTAATGTGGTGTCTTTAGTTTTTCAACCTAAGAAACAACATCAAACCATAATAAGGTTACTTGACATGGGAAAAAAATGAAATATAGATTCTCATATTGCCTAAATGGGTAAGAAGTAAAGAAAAGTGCAAGGATCTTTCTTAAAGTTTTTGGTAGTGGTTAGAAATGAGGCTTGAAAAGACTTATTTTGGTAGAAGAAGAGAGTTTCTTCTTACAAGAAGAGAGTTCTTGTAAGAATATGGAGAGAGTGTTTTGGAGAGAATTTGCATAAATTCTCTACTTGAGAAAGGTGAAGAAATGAGAATGGGAGAGGTGATATTTATAGAAAGAGAGAGGAATTAAGAGTGATTTAAATAATTGAAAAAGAAAATAAAAAGAGAGGGAAGAGAGAGAGTGATTGGATGGCAACATGAAGGGGGAGAGAGAAAAGTACAATTATGATTAATTTTTGTGTAAGAGAATACAATTATGATTAATTTTTGCGTAAGAGAAGTGATATTTTGTAAGAAAGGTATGAGTAGATTTTTATGGGAAAAGAAAATGTGAATAGTGTGAATTATGTCATTTGTAGGAGTGATTAGATATAAAGTGGAGAGAGTGAATAGTAATGAATAGTAGAAAAGTATTATGACTAGTAAACTAGACAATTAAAGTACCGGTAGTAATAAAAATAAGCGTAATAATGCGATATCTGTAATTTTTAGCTACCGAAAAATTCTAAAACTGATATTTCGGAAATCCTTATATTTTTACGAGTCTATTGGTATAAACGGAATATTTTTAATATTCCGAGCTCTAGGACACGATTTTCGAGAACCGGTCCCGTTTGAGTCCTAAGGACACTCGAAATTCGCGAATCTAATATTTTTATGTTACCCTATATTATTACGAACTATTCTAGGCCATTAACTTAATTTCATTTTCTAGGGCTTGAGAACGAGGGATTGCCGGATCTTGAACACTAGGGTTCGTTATAGGCTTGTTGACTTTTAGGGTTCCGTTTTGATTTCTGATTTTGTTGAGATATTCGTAACATCGTATAATTTTCGAGTTTTGATCATTTTAGCTCGAAATTTATGTTTTATTTTATTTTATTTGTGATTATTTAATAATTTTTAGTTCTCGGAATCGTTTAACCGAGTCTAGGTTTATGAGTTGACTCAGTTTGACTTTTGTTGAAAATTTGGATTTTGTGATTCTAAAATTTTAGTAAAGGATTTAGGATTTTATCATCTCGTTGTTAAGCGGTACTTAGATCTATCGTTTCGATTCGCGTTTTAGGAATTAGGTAGATTATTTAATTTGCGTATGGACGTTGATTATACCGGTAATTGGACTTTATATTTTATTTCAAGGGTTCTTGTTTTTCTCGAGACTAAGAAATCTCGTTTTTGGTCTTATTTGGAATTAAGTTTTAACTATTTCCGGTGTTTGACTTGGTCTAAAATTAGGCTTTTATCTTGAATCGATTTTCGGAATTTAAATTTTGATACTTAGACTTCTAGGATTATTTTATAAGAATTATGAAAATTTTCAGGGTTTACAACATGCCACGAGCAACATGTGCTTGTATTTGCCATAAAAAAAATGTACCATCTACACAAATAACTGGCCTACAATGCTTGAAGGCCTCTATACATGGCCCAAAGCTCCAAAATACCCACTTGAAATATGCTTCATCTGGTTGTGATGATCTTGTCTAGCCCCATTCCACTATCGACCCCAGATTAGTTGACTTGATTGCATATAATAGCTTTGGGAGTTCATTATAAGATTTCACCCAATCACCATAAACCATTGCAATTGCATTTTTCTTACCTTGCCAAATTCTTCAACGGGAAAACATATACTCGTATACAACTAAGTAATGAGACTCGAGCTCCTTTGCCTTACAGTCTGGATTTTTCCAAACAAAGCTGATAATTTCTCGAGCTAAAATGTTCGAGTCTATTTGTGAATAGTCCTGCCCAAGTAAAGGATTCGTGCAAGAATGAGGGCCATCAAGCTTGGTAATTACAAACAATCCTTCTAGTTTTTTCAAATAAGCCCATATCCACCATGAACAACCTTGATCACTTTTGGTGCAATGAGCAGTCCATACAGTTTTCTTCGATTCATGAACACGGAAGTTGCAATGTTATGTGAAAAGATTTTACAGCTTCAATTAGGTCATCCTTTATTTTGAACATCATTCCCTTCACTAATTTTGGCTGTCACAGATATTAGCAGACATAGCATCCATTTCATCTTCAAATGTTACATGCCCATCACCGCCTCCACCTAGATTAAAATAAGGAATTGTATCTCTAACCGATGCTTGACTTGACATTACATCACATGGCCTTAAGCTAGGTGAGACATCCGAAGTTCCAATATTGCCTCTTTAAACTTCTTCTTCCACATCATTATCATTCTCTTCATCGACCTCATCTTCTATCGTATCACCGTTTTCATCTACATGATAGTAACCATCGAAAAACTCATCTTCTAACCCGATGGTAAACACTGGTGCCACTTCTTTTGCAACTCTATTCTCGAACTTTGACATTGTCTCATCCGCTGGCATTGGATCATATTGTTCACAATGCACTAGTGAAACTGGCACCACAACTTCATTCTGGAAAGGAACATTTGAACATGAACCATGCTGAAATTGCTGCACGCCTAACATGGTAGCCTGTTGTTCGTTCATGTAATCTCCACCACCGGCACCATTTAGAGGTGTGACCGCCCGATCACTGACTTTCACAAATATTTCCTGAATTAATCTAGCACCCAACTCAGCAGCAAGTGAAATCAGATCTTCAAGGCTGTCATCATCCACAATTGGCATTAACATGTAAACAACCCCATGACTCATATAATGTGCATGCCTATGTATTATCTCCACTTTGCTGTTACCAACATCCACACCAATCTTCCCACATATAATTTCCTTGAACTTTTCAAAACCGACATCCATCCTGACCTTCACTTTTCCAATGGGAGGCTTGTCATATTGTGGCCCATAACATACATTCACTATGTTCCCATGTGCATAAACAATGAACCTTACTTAGCTAGCAATTCCAAACCTAGCGACAACAAATTAAAATGTTACATCTCTTTTCTTACAATTTCAATTATAACAACATCTTCAATTTCTTCAACATGTAAAACAGCGTTCACTCAAATTCCATTAAACATCCCTATCGACAAACACAAGGCTTTAAACCAATTGTGGCATTTCACCAAATATCTTCTAATTATTAATATTATTTTATGACATACTTCATTCATGAACATGCACTCCATTCTATATTCCTACAATACCTTACAACTCAAAACCAACATCTACGACATATTAAATCGGACAAAATCACACTTTCACTGCCTCATTTTACATTAAATATAAAAATCCACAACTTTGAACCATATAGACATTTCACCGAACACCTTGTGCGCATGGAAACAATCTCAATGTCATCGTCATCGATCAACAAATGCAATATCCTAACAATCACTAACACTCCACACACTACTTCTACAACACTTCACAACTCAAAATCAACACCTACAACACATTGATTCACTCAAAATCACAAATTTCCTTAATTTCTCCATTTCTAATAATTTTTCCTCCAAATTTGCATAATAATGTAACAATGATAGCAAAAAAACCAAACAAAACACCTTACCTTAGTTCGAATGGTGAAAAATTTTCACCGGAGATGACTACGGATCCGTGGAGCAGCTCCTGGATGCGTTTTTTCTTTGTTTTTTTTGTGTGGGGGTGTGAGAGCTTTCCTCTCGGCTAGAAATTGGGGGGTTATATCCCCAGTGAAGGTGCTGTCTCATACTAAAGGCGCCGTCCAAATCCCCAGACAGCGCCTTCAACCTAACCCCCCACCTCACTTCTGGTATTATTTTCCAAACCCCTCTTCCCGTACTTTCTTCCACAAACAGCACCAGATCAACCCAAAAACCAATTGTAAAAGTTATAATTATTCTTGCACCGTGAGTGATCCTGCAAATGGCAGTACCTCTAAAGGGACTTCTCCCCTTCCAACGACATTAACCTTTACCCCAATTGCTTCGGAAATTATGGAATATAGGGACTAGAAAATACGACATTGCAATTGAAGACTATTCTAAATCTCTTCATGATAACAATGGTCTCTTTGTTATCATCGATTCCTTGCCCAAAGACCTGAATTTGGTTTAGAGCTTGGAGAAAGGCGATCGGGGTGATGCCTTTAACACCCCATTTGATTTGAGCGTCAGCAAGGTACCGAACAGCTATCATAGAGAGGTATCTAAGAATGACTTACATGCAGTGCATGAGCAATTGTTTGCAAAGGCTCCGAGTGATTACACCATTACTGTACCTAACTCGAATGACCGGGTGACATTGGTCTATGGCACTAGGCTTAGCATATATTCAAAGTGCATGGAGTTTGGTTTGCATTTTATCGTTATCGGGTTTTTAGGAGGAGGTATTGGTTCATTTCAATTGGAGTCTGAGTTAACTAATGCCAAATTCGTAGGGCTATTAATTACCTTCAAAGCTTTATGCATTTGATTGCATTGGACTCCCTCTCCTCAATTGCTCTCGTATTTCTTTACCATCAACGGTCACAATGATGAGTAGGTTTAATAGCAATAGAGAAGGAAGTTACCATTGTTGACCAGATTTGATTTGTCTGTTAAGAATTGAAAGCAAAACTTCGTTATAGTGGAGCTGAAGCATGATGCTCCTTTCATAACACATTGCTTCAAGTGGTCACCCATAGATGGCCTTGCTTTCAAATGATCAAAAGACGATTTATTGAATTGAAGGCCTTTATGAAGTGGCGTCATTCTGTGGAGGCCAACTGTTAGGGGCACGCTTGTCTTTTTACCTCAAGCAAACCCTAAAATATCAATTCTCTCGTTTCTTTTCTCTCTTGCCTCACTCTGGTAAGAACCACGAAACCCTAACTCTCTCTGTTTTCTTATTTTGTTCTGATGAACTATGAGTTCCTCTGTTTGTTTCACTAATGGTTTATTTGTATGTTAGGTTTTGATCTTGTTCGAGCTAGATCAAGCTCCTGTACCTAAGGCACCAAAGTTCTGGGGAAAATCTCATACCCCTCTGAGTATCTCGATCTTTTATTTATACTTTTTGTTTTGTACAATCTGTTTACAGCCTGTTTTCTTTACATGCAAGAGTAACTATTTGTTGTTACAGCCTGTTTTCTTTACATGCAAGAGTAACTACTTATTATGCTGTTGAGATCTAGTTCCATTCTGTTTAGATCTAAACTATTCTGTTTGAGATCCATACTAGACTTAGTAAGATCTATGCTATTCCAACTGTATTTGTAATTGAAAATCAGTCATGTGTAATAGTCTGTCATCCAAGTTGGCTTTGTATTGATCCGATGTGGTTTGTCCGTAACAAGGTTCCCTTGTTCTGGAAACACGACCTTATCCTTAAGGTCGAAATCCGCATAAATCTTGCGAAATTCAGTCCAATCTTCCCATGTAGAATCTTCAGTCGGTAAACCCTTCCACTGGACTAGTACTTGAGGAATAGAGGCACTATTCTGAACCAGTAGCGTAAACTTAAGATAGTTAAAGGTTGGAGTAGTGGACTCGAGTTATAAGACTCGTGTGTAACTCCAGAGGTTGAAGATCAGTACCATGTGCTGGTTTCAACAAAGAAACATGAAAGACCCTATGAATTTTAGAATAGGATGGTAAATCCAATTCATATGCACATTGGCCAACCCGCTTGAGTATAGTAAATGGCCATAATACCGTTTAGACAGTTTATGGCTTTATGAAAAGCCAATGATAACTGTCGATATGGTTGAAGGCGAACATACACTTGATCTCCCACATGATAAACCACATCAGATCGATGCTTGTCAGCTAAACTTTTCATTTTAGCTTGAGCATGCTGCAAATTAGCATGTAAAGTCTTAAGGGCTTGATCCCTAGAAGACAATTCTTCATCCACACTGCTACTAATGAGGATCCCCCAAGTAGGACTGTAAAACAGGGGGTTCTCTTCCATACACTATCTGAAATGGAGTCATGCCAGCCCCTTCATGATAAGAAGTGTTATAGGCATATTCTGCCTAAGGTAAAAACAGAAACCACCACTCTGGATAATCCATAACAAAACATTTGAGATATTGTTGAATAGTTCTATTCAACACTTCAGTCTGACCATCGGACTGTGGATGATAAGCTGAACTCATATTGAGTTTTGTTCCACTTAAATGAAATAATTCTTTCCAAAAATGACTGAGAAAAATAGAATCTCTATTAGAAACAATGGTTTTGGAAATCCATGAAGTTTGACAACCATTGTAAAAAATAAGTTTCCAACTTTAATAGCTGTGAAATGACTATCCAATGCCCCCAAATGGCAATATTTGGATAATCGATCCACTACTACGAATATTACTGAATAGCCCTTAGAGTTTGGAAGATGTGTAATGAAATCCATCGCAATATCTTCCCAAATTCTAGTAGGAATCGGAAGTGGGGCTAACAATCCAGTTGGTGCAGTAGTCACATATTTAATCTGTTGATAGATGTTACAAGTACGAACATAATCTTCAATCTGTGACCTCATCTTAATCCAATAAAACTGGCTGGCTATTCGTTTGAATGTCTTAGTCACTCCAAAATGCCCTGCCATTGGAGAACCATGAAATTCCTCCAAAATTTTTGGAATCAACATAGATTCAGGCACAAAAAATAAACGAGTACCATAATATAATAAGCCATGTCTCCATTCAATCTTCTGCTTGGAAACCTGTCCTAGTTGTAACTGAGAAATCAACTGTTGAAAAACTGGCAATGTCTGATACTCTCTTTTAAGATCCTCAACAAAAGTGAAAATGGGCATAGAAAATGCCAATAAAGAGGCATCACTGTACTGTTTAGATAAGCCATTAGCCAACACATTCTCCACTCCTTTCTTATAGACTATTTCATAGTCATAACCCAACAATTTGGTTACATAACGTAGCTGTTCAGGAATCTGAATCACTTGAGAAAGGAGTTCCTTCAGACTATGATGATAAGTTCGAATTTGAAAATGGTTGCCCAACAAATATTGTCTCCATTTTCTGACTGATTTAACTACTGCATACAATTCTCTTATATAAGTAGAAGCTTTCCTTAAGTGATTAGGAAGTTTCTTACTGAAATATGCAATTGGATGAGAATGTTGTAACAGCACTGCTCCAATACCCACCCCTGAGGCATCCGTTTCAACCACAAATGGTTGAGTGAAACTGGCAATGCCAAACAGGAGCATTAATCAAAGCCTCTCTAAGCTGAGAAAAAGCTTGATCAGCCTTGTCTGACCAATGAAACCCATCAGACTTCAACAAATCGGTTAAGGGACCAGCAATGGTAGTATAACCCTTAATGAACTTCCTATAATAACCCGAAAGACCCAAAAATGCCCTTAACTGCTTCACATTCACAGGAGTGCCCCACTTGGCTACTGTGTCCACTTTAGAGGGATCTGGTTTGAGTTCATTAAAAGAAACCACATGTCCCAAATACTCAATAGTAGTTTGGGCGAAAGAACACTTCCTCTTCTTCAAGTAAAAATGATTATCTAATAAAGTTTGTAAGACCAATGTCAAATGCTGCAAATGGTCTTCCATGTTGCTGCTATAAATCAAAATATCATCATAGAAAATAATCCAAACTTCCTCAAATAAGACTGAAACATAGTATTCATGATGGATTGAAAAGTGGAAGGGGCATTGCTTAAGCCAAAAGGCATTATAAGAAATTCATAATGCCCTTGGTGAGTCCTGAAAGCTGTTTTTTTCCACTTCCTTAGGATCCATTCGAATCTGATGATACCCTGCCCTAAGATTCAATTTGGAAAAGAAACAGGCATCCCTAAGTTCATCAATCAATTCATCAATAGTGGGAATAGGGAAATTATCCCTAACAGTGACTTGATTTAATGCACGATAGTCCACACAAAATCGCCAGCTCTCATCTTTCTTTTTTACCAGTAAAACTGGTGATGAAAAGGCACTAGTACTTCGTTGAATAACTCCCTGAGCTAACATATCCTCCACCTGTCTCTCTATCTCAGTTTTCTGAAAATGTGGGTAATGGTAGGGTTTGACATTGACTAGAGAAGTGTTAGGAAATAGATGAATCTGATGTTGAATAGTGTGAAGGGGTGGCAATGATGATGGTGCCTCAAATATAGAAGAAAATCTGCCCAACAATGCTTTAACAGCAGAGTTGTTGGTGGTATTCGTTGATGTTTCCTTATCCACTTTTTGAGCCACCAAATGATAACAAGTAGCAATGGCATCTGTATAAACCAATCGGCGCAATTGATGATGTGATATTTCTTCAGTCAAGTCAAACTTATCACCCACTAACATAACGGTTTTCCCCTTCGAGAAAAATTCCATGGTAAGCCTGGAATAATCCATAGTCATTGGACCCAACTTATTTAACCATTGAATACCTAAAACCACTTTAGCACCCTGGATGGGAAGAACATAAAAAGAATCTTGGAAAGTCCAAGAGTGAATAGAAACATTGACATCAGAACATATCCCTTCACAATGCATTGTGGAACCATTACCAATCATTACTGAAAATTGGGATGCTGGTTGTACAATCAATCCCAAATGATGAACCAATCTTGCTTGCACAAAATTGTGCGTGCTGCCTGTGTCAACCAATCTCAACACCTCATGGCTATTGAGATATCCCTTGAACTTCAAGGTACATGGTTTAGAAGTGCTTGATAAAGCATGATAACTGATAGAACCTGTCTCTAAATCGTCATGGTTCATATCAGATTCCTGTGCAATACCCTCAAAATCCTCATCAATATCATGTAACAATAAAAGAAATTTAGATTTGCATTTATGATTGCGATGATATTTTTCATCGCAATGATAACAAAGGCCCTGTTCACATCTAGCTAACATTTCTGCAGGTGTCAGTCGTTTAATTGGAATGGTCAGTTTTTGTGTATGCGGGTTATGATTAGGATTGGCAGAAGTGTTTGGGGTACTAGAAACATTGGTAGAAGGAGAAGTGTATGGTTTAGAAAATTGTAAAGGAGATAAGTGTTTAGAAAGAGGAGGTGATGTGTATGGTTTGTGAAAATAAAATTGGTCATTATGTTTACTTTCATGCATTTTGGCAAGCCAAATAGCATGCATCAAAGTAAGGGGTCGGGCAATCTGAACTTCTCGTTTTATATAGGGTTTAAGACCCGATACAAAACAACTGAGAAGAAAGGATTCAGGTAAACCAATAACTCGATTAGATAAAGATTCAAATTGGGTTTGATATTCATCAACAGATCGAACTTGAATAAGTTTGGAAAGGGTACCTTGAATATCTTCGTATTCCGATGGGCCAAAATGAACTTCAATGGACTTCTTGAAATTAATCCATGAAATGAGTTGTTTATTGTTGTACATCCATTTGTACCAATCGAACGCACGTTCTTCCATTGCAAAAGAAGCAATGGTGATCCTCTGTTCATCCGGAATGGCATGAAATTCAAAGAACTGATTGGCTTTGAAAATCCACCCTAAAGCATCAAGCCCAGTAAATTTAGGAATTTCCAATTTTATTCCTTTCAGCAAGTTTTCGGCCATACTACCCCTATGAGAAAATGATGCACTCGAATGTTGATCTATAGAATGATTTGATGCTGGGTTCTGATTCTGACTTAAATTCTTGGAAAGTTCCCCAAATTTCTTGTCCATTTCAATCCATAAAGCCTGTAACAAAGAAGTCTGCAAATTATTGGCCAATTCAGCAAAGTTATCTTCCATCGTTCCTGCTCTAGTAGAAGGAGTCAAGGAACGAGAGCACCAATTTGTTAGGGGCACGCTTATCTTTTTACCTCAAGCAAACCCTAAAATACAAATTCTCTCATTTCTTTTCTCTCTTGCCTCACTCTGGTAAGAATCACGAAACCCTAACTCTCTCTGTTTTCTTATTTTGTTCTGATGAACTATGAGTTCCTCTGTTTGTTTCACTAATGGTTTATTTGTATGTTAGGTTTTGATCTTGTTCGAGCTAGATCAAGCTCCTGTACCTAAGGCACCAAAGTTCTGGGGAAAATCTCATACCCCTCTGAGTATCTCGATCTTTTATTTATACTTTTTGTTTTGTACAATCTGTTTACAGCCTGTTTTCTTTACATGCAAGAGTAACTACTTATTATGCTGTTGAGATCTAGTTCCATTCTGTTTAGATCTAAACTATTCTGTTTGAGATCCATACTAGACTTAGTAAGATCTATGCTATTCCAACTGTATTTGTAATTGAAAATCAGTCATGTGTAATAGTCTGTCATCCAAGTTGGCTTTGTCTTGATCCGATGTGGTCTGTCTGTAACACCAACCTTTTAGATGCCAAGAGGGTTGTTCGGATGAAAGGATAACTCCATAGGAAGAAATAGAAGAAATGTATATCTATAGGATTTGGAGTGGGGTCCTTGTTTTGTACTCAGGCTTTCTTTGAGGAAAGGGAGAGGGAAAGGGAGGATCGAGGTGTGACCGGGGTGATCTTATTCTGGGCATTCGGGGTTGAGGACCTACTGTTTGGGGGCAGTGACTCGGGATGTACTTGTCATGGGTTTGACCATCATGATTCTTTAGAATTTGAAGATTGATCATTCTTTTTCGTTAGTGGTATTTAGAAGAAGTATTGGCAAAGTTAAAGCATTGGACATCTCATGTCTTTTTAGTCCAAAGCTAACGTAGATAAACGTGAGCAAAAAGGCTCCACCTACTGCTGCGAGTAGAAAGGAAGAGGTATAGGTTAGACACTCTATTCACATAGACTCTGTTGCTTGTAAGGGGAAAGTTGTCTAGGGGGTTCCCGCTGCTAGGTGCATTACGGCCAAAAAGAGGGCAAACACCGAGCAAGCTGATTTTGATTAGCTTTAGACCCTTGCTAAGAGGCCTCGTCAGGAAGAGAGTGTGACTTCCAATGTTCCCTTGTCAGGTGGTGGGCCTCCTTTGATTGGTGGAGATGACTGGAGAAGTGCTCGTATGGCTGTTGGAATGGTTAGTCATTCAAGTTCTAGTAGACAAGTGGACAACCTTGTTGAAGTGGACTTAGAGGGGCACCATAAGGCATATGTGCTGATGCTGGTGATATTCGAGGGGACATCCGGGAAATTAGGTGCTCTTCCTATGATTCCCAAATTGCAAGGATCTCCATCTTAGGTGGAGTTGATGTAGAAAGGTTGACATCTGTTTCCTTTAGGAATGCCGAATGAAACTGTTGATCGGCTTGGTGACATTCCTTATGTAAATGTCATTCTATTATTTGGTTTGCCTGCCGCTTATATGCTTTTAGGCTATCTCTTCCCTTTCTTGTAAAGGATATTGCTAAAGTTGTTCTCTGTGGTAGGAGTTTACAGCAGGAGAAGAACAACTTGAGGTCCAACTACAAGCATCTCATGGAGGTTGGTTTAATTCCCATCATAAACTAGTTTTTCATTAATAAGAGCGAGGATTATCATGTGCTTTATTTCGAGTTGAAGGTTAATGTTGCGATTCTTAAGCAGTGGCTCCAAACGAAGTAGAGGCAGGCTAGCTGTTATAAGGAGGAGAAATTGGCTGCCAAAATGAGGGTCAATGAGCAGTTGACACAATTACGAGATTATGAGAATTTCATTCAAACAAAATTTCATCAGTTGGACAATGAGTAGCATGAGCTTTGTAAGGATAATTAGGAGCTTCGAGTTAAAGTCAGTTAGTTGAAGCAACTTTTGGATGGAAGTTAAAGGGAGTTGCAACAGACCCGAAAGAATTTCCATGTCTGTGAGATTGAGCTGTTGCTGTAAACACACGAGCTATAGTCCTAGGCAGATCGAGCTAGACTGGATTTCCAAAAGACTTTTGAGGATCTAGAGAGGGAAAAGGAAGCGGATGACTTTTTTTAACTGCACGAAGGCCTTAAAGTCAAAGATCGCCACTTTTAGTGTTGAAGAATGAGGGTTCACCCTTTAAGAGTATTTTGGGAATCAAGCCTGGGTGGAGAAGCTAAATGTTGAGCATGGGGCATGGGGCGATTGGTGAGGTCATTTGGTATATCCATGAGCAGTGTACTTACAACAGTATTGGTTAAGGGAACTTTCATACACATCTCCATGGTGAGGGACAACTTACGAAGGACAACTTACGGAGGATGAGAGTCAGGAAGAAGATGAGAACACAGGTCATGGTAAGGGCAAGTTGGGTGATCCAAATGTTGTAGGACTGACTAGAGATAGTCAGGGAACTAAGTTGGGCATGATGGCATCTGATGACGGTCTAGAAGGGCAATGTAAAGAGATTAGGGCAAGGACCCAACAATCTTTTGATGGTCAGGCTGCTGCTACTATAGAAGCGGAGGAAGATAGCAAGCCTGCTTTGCTGGGTGAAGCAATAACGGACCCGGTTAATCCCTTCAGTGGTGTTATGAGTGAGGGTTACTAGTTCCTTCGACTCCCTCAGAAGTGAGTTGGTGGAGGTCAGCCTACTTGTTGCAAAGTTGAATGGGACTCTTAGGGGTGATTAGGACGTGTTTGAGATGTGCATATCTCTTTTCTTCTCTATTCGATTTGTATTCATTTCACCTTCTTTTTGTAATTCTCTGGTCAGTATGTCGATCATGTCGGTAAAGACAGCTTCGTATAAAAAGCATGTTCTATTTCCTTTTGATCTCTTGCAATCTTGCTTTGGTTTATCAAACTTTCACTTTAGATAATCATCTTGGTTTAATTGGGATAGAGTAGATGTGACTATTCTATTTATATAGGAACTTATGCGCGTCGTTTCAACGATATTAGTGTTGTATACTCTATTGGTCGTAGGATTCATGCGTAATCTCCAAATGATATTTTTTATTAGCCGCTAGATCATTCGTTGTTCTAATCTTGACAACTATGGTATTCCCAAGATTTGGTTGGATCTACTCCATCATTATCCTTATCTCACTTGTCTTATCAATAAAAGCATATCATATTCTGCAATTGTTATTTGCAAGCTCTTTTTCTTAACGTCCCTTTTCCTGCACATAGAGATAGTAACAATTTGTCATGAATCTTTGATTTCATGTTTAGCTCGAGAGGTCAAGCCCTTGGTGGTCTCTGATGTTGTATTGTCTTTGGGTAGCTTAGAGTTTTCCTAAAGGATTTGTGTTTAAAGCAGTGTTTGTTCGTCCCATGTTGCAAGAATCTTACGGATGCCATTAATCTTATTATTTATGGTTATAAGGAATTCGTAACAAAGTGAAGGTATGGCTATGCTTGAGTTGCTTGGGGAAGCAGGTTGTTTCCTTGCTAGTTCACGTATCCTCTCTTCTCCTTTGGGGATGGCTTCAGTTTAAAAGCCCTCTCTTTTTCTCCTCATTTTCTAGTTATGCCCTTACCATGATGGAGTAGTGAAGGGGATCAATCGGAGTGTTCTTGTCTTAAAAGGAGTTGGTTGCATGGTGAGTCAGAACGACCGTCTTTAACAATTCTCTGATCATCCACTTCGGTTGGGCTCTTTTCTATATGGGTGCTTAATGCAGCTCAACACTTTGTTGTTGTGTTTCTTTGGTATGTTAGATTAGGTATATTGGCACGACAAAGGCTTTAAATAGCATGGGTTTCTCCCAATTAGTATGCTTTTTACAATTTGAATCCATTCGACACGTTACGTGACCCCGGTAAAGTTTAAAGGCGAGGTTAAATGGAGGGTAGATTTCTCCCATTTGCTGATGGGAATCGTATGTCTTAGTAGTTCCGATCAACAACACCATCTTAGAGACAATACTTGGGCAGCGTTTCTAGACTTCCATTTTGTAATGCTTGGTAGGAATTCCAATTGAAACTTTCTTGATCGAGATGCTAATAAAAAATATTGTACTATTCTATCTCGTTGATGAATATTTATTTATTCCTTATTTGGTTGCATTTTTTCTCTTTATTCCTTATTGAAGCTTTTTGAATTATTTTATTTTTTTTCCAATCACTCAATGTTTGCCTTTCTTGTATGGAAAAGAATAGGTGAAGAGACTTAGGAGTATTTTAAGACACGAGCAATAAGCTTAAGCCTTAGCAAAATGGTCCCTAGAGTTACGGCTCGTTTGGTCAAGCACCTTGATGCGAGACTCGTAAAAATTTAAGACGTGAGTGTTGAGCATATGTAGCTCGATAGGACGGTCCTTAGAGTTATAGTTCATTTAGTTGAGCATTCTCACATGGGACTTAGTAAGATTTGAAGATGCAAGCCTTGATTATAAGTGGCTTGTTGAGATGAACCCTAAAGTCATGGCTCGTTTGATTGAGTATTCTCACATGGGACTTAATACGATTTGGGGACGCGAGTGCTAGACGCAAGCAACTCGGTTGATTGATCCCTAAAGTTATGGCCCGTTCAATCAAGCACTCCCATATGGGACTTAGTAGAGTTTTAGGATGCTAGTATTGAATGTAAGTAAGTTGGTCAAATGGTCTCTAGGGCTATGGCCCATTCGATTAAGCTCTCTTACATGGGACTTAGTAGGATTTCAAGACGTAAGTAGGATTATGGTCCATTCGGTCGAGCGCTCCTACATGGGACTTAGTAGGATTTTAGGACATGTTTGTTAAACGTAAGCAACTCGGTCAGATGGTCCTTGTGGTTTTAGCTCATTTGCTCAAGTGCTCCCACATGAGACTTTATAAGATTTTAACTTTATAAAGAGAACCATTGCCTGATGTGAGATAACATATCTTTTATAGAAAGATTGTAGGCTTGAAATTAACATAAAGAAAGAAAGTAGTTACGTATAGACATAATTCTAAGCAGAGTACTTTCTCAACCTATCGACCTTCTAGTTCTTGGAATTGATTGCCCATCAAATCATGCTGGGCGGCAAGCACCGTTACCTAAATTCTCAATGATTTGGATTGGGTCTTCCCAAGTGAAGGCTAGTTTTCCTTAACCTTCTCTGGCTCATGTGTTAGCTAGTTTTTAGCATACCAGGTCACCTGAGTGGAACTCCATGGATTTGACTTTTTTTCCATAATATTGTATAACTCTCAATTAACATGCCATAAGCCTTTGTGTCTCTCCATCATGAACCTCCTAGACGATATCAAGATTAGCTCATAACTTGATTTCATTCACTGTTGGTTAGGATTCTTGGGTCCTAACAGTTAGGAGCTCTAACTCGACTGCATGCACTACCTCTATACTGAATGCTAATATATAAGGTGTTTCTCTTTTGGCCATCCTGTGTATGGTTTTGTATCCCCAAAGGATGTTGGGCAAATATTCTACCCATCTGAAGTTGTCTCAATTGACCATCTTTTTTAGGCTTGTAACGATCATCCAGTTAATTACTTTGACCTAGCCATTAGTTTAAGGATAGGGACAAAAATGTACCTTATCTTAATATAGAGGTGTTGATCGACTTCTTTAAAATGGTCATTGTCAAGCTAAGTGCTATTGTCAGTGATTAGAACTCTTGAAACTCCAAATTGACGCAGAATATAGTTGGTCATGAAGGACTCTATGCATTTTTCGGTCATATTAGGAACAACTGATGCTTTTGCCCATTTTGTGAAGTAGTCGACTGCTACTATGATGAACTTTTTCTGACCAGTGGTTTTAGGGAGGGGTCTAAGTATGTTTATACCCCATTGGGCAAACGGTTAGAGACTGGTTTGTGTTTGAAGATAGTTGCTTGAGGTAGGAGTATGCAAAAAAATCGAATGTTTAGGATAACAGGTCGGTTTTGGTTTAGGATTAATATTTTTAATTTTTTCGGTTTCGGTTTCGGTTTTTGGATTTTAGAAACCGATGGATTTGGTTAACCGATCAATGTATATAATTTATACTATACACATATAATTATTTTTTTAGTGTTATCAATTTGAATTATGTTAAAATGAATTATTTAGATAAGAAGAAACAAATGTATATATGTTTGAAAATTGGAATGGTGGTGTTTGATTGATATTTTGTACTGAGCTCGATTGATCAAGGTTGATAAGAACACATGAGTAAAAGACTATTATGATGATTATCTTGATGGCACCAATATATATTAATAACTATTTTATATGTCTTACATTCTTAATTTATAGTTTTTAATATAATTATACAAAAAAAAATACTCTAATTTTTTTACGGTCATATTGAAAAATATAGTTAACTGCAAAATTTACACAGCCATTATGTTAAATGGTTAAAAATAAAAAACAGAAAAAAACGGTTAACCATTAAGACGATTAACCGTTCATAATGGATCGGTTTAGGATCGGGATATTGAAAATCCAATTATTACGGTTAGGATAAAAAATAGGGCTATTGACCGATTAACTGAACCGTGAACACCCCTAGCTTGAAGCATGGGCTACTGGGGTGTGCTTTTGGCATTCGTTACATTTTTTGGCCAGTTCGGATGTGACATGTTTCATAGTGGGTCAATGATAGGCTAGGTGAAGTGCTTTCACACAGAGCGTATAGTCGGCTATGCGGTTGTTGTACTCACCCGACTGTAATTCTTCTAGGATGGGGAAGACTTTCTTTGGTTAGAGGCATATGTGGAGAGGCATGTTGTGACGCCTTCGATACAAAACATCTTTTATCATTGTAAAGTCAGTTGTTCGATACATTAACTTTCTTATTGCCTTTTTGTCATCCTAAAGGATACCATTATATAGGTATTCCTTTATAGGATCCATCCAACAGGGTTATGTTCCCCTCCTCCCCCCCCCCCCCCCCCCCCGTCGTGCGAGTTCAAGGACTTCTTGATGTTTCTTTGCCGATAGTGCATTAGGGGAGATATTCCATGAATATTTCCTCATCCATTGAGTCAACGTTCAGTAGGCTGTTAGTAGCAAACTTGGAGAGTCTGTTAGCTTTTGCGTTTTCCACTCGAGGAATCTTGTGAATACTCTAGGTGGAGATGTTTGTGAATAACAATCGGGCGATTTTTAGGTATTTCACCATGGTGTCTCCTTTAGTTTCGTGTTCTCCCTTGACTTGCTAAACAACAAGCTAAGAATTGAAGAAGAATACTTTAACTCCATATATGAGTTTTAGCTTAGCTATGAGTGCCTCATACTTCGCCTCATTATTGCTAGCACGGAAGATGGATTCAAGGGCAAAGCAGATCTTTACATTATATGGTCCTTAGAGGATTATATAAGCTCCACATCTTTTTTGGTTCAAGGACCTATCAACATAAAGGTTCCATTCTAGTGCTCCTTCTCTAAGCGGCTTGTTTGGAGGCCTTAAGTAGCTAGCTACAGAGTCAGCCACTACTTGGGCTTTGATGGCCACATGAGCTTTGAGTTGGACCCTATATGCACTGAGCTTTAGTGCATATTTCATCATTTAGCCAGGGGTATCAAGTTTGTAGAGGATGCTGGAAAGGGGTTAATCGGTCAGGACTTTAATTTGGTATGCTTTAAAGTATGACCTGATCCTTCTAGCTAAAATGACCAAGGCTAAAGCAAATTTCTGAACCTTAGAATATCTCTCCTTTAGGCCTTGGAGGATATGACTAATATAGTATATCGGTTCGTGCTCACAACCTTCTGCCATAATAAGATATGACCTTATTGTTAATGGTTGGGCATAGGTATGGTTCTTCCCTTGGGATGATGTTTAGTTAGAATATGCAAAGCGGTGAGTAGTTCCTTCAATCTTGTAAACGTTTTCTCACATTCTTTGATCCATTGGAAATTTGTTATATTCTTTCAAAAAGTTCAAAAGAGATCACAACGTTTAACGATTAAGTTCATTTTAGGTCTCAACATTTTTGAATGGTTCAAAAAGAGGTCATAATGTTTAGAGAATTATTTAATTAAAACTCAAAAACCCTTTTTTTAGAGCCCTATCGCCATGTATTAATAGGAAAAATATTTAAATAAATCTTAGAAGACACTTTTCCAAACATTGTGATCTCTTTTGAACTTTTTAAAATGTTACGACCTAAAATGAATTTACCCATAAACGTTGTGACCTTCTGATATAATTTACCCTTGTGTCTAATCTACTCTTTGAAGACTATGATAACTAGATACATGCTCCAGCATTTTTTAAGCTAAAAGGCATCACTTTATAATAGTAAGCGTCGAAATTTGTGACAAAGGATGCGTACACTTGATCTTTAAGATGCATCATGATCTGATTGTTGCTAAGGAAAGCATCCATAAAGGTTAGCTAGGCATGTCTGGACGTAGAGTCGGCTAACCGATCTATCTTGGGAAGGAGGAAACAGTCTTTAGGGCATGTGATATGGATTGGAGAATCCACGTATTTTACCAATCTAACGATATAGTGCAATATATCTGTAATATATTTTTAAGTTTTATGATTTATATTGAAATACCCCAAATATTCACCAAGATTAGAAATTGAGTTTAGATAGATTAAATAGATGAAATGAATTATAGGATTTAATTAGACAAGTTGGCTTAATTTAATTAGCTAATAATTAAGTTGGTTTTGAGATTTGAAATTCCTCAAATCCTTAGACATGTTCTAAAAATGTTTAGAGGATTTCTAAACATTCAATTTAGACCAAAAATACTAATTCCTAAATCTCAGTGAAATTTGAGTTCATTTGCTTGAATAAAAATATCAGTTCTTGAACCCGAACTCAAATTAAATATCTTTGTATCCAAATTAAATTCCTAAATTAAGTTCTTATTTTAAGATCTTAATTTATAACCTATCGGTTCAGAAATTATCTTTTAAATACTTCTGAAACTATAGATATTGATCTGATAGTTCTAAACCTATACCTTATTTCTATTTTATATTAATTTAGCTTTGTCTTTTCTTTTTTTTATTTCCTGCTGCCTCTCCTTCCTTCATTTTTCGTTTTCTTCTCTTCCTTTTTTCTTTCTTTCTTTCTTTCTTTCTTTCTTCTTCTTCTTCTTTCTTTCTCTCAAATTCAACTTGAATCTCAAGATCAAAGCCAACTAGAAGATAAATCAAAGCTAGGAGATGAACTAGATGGAGGAAACCGAGCTAGAGGAGGAAGTTTCAACTTGTGTTCTTTTCTAAAAGCTAAGTTATCTATTTCTATTTATCTTTGTTTTTACTTGTTATTTACATTTCTAATTGATGATTGATGTTGAATTGGGTTGGAAGTGCTGTTTACATTTGTATTTGTTAGTTTAATGTTTGATGGAAGTGGGAATTGGTGAAGAAGAGGATGAATAGTGAGTTGGAGTTTATTGAATTGAATTGAAGTTTGATTGTTGTTTGAAGTTGTGGGAAGAGATTTGAAGTGTTGGAAGTTGTTATTATAGTTTATTTAATGTTGGAATTGATATAGGAAGCTTAGGAAATGATTTGAAGAAGTTTTGATAAAGAAAAGTGTGAAAAACATGTTTTCGTAACCCCTGTTCTGTCTTCAACGCCGGCTCCTGGAGCTTCTACGCGGCCGGCTTTGAGGCGGCCTTGAAGGGAACAGAATGCATTTTCTTAAAGCTGTCTCCAACGCTGCCAGCTTTGAACCTTTACGCTGCCGGCTTTGAAATTTACGCCGCCGGCTTTGAAGTGCCGGTGTTCGTTTTACTAAATGCCCTGTTTCGCAGCCTCTTCGTATTTTGGCCATAATTTTTCATACGACCTCCGATTGAGGTGATTCAAGTTGCTATAAAAAGCTTAAAAAGAGATCTACAACTTTATGTTTTGAGTTTTTACAAATTCGAAACGTATCGATGCTTAAATTTTGATTCTTTCCGGTTATGTTTTCTAAACAAAATAAAAACTTGTTTTTGATTTCTAAATGTTATTGTTAAGTGTAAATGGATCTTTTTGAGTTAAAATGAGATAGCTAAGTGATGTTTGATGTGTTATGTTGATAGATTGATTTAATTAAGCATGATTTGGATAGATTTATAAATTCAACAAATAATTGAATTTCTAGAGTATTAAACTAAAAGTAGTTATGTTTATATATAATTTTCATTGCTTGATTCATGATGTTGTGATGACTTAGTGGAACTAAATGATCTTGGTAAGTATATAAATGATGAGTTATGTATTTATATGAATTTTATTTGAATTTCCTTCATGCTAAGTTTAAGATTTGTTTATTATTTGTTCTTATGATTAGTTATTGAACTTAAATGAACTTAGTTAACAAACTTAAGTTCAACTTGATTAAATAGACTTGAATGAGTTAAAATGAATTAGATTGAGTTAGTTTACTATTTGACTAGTTTTGAACTAAATGATTAAGGTTAATTAATTTAGCTAAGTTTAAGTCAAGGTGAGTTCAAGTTGACATAGATTCCACATGTATAATGAATTAGTAATGAATCTAAGTTCAAATTGACTAAATGAGCTTGAATTAACTAAAAGGAATTAGATTATTTAAGTTAATCAACTTGAACTAGTTTTAGATTAAATGATTACTTCTAATGAGTTTGACTTAATGAACTCAATTAAACTAAAATGAACTAGATTTCTTAAGCTTAATCCACTTGGCTTGGCTTTTGAATTAAATGGCTAAGGTTAATCAATTTGACTTGGTAAATGGCTTAAATGACTAATTCTAATCAATTTGACTAAGGTTAAGCTAAAATGGGTTAGTAACAAATAATAGAGTTAAATGAATGAATTAGTATGATCTTTGAATAATATGGGAATATGTTGTTTCAAATGTTTATTTGCTTCGAATATGAATGCTTCTATGTATGAATGCTTTGTATATGCTATGCTTTGTGGATAAGAAACCATAATTAAAGTGAAAAGAATTACTTTGACAGACAAAGGAGAACTGTCCATATTTTGGCGGGGCGATATTCGCAGCCATAGTGGGGTTCCACATTAGTGTCTGATCAAATAGGAGTTAATAAAATGAGTTAGAGATTAGTAAATAATTGATATAAGTTCTTGTATGAATTTGATGAAGTGGATGATTAGTTTAGTTTAGTTTCTTATACGAGCTCTTTTCTTAACAGTGGTGGATATCTGATTTTATCTTCTGGATTATCTTATGAAATTTCCTTCCGAAGCTATGTTTGGATTTCATATTCAAGGTACGCAGTAACCTGCTTGTCTCTGTTAGGATAGGCATTTATAAAACTTAAATATATAATAAGAAAACTTAAAATGTGATTGTTGCTTGTGCTTTATGCCGTTAAAATCCAATTCCTACGCCAGGTCATGTATGAACCTAACGGCGACCCCTCATAGTTTGATGAGTTTGGGATGGAAGTTGGTATCTGGTTCGGGGAGCGGCACCTTGCTCGGTTTGAGCACGGTAGATCTAGGCGCTTAGGCCACTCCTGTCATTTGAGATGACTTTCATTAAGTGGTACGGCGGGTAGTCGACGGGGGTATAGATCGGAAAATTTATTAAACTCGGTAGGAAGTACCATAGTTTAGTTCAAACGTTTATGACGGTGAACTATATTTTATGATATGGACTGAGTATAAATAGAGCTAAGTAACGGCTATTAACCCTGGAGGAAGCTACTTTTCTCTTTGACTTAACGATATCTAGGACGGTATGAGTACCCGAACTACTTATATCAACCCCTGAGCGTCCGAGTGTTACTCAGGTCCCCTCGCGATCCCTGTTGTCCGGAGTTTGAATACTCCCGTGTTGATTTGTTTACTTTAAAGAAAGATAATAACTTGTGGTTGTTGCATTTGCATTTAGTTAAGCTCGTGTGTCACTTCGTGTGTGATTGTGTTGCTGTGTACTGGGCTCCGGCTCATTATTGTTGTTGTTATTCTTTTTACAGGAATTGTGATTATTGATGATGATGATGAGATGATGACTTGATGATGATGAGTTTGATGGTGATGGTGATGATGATTGATGTGATGATGTTTTTCCCGAGTTTTGGGCGATTCTGAAGATTTGGGAGATGAGTGAAATGTGATAGGACCGAGATATATTTGTATTTTGTTTCTTCTTTGCTTTGTTTTATAAATACTGGATTTATTTATAAATTTGTATTTTCTTTTAAGGGCTTGTTAGCGCCCATGTTTTTGTAAATAATCTTTTGTAAATATTTATCTAAGTGAAAGTTTTTCCACTTTTAATAAGTGGAAGTTTGAAATGCTTTTATGTAGAAATGTTTTTATTAAAGTTTATTTTTCCGCTGCTAAATCCAGTTATCTAAAAATCTAACTAAACGATTTCATAACTTAAAATCGGATAGCAATGTTCAACATAAACACCTTCTTTTAAGACAACCTTACGTATAATTCGCAAGAGTTATACGTGGTTGGGGACTTGGTGTGCTTAATTTGAGAATTGAGCATGTCGGGTCTTTACATATATTAAAATTGAAAATTAAAGATATGAACGATCTATCATTGGATATTGCACCCCAAGTAAAGAATTGAAGTAATTATTCTAATCAACCGTTATGATTCATAATTCAAAAATAATAATAATAATAATGAGCAATCTTGAGAAACAAACCTAATATTATTCAAGAGAGTAATTTCATCATAAAGGATTCAAAGTATCAAAAGTTGACTAACTCCCCTTAACATAACCTTAATATACCTCATATGCTTTTGTAAGTTGAATAAGGGTACTACTAGAACAATAAAAGGAATTACAAATAAAATAAGAAACTAAAAACTAATTTTAGAAATAGAACAAGACCATTCGCTACTCCACACAGTCGTGTCACCAACTAACAAAACAAACAAAACTTCCGAACTTTAACACAAGCTAAGTCCTTAACACAATCCAAGGTGTGAGCATAGGAAAGACTGCTTCATCTTTTATCCTTTCTCTTTTTTGCAAACAACAAGCATATAGGTACCGACAAGGTCACGTCTTAAAACATTACCTTTGGTGTGAGTATGCTACCAGACGTGTGGCCCTCTACAGTGTCGATCACTAACTCAAATTCAATTACCATCATTGCCATGGGCGTGTCTGTTACATGTGATGGAATTTCCTTTAAATCTTGTCGTTCCTTCAAGTTTAAACACACTAAATCATATCCATTAGAAAAGTGCATCTTACAACCATGCAAATACCCCGATTTATCTTCATTCTGTTGATCCATAAAGATTCGTTGTGCTAATTTCATTAATCTTCTAGTTCTAGCACGGGTAATCAGACCATAAGAACCATGATTCCTACCAGTATGCTTTGTTGAGGTCGGTGTATTCGACACATATTCTCTATTTATTGTTACACTTGCTTACCATGACTATGTTGGCAAGCAAATTAGGGTATTTTTCCTTCTTGATGAAGCCAACATTTAGTAATTTTAGACTTCCTCCTCTATAGTCGCTTTGTTAGGTGGCAATGAAATGCCAATGTTTTTACTGTATCAACTTAACCTTTGGGTTAATGCTGAGTTTGTGAGTGATGACCTTGGGGTCAATCCCTGGCATGTTAGCATGTTTTTAGGTGAAGACATCGTTATTGTCCTGGAGCAACGAATTGGTTCGTTCTTTAGCTTAGGCAGCATTGTGGAACCAATTTTTTAAGCCAGGGTAAGATGTTTACCAAGTGGAACTTCTTCTGTTGGTTCAATTGGTTCTTCCCATTGTTTGGTTGAGTCTATCTTTTTTTGGTTTTGCCAGTAGGGGAATGAGTCTATTTGACACACCTCATCCTTTGTTAAGGCTTTGATACAGTTTTTGGAGTAGATCTTGGTCTCCCTTACATATGCCGACCCTTGATGGGGTAGAGAACTTCACTTTTAGATGGGTAGGGGAGGGAACCATGTGGAAGAATAATGACATAGGTCGGGCCAATGTCATATTATAAAGCAACCAATAGCCTACTACTAGAAATTCTACATCATTGTAGGCTTTATGTTTGTCATTGCCTAGCCTCATCGAAAGGGTGATTATCCTTTTGACTTTAATCGATTGGTTATTGAACCTAAAAATCTCATGCTTGTAAGATTTTAGTTTTCTATGAATGCTATTGTCATGAAGCCCATGCTCACTTCTAGTTCCGACAAAGACTTTTATTACATCAAAGATAGCTACTCGGGATTTTATATTGGGAGCATCTTGGTGTGGTATCTTATCATCGTCTATATCGGCGTTTATGAATTTGAGGCACATGTCAAGTTTTTCTCTTTTCCTAAGGAGCATTACCTCCTTTCCCTTATTCTTTTTGAAGTACTAAGAGAGGACAATGAGGTTTTGTCCTCCAATAGTAGTATTTACCATCCGTTGGGTAACGTCATCAGATACTTGATCTGATCAGTCTATGAGAAACTGTGGGCGGTTGGACTGCCTACATTGGTTTGATCTTTCAACAGTGTTGGCATATATATTCTTGCAAAAGTCCTTTCTTTAAGGCTTCCTATAGGAACACTTTCAATTGGAAATAATCATTGGTGTTATGTCCTATATCCTGGTAGTAATCATAGTACTCGCTGGTGTCCCTCATGCCCGAGTTACCACATATCTTAATTAGCTTGGGTAAGATGCCTAGGTTCTTAATTTTGAGGAAAATATCTTTTTAGGGTTTTTCGAAAAGTAAGAAGCTGGATTCGAAGAATCTCCATTTTCCCTGAGACCTCTTATTTTGATTTGTCGATTCATCTTTTTCATCAAAAGGAGAGCTAATACAATCCTTTGCTGACCCTTTGGCCTTCTGGATCTAGAGATGCTCTTTTTGATATTTTATCTCATTTTCAAGCAGCCATGAAGTCTTCTTATTTAATATACTTGCCAGTCCTTTCTTAGAATTCCTCGAGGGTCTTAGGTTTGTTCTTGGAAAGGGAATGATATGAGCTTTCACTCTTTCCAACTCCATGGGTTGTAGCTTGCATTTCCAGGCTAAGATCAACGCCGTTTGACTTGGTAAAGCCCTAACTGGATCAAGTGATGTAGTCTCCAAAAGACTCATATTTCTTGTAATTTATTAGGAAATAAGATGGTGTTTCTTTCTTTGGAGGTCTGTTAACCATTAAGTGCGTCTTAAACATGGTTGCCGGTTCCTTAAATGATGCAATTGATCCATTAGGTAGTTATGGAACTAGCTGTTGGTCACTTTCTCTAGTGTTCTTGGGAATACCTTATAGAAGATGACGTCATTGGAACCAAAATCCAACATCTGGTCCTTGTATGTCCTGAGATGTTCTTCTAGGTCAAACGTCTCATCGTATAATTTGAATGTTGACAACTTCATGCCTTGAGGCTAAGGTTCTATGGTTGACTACACTAGGAGGGTCTTTTTTGACACTTGAGCTGCCTTGGGTGTTGGGATGATCTTTTTATTTTCTTTGGTTCCTAACATTCTTTCGATCTCTTTCTTTACATCTTTGAGAGTTATATCCCTAAAACATTTCCCTTGAGACACGAGAACGACGAGAGAAGGATCGCCCGCTTGAGTTTTCGATGCTGTCAGTGCGATAGAAGGGTTCTTAATGGCATGAGATCCTTGTATTTTTGATCCTACAGGAGTAGCCGTTTCCTGAATCTAGTAATGGCCTATTTACGGTGGTGAGGTTTCGCCACTACTGTGCTATGGTTGGGTGTTTTGGGCTCCCAACTCTAACCCCTTAAGATACTGCTCAATACCTTTGTCGCACTTAATAATCTCGATGTTTTGTTCCATTACTTTGTGGTGTATGTTCTCCAAGTAGCTCATGTGACCTTAGTCTGGGGTGCCGTCAGATTCTAGGGCTTGCTTAGGAGTAGGGCTGCAAACGAGCGGAGCTATTCCCAAGCTACTCAAGCTCGGTTCAGCTTGGTTCGTTTAACTAAACGAGCCAAGCTCTAACTCCAACTTAGGCTCGTTTAGCTAAACGAGTCGAGCCTGAACTTGTCCTCAAGCTAATGAGCCGGCTTAGAAACAGGCTCGTTATGGGCTCGCGAACAAAGCTCGTGAGCAGGTTCATTTAAGGGCTCACGAGCCAAGCTCGTGAACATGCTTGTTTAACATATATAATATTGATATTTATATTAATATATATTAATACGATATCATATAAAATTTTTTATATTAATTTAATATTATAAATATAATTAAAAAAATAATTATATATGCTAAATGAGCCGAACTCAAGATTGTTTAATTAAATGAGCCGAGCTCAAGCTTGAAAAGGCTTAACAGGCTCGGACCCGAGCCTACATATCCAGACTCAGGCCTAAGCCTACGTATTTCAAGCTCGTTAAAAGTCTGATTCGGTTCGAGTCCATTAAAAAATAAACGAGCCTAGCTCGAGCATGCAAAAGCCCGGCTTGGCCCAGCTCATTTGCACCCCTACTTAAGAGCCGCCTGGCTCTTGTTAACTAAGTAGATTCAAGGTCGAAATCAAGTCACCTATAAGGTGGTCACCTTAAAGCGACTTTTGGTTCTTATGACGTAGTGGCGTGAGAAGTAGTTTGTTTTGGTTTATAAAGTATAAGAAAATTTTTAGAGAAAAATAGGAAAACTTTCGCCAGAGGCAAGCCTTCACACAAACAATGCCAAATGTCGCTTGCTTGAATTCAATAGAGGCTGGATCAAGGTACTTAGGGCTTAGGTTGCTGTATTGAGAGTGAGGCAAACTAAATAAGAATTTAATTAGTAGTACACTGGGTATGGGCTCAATATGGTCATTTCAATGCTTAATTTAGAGAGCATAGTAGTAAGCTCGTAGATTGAGTATGAATAGTTGCTTGGGTGCAACATTATTATTTCCTTTGGAGGTAGGCGAGTATTCATATGTGGTTGGAGAGTTGGTCGTAGTTGTGGGATCGTGGTGGATGGACCTACAACTTCACTAGTGTGTTGAATCTAGTTAAGTAAATGGTGTCGTATGTCATAGAAGTTAGGATCGATTGATTGCCAGGTAGAGGTCGGATGTTGAGCAAGGAGTTATGGTCATTAGGGTAGGACTTTATGATGTAGAATTTATGGTTAGGATCTATGTCCAGTGCAGGGATCCTAGTTCACTTGTGGACTGCGCTTAGCTTAGATGATCTATGTTTCAATTTGGATAATGAATACTTGGTATTTATTGGAATCTGATTCCACTTAATTTGAGCTAGATTTATAAATTGGTTTAACTTAAATTTGAAATAAAACTCTTTTATTTTAGAAAAGTTGCATTTGAATTTTTATTATATTTAATAAAATGTTTAACTCAATTCAAATTTTGTTAAACTTTTAAACCAACTGAAGTCGAGTCATGGAATAGGCTTGATTTGACTCGACTGGTTTGATGGCATGCCTTGCTTTTTTTATTTTTTTTATATATACCAATGATAGCTAGGGAACAGTGGAATTAGACTAGAAGGCTCGGAATTTGCATACCCCAAGACGCTGCGTTTGCTGTAGCTTTCAGAAATGGTTAAGACTTAAGAGTGACAAATAAACGAGTCGACAACCGACAGGCCAGGAAAGAAAAAAAAATCACAAGTCGACAACCACCCACAATGAAAATGAAAACTCAACATAAATATCCAAAAATTCCATCGACTTTTATCTATTAATATTAAAGAATATTAGTTTATTTGTGTTAAAAAAATATACATCAAAGTATTATAATCACTCTCATTTTTTTCTCTCTCATCCTTACTTTTTTTTTTTACTTTTCATTTTCTCTAAAAATAATTATTTTCCTTTTTTTTTTCCGCTCATCTTTAATAACTATTTTTTTTTTCATATACACAGCCCGACGCTAGTTTAAATTAAACTAATTAAATAATAAATACGCACCCTTACAAGATAAAAATAAGATAAAAAAGGGTCGGAATTATGTAGTCTACATCAAAGGGGAATAAGGGAACAAGCTTCCCAGACAAGCCGCTACACGATTCTACGTAAAACCGCCCACTGTTGGACACTGAGAGAAGCAGAGTACACCATCCCTTAGAAGACGAAGACGAAGACGAAGACGAAGAAGAAGAAGAAGAAATCCACCATCTTTCCTTTGTAACTTTGAACACACACACACAATATATACACAGACACACACGCACGGAGCTTTTGACAAGCGTCTGACGAAATGGCTGGCATTGGGGTTACGGCGAAACCCTGGAAAGTGGAGTATGCGAAGTCAGCAAGATCATCCTGCAAGACCTGTAAGACCAACATTGATAAAGAAAACCTCCGCCTTGGCAAAATGGTTCAATCCTCTCAATTTGATGGCTTAATCCCTGTAACACTCACTTCCTAATCTCTTCTTTTCTCCCTCTTATCCTTCCTCGTTTTTCATCATCATTACTTTTTTGTCACTTCATAATCTTCATCTTTATGATCGGTCGTCGAGCTCTGGACTGGATTCTTCAGTGTGTGGATTCCAATGTTAAGTTTAGGGCATGCTTGTTGCGAGGAACATGTTGGGACGTGTTATTTTTTATGATCATAACTTTGTTTCCCTGCACGGCTGAAACTTTAATAAGATCTTTTGGGGGGGAAAAAAAGGAAACTTTATAATTGCCAAATATTGGTAATGAGTGATGTAATAGTCAAAAGTGTAAAAATGGGGAAAATGTTGGATATATGGTTGGTTAAGTACCCGAGCACTTCTAGATTGTATCAGGACTAAGGTTGACTTTTATAGTTATGGTGTAGTTGCAATGGTTCATTCAATCGGAGTTCAAAGAAGAATAAATATAAATAATATGGGTCACTTGTTGGATGAACAACAGCATTGTACCAGATGCTGGAACTCTTCCCACAGGTTTTGGCAATGGAAGTTTTCTCATAATACTCGGCTTTTATATGTTCCCAGTTTACTCTATGGATTGTACGGGTTATAATATGTCCCTAGCTTTTATGTGTGTTATACTGCCGCATTTCCACCACTTTGTTTCTCTCCTTAAACGATTAATTGCTGAAAAAAGGGTTATAGATTCATGAGCAATTTAAGCCCAAAACATTTGGATTGACATTTAGTTTAGTTAGAAAGCCTTTTCAACGTCAAACTGATTCCTAGACATTATTTTGCATATGAGTCTTTTTGAAACAGAGCTGACAGGGCCTAGAAGGATTACAAGCTTCTACAGGATTATTGGAGTCATTAAACATCGAAAACCTTTAGGCTCAAAACCTTTTTCTGTGTAAATTTGAAAAGCATTGGTTTTGTATTTGGCTTGCAGACATGGTTTCTAATGTACATATATGGTCTAGAAGGAAAATATGGGGGATCCTTTTTTGATTATGTTGGTTCTTCTTTTGTGAAAATTGTTTCCATATTCTTTCAATGGATGTTATGCTGAGAGTATGGAAAATTGATACATTTGACATAAAGCATGAATCCTGACATTAGTCAGTGGATCATGCTGGCTCTCCTACTTGCACTTGTCTTTATGGGGTTAGTAAAGAAGATCTCATATGAACTCCACGAGGCAGAGAAATACCCATCATAAAGGATACGTTTCCATTAAACTATAGGTTTTTCAATGACAAAGTTTTTAATAGAGGTTCTAACCACATGAGGCAGAGAAATTCTCTCCATAAAGCAAACTACCTTTCTAGCGAGTGATATGCTTTCCAATGACTAAATTTTCAATGGAGTTCCTGTAGGCTGAATGAGAAATTGCTTCATTGGTGCATATTAGTTGTGTGTCAGCAATACCATCTTTTCTTACAGCTTGTTCATCTTGTCGTACGGAACAAAGAGAGAATTGAATTCTAATTCAACAGGAATATAATAGGGTTGTATTGATTATTATAATACTCACTTTTTCTTTTTTAAAAAAAAGGTAATTTTTACAGGAAAAGGTAAAGGGTCCGTTTGTTTTGCTTTTTTGGATAGATACAGATACTTTTTCAAATTTTTTTCTAACACGTCGTTTATTAAGAAATAGATATAGATAAAAAAAAAAGTTGGCAATTCTTATGAAAAGATCAAATATAGATAAAATATAAATATAAATTGAATATATTTACAAATATCGTTTCGATACAGATACAGATACAGATGAAAAACAAACAATCCAAACAGATTCAAAATATTTATAATGCTTTTGCCTTTATTACAGAAAGATAATAATCATATGGGTGATATTTTCAAAACAAGAGTATTTATAACATAATTGGGAAATAACCCATTAAAAGCCGATTCATGGCTGTGGGGGTATAAATTGCCCTTCATCATTTACATAATAGCAGCTTATCATGAAATGCCATTCTTTTCAACTAAGTGATTGAATACTGTAATAATAACTTTTCAAAGAATAAAGAAATGAATAACTATTCATATTACATAAATGGTTGATAGTTGCATATGTCTCTAGAAGAAAAGATATAATTAAAAGCGATCTATTTGAGAGGTTCGCATTGACACCATCAACTATGATGGGATAGAAGTAGGTGGTTTGGACATAAAAGTCTACAACCTTGAGACACTATTTTATAAAATTGTGATGGGCTGAATATATTATAATTGGCCCTGAAATAATCAAATAAACATGGACATAATCTCTATATTGGGTAATTGTGATATAGAATTACATTTTGCAGAGAGTATGTCCAGGACTGACCGTTTGGATCAAAATAGTACAATACTATGCTAGAGCGCGAACTCTATAAAAAATACGTCATGAGCTCACGATCAGCTTCGTTTCAAAGATGTTTTATCTCGAGTTAAACTTGAATTGGAGGTTAAAATTTCTTAGAAAAAAGAAAAAAAGAAAAAAAAATGAACTCAATTTACAAGAAGAAAACAACAGAAGTCAAACCCTAGTGAGCTGGCCTCTTGGATGAAGTTAGGAATTCTTCTGTCAATTTGCATGAAGTCTTGTGTTGAAATATTGGTAAGGTCACATCTGGAGTTACCTATGTAATACATGCTATATTCACTGGTCCATAATTTGTTGGGTGGTTCATGTGCTTGAAGATAGCCGGCCCACTGCGATGCCCCTCTGTCAACCATAAAAAAGAAATGCTGTTTCATGGCTGATTTAGTTAATGAAAGAAGTCTTATTGTTGCTGTTGTAGCTATGGAAAGAGATGTCTGTATCAATAAAAATAAAGAAATTCGCTCCTTGATTTTTTATATTGGATGAGGAATTTTACTTGTGTTTTTCTACTTGATGCAGATGTGGCATCACGTGAACTGCATATTGAAGAAAGCTGGCCAAATAAAATTGTATGTAATGGTGACCATTTGGTTAAAAACTACAATGTGTAATGGAAGAGAGAAACTCTATTAAAATCTAATTTTTCCCCTTGATAGAATTGATGATGTTGAAGGCATAGAGCTGCTCCGTTGGGAAGACCAGCAGAAGATCAGGAAATGTAGAGGGAGGTGGACCTCCTAATAAGAATGTCTCCACTGCCTCCTTGGAGTATGGTGTTGAAGTGGCCCAAGCTTCTCGCGCTACGTGCCGGCACTGCAGTCAAAAGATTAAGAAAGGAGAGGTAAGAAAGATTCCAGCCAATGCGTATACACAGTTGTTATGTGGCATCTTCTTTTGGTTGTATTGTGGTAAGGTGGTAACTGCATGATTAATTATGTTTCTTCTTCTAGGCCTGTCTCTAGAAGCTGGTTTCTCATCTTCTTTTTCTTTCTTCTCTCCCCTGCAATTGCAGAGTTAGAAGTCAACTAAGTAGGTTTGTCTTGATTGTTCTATCCTTTAGTCAGCATAACTTGATCTGCCAGAATGAAATTGTTGTGATTTTTATTTTGTACATGCCACCTAAATTGTCTCTAGGAAATGTGACAGAGTGGGAGAGAAATTTTTTACAACTTAGATGATAAACATGACTAGGTCTCTAAGAGGATATTTTATCTATATTCTTCTTTACTTGTGGTTGTTACATCTATGGTCTGAAAAAGTTAAAACATTGAAACTTTATACTAATCAGCACAAGAATGGGATATTTTTATTGATTTAATGCAATGTAAGAACAAAAGTTGTTAATATGATATGTAAAAAATCTGCTCCAATCCTCTCTCAAGAGAAATCGACACTCAATATCAAATATTTGGTCTAATTTTTTCACTTTTTCCTAAGGCTATTTGTACACAAACAACGCATGAAAGATACAAAAGACTCACTACTAATTAAAAAAAAAAAAGACTCCATAGAATGGAAAGTGGAGTCATAACAGTGGTGGCAGTGAGTACGGTAAATGTTTATTTTAATTTTTATTCTTTATCTTTTGTTGTTGCTCTTGAAGGTAAAACTTCAAAAAGTTGATACATGCAATTGTGATAAATGCTTCTGATATGATATGCCTAAGATAAACTACCATCTTTGTCACATAGTCCTTTCTTTATTGGGATAATTCCATAGTTCCTGAATTTTGAAATTGATCAATTTAGTACTTAATAGAATTTGATGAAGGTACTGTTGACGTGCAAGAAAAGTTTTTTTAGATAGTAAATTAAGTAATTTTAAAGTTCACGTACTAAATTGATCGATTTCAAAGTTCAGGTACGGAATTGTGTATTTTGTCAAAGTTCAGTTATCACTTGTGACATTAACTCTTTTTTATTATTCCCCTCAAACTCTCTAATGCCACCAAATCTCTCTTTTACAGCATATGTATCTTTGTTGGCTTCATGTTGTACACCTATCATTTGAAATCTAATTAGTTGCTTAATTAAGTCCTCTATTCCAACCTACTTCCCCTACTTCCCCTCCTTCCCCGTCCATTAGCTAAACCAAACTGCCTCTATTTCTGAAATCATTACTGTTTTTTGGGGGAATTTTTCTGGAGCATCTCTGGATCTCATATGTCCCCACACATGCAAAAGTTAATTATATAACTTGACCTTACAAAGGAATAGTGAGGAAGTTGAATTCTCTGCTAATTGAGCAAAGGTGAGTGCAGGTGAATGTTTTCTCTTTTTGGTTAAATAGTAAAGACTAGTCTTGAACGTCTGAATCATATGGGTAAGAAGCGTTTTTAGTACAATCCTTAAAAAGGGTTCTTGATTAGATTTATCTGCTCTATAATGGGAGTTAATATAAACTGAGTTCTACCGTCTGAGAGGACTTTGCTATAGAATTTTATTGCTGAACCAGGGAGACTGCATAATATACTTTTCTGGTCTAATAATGGATGGAGTTTGAAAAATTAGTTTTGGGTTTGTTGAGAAAAGCCAGCAGTGCAAGACATGGCTATGGGGATGTGCTGACTGATGTAGGCTTAAAAGTTTACTAGAGGAAATGCGCCCATAATATGGATGCCTTAAAATATAAAATAAGCATATAATCAAAGGTTAAATATATTATTTTTCTCATTTTCTAGATTAATTGACATTATGAAATCATATGAAAACGTTTCTCTCTCTCTCTCAAAATTCAAATTTTGAAAAGCTATTGCAGGACTGCCATGCTCCTCTTTTTTACGGTAAATGGGTTGATCCGTAACTTTAAGTGTTACAAGAAAACTCCCTCGTCCGTCGTCCCATTTAAATAATATAATATGGATATAAAAGCCTATGATTTCATTCTGTACAACAAAAGTGATAAATGGTGACTAGTTAATTTAACTTCTAAGCTGTTTCTAGAATCGTATCATTAATGTAAGAGCTGCAGTTTATGGCCTAATCTTCCTAATGCCATGGCCTTTTTTCCCCTTGTTTTATTCTTGCTTCCTTGTGGAAAAAAAAATGGTAATTTATGATTGGAGAAAGCGGCTTTACTTGTGATATATGAAACGGGTATCAGCTGCCAAGTTCTAAGATGAATTATTAGCTACTACTGGTATGAGACACATTGCAGTAGCATGTCCGAAGTATTTCTTGTTCTTTTGCTTCTCCTTTCTTTTTCATGCTAAAAGGTTAAAAGAGAGATCCTCTCTTTTCATTTGTTGCTTCTATCAGAGCTGTAATATATGTTTCCTCATTGTGTAAGAAAGTTCATTCTTCTAACACGCTGTCAAAACACTGGCAGGGATCTCATGTAATCTATCGCCTAATTTGCTAGTGTAATTATTGAAGAGTCCTTTTCCTGTATGTCGTAAATATTATTCAATCTGCCTTTCTTTCATGATTAGATTCCTGTAGCACAATGATTGAAATGAAAAAAATGAGAATTGTTAACTGTAGTAACCAGCATAGCTTTCAAGCTAAGTTACTCTGGACTTTTTTCATTTTTCTCTCTTTTGCAATCTCTTGGAAGTTCATTTTAATATGTCTGAATGATGTGAGTATCCTGTTTAGTTTTTACTCCTTTATCATCATATATCCTCTGATTTAGTTATTAGCCGTGTGTTCTGGTCCAAATATTTCCTGACATCTTTTTTTGATTTGCAAGGTTCGGATATCTATGAAACCTGATGGTCAGGGAGCTAAGGGTTTGGCATGGCATCATGCAACTTGTTTTATGAAATTATTTCCATCCATCCAAATAGAAAAGTTGCATGGCTGGGAGGGCCTCCCTGATACTGATAAAGCTGAAATCATGGACCTTGTAAAAGAGTTTTCCTCTGCAGCTAAGAAAGGTATAAATGTTAATGTCATTTAAGTTTTGAGGTTTTAGCTTTTAGCTTGAAGAGAAGCCCTCTTGGTTGCCTAGAGAGAAAAGGCTCTAATTTTTTGCTAGAAAACCATCTTAACACAACTCTTATCTTGGAGAAACTTTGTTGATTTGCTTAAAGACTTCTTTCACCAAAAAGAGCAGGTAGATTGTCGCTTTCAAGCTACAGATAATGGAAATTTTGGTGTGGGTTTTGCTTTCACGCATTGCTTGCGAATACTTGAACCTAAATGCATAAGCTATATAGCAATGGGAGTTGGGATCCCCTGCAAGTGGTCTAACTAATATTTGTGAGCATGTAAATCAAACAACAGCATCGATAGAATTTGATGTTAGGGAAGACATGGTTGCTCACTTTGAAGTGGAAAGAGAAGATGATTTCATTGCATAAATTTTGGTTGGAAATTAACAGATGCCACAAAGATGTCCCCTATGTAAGGTTTCAGCTGTTCATGCCACCCTGGAGTGTGACCCCAGCTTGTTATGCTTATACGTTACAACAACCCATATATGGAAGGATGGATATTGCAAGGAGCCAGTAAGAAAGCTTGACACAGGCTCCAGGAAACGCACAAATTATTTCAAAAAGAGAGTGAATTAATTCAGTCTCCTTTGAAGATTCACAAGTCCATTTACCATTTTTGGCTGCGACAGGGGATTCCTAATATATAGTCCTAGTCTAAAGGCCCATTATAAACCATAAAAGGATTCTATTACACTCCTTTGGATCTTGTGCATGACATGTCTTAGAGATTCCTTGTCATTGTAGCACTACCCTTGATGCCCAAGTTGATCAAACTCAAGTTCTTCCTAAGAAGTTGTGCAAAAAGTTCTTGCACCAAAATATCCTCTAGAAGCAAAGCAAGATTGGGTAGTGGAAGAAGCTTTACTTTATTAGGTGATTGACGAAGGAATTTTTTCAAGTGTAGGTATAGGTTTACTTAACCTAACCCCACTTTTCTGTGCTTTTGGAATGATTATATTGTTGTGGATTGTTTGGGGTTATGTTGATATATGAAAGATTGTGGTGAAATTTTGATTTAGCTGTTGGGATTGTTGGAAAATATAGTAATTATAATGGGGATTTAGTGAAACAAATAATTAACTTTAATTGGCATTTTGCAATAAATTGTTTTGCGAGGAGGAGATTCTAGATAGGATGGATTTGGAGAATTCACGTTGAGGAAGAGAATACCCCATTTATCCATTATTCATGCACTAACCTTAGTGCGACTTGCAACTTTGTTGCAACCTTTGTTTATGGAGCCACTTTGGATCCTTTAAGGAAATTTTTATGGGAGTGCTTATCCTATCTAGTTCCTTCACCACAAAATAATCCATGGCTTTGGGATTTAATGTTGCTAAGTTTGTCTCCTATAGAAAGGTGGAAATATTAAACGTTGCTTAGTTATGATGGACTTCAACTTCTTGAACTTGGCAGGGTTGGAAGAGTTGCCTTCCATGGTTTTTTTATCCCTTCTTTTGGTTGAATGAGAAGGTACAAAACCCTATTCTTGTGAAGCGAGATTGAGTCCTTTTTGATCGGGCCTAGTTGTCTATCCTTAGATCTGAAGGTAAATTTTCCTCCTCCTCTTGTTTAACCACTTGTTGGGTTTCATGGACTTCCATACTCACTAACAGAATTTTACTTCAACTTCTTTGACTTCTGGTCTGACAGTGAGGGTCATTTGCTCTAGTGTTAGAGTTTGGAGTCAGCAACTGGACTCAAAAGTTCTTTGGAGTTTTTAGTAGGTTAAAGATCTTGTAAAAGGAGCTCAGGAATTTAATGTGGAAAGTTACTTTGATCTTCGATCAAAAGTAATTTTAACAGAAAATAAGCTCAAGTCCATTCAAACTGCTATTACCAAGAAGGAATTTATTTTGGTTTGCATGAGAACAAGAAGCCTTCAGACTATTAATTATTCTATGCTTTGTGGGAGCAAAAGTCATGAGTTAGGGAGCTTTTTTCTCACAACCCAAGAGGTGAATCTTACCAAATGAAGTAATTTTGCATAGCTTGCCTTAATCTTAGCTCCATTGCATGGGTTTTCCACCCCACTTTCATTCTCTCCTATCTCAATGCTTTACTACCTCAAGATTTCCACTTAATATTAATGGCAAATTGGTAGGCTCCTTCTCGAATTCAAGAGGCCCGAGACAAGGTGACCCTATTTCTCCTTATCTATTTGTGTTGGGTGTAGAAGTCCTTTCAGGAATGGTTGTAAGCATGGCTCAAGTAGTTTGCACCTACTTAAGAATGGATGACCTGGCAATTCTAACTTAGAAGTTCGGAATAAGGTAGCTCAACTCAAGCACATTTGGCACCTTTAGGAGGCCTAAGCAGTTGTAGGTTGATTGGATTCCACTCAAGGAAGAGCCCTTCTACTTGTTTCTGGAATTGGAGCAAGCTCCTTAAGCTTAAGAACTTAGGTCATTTGTGTTTTGCATGGGAAATTTGATAGATCTTTGAATCTCTCTCTGATTGGACTACTGTTTGTCATTAGGTCTTCTATATCTTTTTCATAGTGCCTGAGCTGAGAGATTGCTACCTTGGGTTTTCCTAGAATTCTTGCCTGCTCCATCATTGAAGATAATACATGGAATCTACTTTGTAGAAATTAGGGGGATACAATAAACATCCCTTCACTATTCAATTGAACTCGAATCAACCTGACAAGCTCATTTAAATTCACTCAACTTTGGGCTTATTTTTTCAACAAGCCAGAGAATTGAGATGTCAGAGACAAATGGCACATTGGGAGAGAATAGTTATGGTTTGTGGAATCTATCCCTACACACACTTCCTTCCTTTGCCTTGCTTGGCTCGAGAAGTTATATGTTCTAGACAAGATTTGTTTTTTAGGGAATTACAAGCTTCACTACTTGCTTTTCTGTGTAATGGGCCTTGAAAATCATTGCCGCTTATTCTTTGAGTGCTCCTTTTCTTCACTTGAGTGGACTGAAGTTATCACATACTTGGATGCCCTGCTTCTTACACTTGACAAGATGCTATAAAAGGGTTAATTTCCACTGCATCTTCAATGGTTTGTAGTCTCATCAAGTGAAGAGTAGCATTAAGACCTTCTGTTTATTGCATTTAAAAAGAAATGTAGTTAGATTCGAGAACAATATACCTCACCAAAATTTCAAGTAGGACAGATTTTGGGCTACATAAATCTACTGACTACCATGCCTGTCCCAGAGTGGTTTCTTCTACTTTTGCCTATTTTTCTTTTGTAACTCTTGTATTCATATAGAGGTAAATTTTTGGTTTTTTTTTTTTTTTTTTTTGGGGGGGGGGGGGGGGGGTTTTGGGGGAGGGTTGGTGTGTGGGGTGTGTTTTGGGGGGGTTGCGCATTAGTGTTTAACCTTAAAAACCCTCTTCTCTATTTGTTCTTTATATTTATTCAACCAGATGAGGAACATGAGCAAAATGCATTGTACCTGCAGAAAAGCGCAAGAATGAAGGTGATCTCAATCAGAAGTCAAAAGTTGTCAAGTCTGGGGGAGATGTGTCCACAAGTAGAGCTGCATCTGCTAAGAATTCTGTAGATGAAGCTAAAAAAAAGTCTGAATCAGATAAGGAGATGGAGGCACAAACCAAAGAGCTGTGGGCTTTGAAAGATGACCTGAAGAAGCATGTAACAACAGCTCAGATGCGTGAAATGCTGGAAGCTAATGCTCAAGATTCAACAGGATCAGAGCTTGATCTACGTGATCGTTGGTAATTATCTGTCTATTATTCTTCCTGTGTAATAACATTGCTGTAAATGCTGCCCCTGGTGCTTTTCCTGAAGCAACATTAGGCATCATTATACTTACCAATTTTTTCCAAGTTTTTGGATTATCTTATCAATGTGAAATTCATATTTAGTGGTTATTGTTCAGTGCTGATGGGATGTTGTTTGGAGCACTTTCACCTTGCCCAGTTTGCTCTGGTTCTCTTCGTTACTCTGGTGGCATGTACAGATGCCAAGGATACCTATCTGCCTGGAGTAAGTGTTCGTATTCTACTCGCGTACCTGAACGTGTCAAAGGGAAGTGGAAGATCCCTGAAGAAACAGAAAACCAATATCTTCGTAAGGTTGAATTCGGAGTCCTATCAATGTATTACTTGCAAGGAAAGCGAGAATGATATTACATATTTTATTTAGAAGTTGCATGTTGCTTTGTGTGTAGTGGTTTAAATCGCAAAAGAACAAGAAGCCAGTTCGCATTCTTCCACCTTCATCAACAAATATGCCTTCTGCAAATCAAGTTACAAATGGACATTCTCAATCGACCCAAAGTGAAAGCTTGAGTGATTTGAAAGTTGCTGTCACTGGAACATCAAAAGAATCCATTGTAAAACCTTCAGCTTCCCCTCTTTGAATTGAAATAATCTTCAGTTATTTTCCTGAGATTTCGATGCTGACTGAGCTTATGGATTTGTTAAGTTGCTGTATAATAGTATATCCTACTTGTTTATGCAGAATGAATGGAAGGCGAAAATCGTGGAAGCAGGTGGACAGTTTCATGCCAAGATCAAGAAAGGTATTTATTTGGTTGACTGACTTTTAAAATTAATTCTGGATCATTCTGCATTACCAATGACACATGTGGTTTGCTGTCAAATCATTATAAAAACTTGCAGACACAAACTGCTTAATTGTTGGTGCTGAGCTGGATGATCAAGACGCTGAGATTAGGAAAGCCAGGTAGCTTGCTTCTCCTATACTTGATACACAAGTGTTTCTTGGGATATGTCTGACTAGGAGTGCTTTTCTTTTCTTTTTTTTTTTTTTCCTTTTGTTAGGAAGATGAAATTACCAATTGTCAGAGAGGATTATCTGACTGACTGTTTTAAGCGAAAGAAAAAGCTTCCTTTTGATCTGTACAAAGTTGAAGTTATTGGCAGAGAATCGAGCATTGTAACCGTCAAAGTGAAAGGTCGAAGTGCTGTTCATGAATCATCTGGCCTTCAGGATTCAGGCCATATCCTTGAGGATGGAAAAAGCATCTATAACACGACTTTGAACATGTCTGATTTGTCGACTGGTATAAACAGGTATATAATTGATCAGCAAAGTCTATAGAAGTTAAATGATGTTCTTGCTGGCTCTACTCTATCAATGAAAGAGACTAAGATCCTTGTCTATAGTTCCATAAATGAGTCAGCCACAAATTCTTCTTCAATTTTTGTTACTGTTTTAATGTTTTCCTCTTATTTTCAAAAATATTGTAGTTGATGGCCCCAAGCTTTTTTCTGGTAGGTTGGGTGGGGTCAGGGGAACATCACTAGGATATAGGACTCATCTTGACAGTTGTTTTATTTTTCATAGCCTCTTCAAGGATGGATATTGAGTCGATTTCACCTTTTTTTTTTTTTTTTTCCTTAAGAAGATTGGCATTTTAAAATTTTGAAGTACCTATGGCTAACAAACTGGGAAATAACACAAATTGCACCAATTCTCATGAAAAGGGGCCAAGATTGTCTTAACATTTTTTAACTTCATTTATATTTGTTTACTCATCATGGTGCATATGCTTAATTTCTCTTTAATTACATATTTGCAAATAGATGGACAGATACATATGTACGTATATAAACATGAATGAGTAGTCTGCCCTTTTTTAACCGATGCATCATACCTCTCGTCATCATATAGATTTTTTCTTTGTACTTTCAACCACTAATGGAGGCTTATTGTCCTGCTCATAGCTACTACATCCTTCAAATAATTCAAGATGACAAAGGGTCAGACTGTTATCTTTTTCGCAAATGGGGTCGAGTTGGGAATGAAAAGATTGGAGGAAACAAATTGGAGGAGATGTCAAAATCAGATGCAATTCACGAATTCAAAAGATTGTTCCTTGAAAAGACTGGGAACCCATGGGAGGCTTGGGAAGCAAAAGGGAATTTTCAGAAGCAACCTGGAAGATTTTACCCACTTGACATCGTATGTCTCACCTGTTATAACTTTCTTTTTCCCCTCCGCCTTCTAACTCCAAACAATCAATGGCCCTGTATACTAAAATTATCTTGCAATATTTAGGATTATGGTGTTAAGAAGGATGTAAAAAAGAAAACTTCAGACAATACAGCCAGTCAACTTGCTCCTCCTCTATTGGAATTGATGAAAATGCTCTTCAATGAGGAAACATACAGGTCACTTCTTATTAATTTTTTTGCTTATGCGTCGATTTAATAAGCATCTCATACGTATGTCTGCAGAGCTGCTATGATGGAATTTGAAATTAATATGTCAGAAATGCCACTTGGGAAGCTGAGCAAAGCCAATATCCGGAAAGGTGCTTAACATGAAATGCTTTTATCATTTTTTCCGTTTGTATTGTTTAATGGATAGTCGGTTACTATGGGAGTTTGGATCAGAGTTCATCAATTTTTTCAAGTCATTATCTATTTTCCTCAGGTTTTGAAGCATTAACGGACATACAGAATCTGCTGACTAACAGAGATCATGATGTCGCTCTCAAAGAAAGCTTGCTTGTTGATGCAAGCAATAGATTTTTTACTGTAATACCTTCAATTCATCCCCATATAATTAAGGATGAAGATGATTTCCAGTCAAAGGTGCATAGCACTTTTCTCAAAATATATTGAACTTTCTTGCTCAATGATATATCTTGTAAAAAATATTCTCTTGCATTGTCCGGCGACATTAATTCTATCTTCGTATGGTTGAATGTGTGCATGTTTTTTTCCATATGATGGCAGGTGAAAATGTTGGATGCTCTCCAGGACATTGAGATAGCTTCTAGGCTAGTTGGTTTTGATATGGATAATGATGACTCCCTTGATGAGAAGTATGCAAAACTACACTGTAATATGACCCCCCTTCCTCATGATTGTGAAGATTATCGGTTAATTGAGATGTATCTTCACAAGACACATGCTCCTACACACACAGTGAGTATGCAATTTTATCATCTAACATTACGCTGTCAATGCTGGATTTGTTTCATCTATTAAATTTTAACTGATTGCTGTTTATTTTATTTATTATTTTTTTATGGTTAGTGTTTTTCTTTGTTTTGTTGTCGCACACAAAACCCCCCTCCCCCCCGCACCGCCACACACACCCCCCCCCCAAAACACCAAAAACCCACCGACCCCAACACTCCCCTTTCCCCCTTTTTTGTTGTAATTACACCTGTTTGATTTATTCACTCTTTTAGGATTGGACTCTTGAATTAGAGGAAGCTTTTTCGCTTGAAAGAGAAGGAGAAGATGATAAATTTGCTCCCTATCGCCAGAAACTAAAGAACAAAATGCTTCTATGGCATGGTAATTGTCAAATCCAGTTATTTGGATTATTTATTCTTGAAGAAGAGAGCTCAAATCATCCACTGCTAGAAAAAAAGCTAAAACTATCTTCCTTTGCAGGATCCCGTCTAACAAATTTTGTTGGAATACTGAGCCAAGGACTGAGAATAGCACCTCCTGAAGCTCCAGCGACTGGCTACATGGTTCTTTCTCCCTCTCATTTACGCCCTTCCCCCTGCCCTTCTTCCTTCATCCCATTCCTCCTGATGTGCATGTCTAAATGAGCAACTTAGGTTGCCTGCTTTTGTGTTTACCCTGCGTGATCCTTTTACATGACTAACACTTTGATACTTTGTATTTTAGTTTGGAAAAGGAGTTTATTTTGCTGATATGGTCAGTAAAAGTGCTCAGTATTGTTACACTGATAAGAACAATCCTGTTGGCATAATGCTACTGAGTGAAGTGGCTCTGGGAGATACGTATGAGCTTAAAAAGGCTAAGGTATGGTGTATTCCTTTGGTTATGAGGTAACTGATGTTAAAATATCAAAGAAATATAAAAACAAACCACATTTATTTTTAAGTGTAAGCTTTAAGATAAATTGGTCTTAACAAGATTTCGCAAGGTAGCTTGTAAGTTTGAATAGCTGGTTATTGCTGCTAACATGTGGGAGCGTGGGGGTATTATTTGAATTTTTAAATGTGCATTACATATATAATTAGAGGGTTTGTCTCTTGATTGGTTAAGCACGTTCCATGAATTCATATGCTGCTTCATCATTTTGCTTGGGTTTGTTTCACTGTTTTCATATCTTTTCTTTGTGTGTTATATTAGATTGTTAGCAAAATGGTATAAAATATTTTTCAACAACAAACAAATAGGCAGAATGAAAAAGATATTTCTTAGAAATCTGTGCATGAATAAGCTGAAAGAATAAGGAGAAACCAGGAAATAAAAATATGTTAAAAGATTTTTTATCAAATGAGCCAAGATGAATCATGGGGAAACATTGCTTGAAGCAAAATTTCCAAATTAATTTATATTTCGACACGTATTAAAATATAATAACATCAGTTGAGCAAGTGCTTAATTTAACATTAACTTTTCCTTCCCTTCCATTTGTACCTTTTGTTTCTTTCCTCCTCTAGTACCTGGAGAAGCCTCCAGAAGGAAAACATTCGACCAAGGGACTGGGCAAAAAGATACCCGATGAATCAGAATATGTAAAATGGAGGGATGATGTTGTGGTTCCTTGTGGCAAACCTGTGCCTTCAAAAATTAAAGCCTCAGAGCTTATGTACAATGAGTACATTGTCTATAACACAGCTCAGGTAAGATATATCCGAAACTAAGTGCTCTCAAAAAATTGAATTTCTTAATGTAATCTGCAAGGAATACCTTAACAAAATTTTGTATGACTTACATCATCTGTGAACTTCATGGCAGGTTAAGATGCAGTTTTTATTGAAGGTGCGGTTCCATCACAAGAGGTGAAGAATTGCTGGGCAGTTTTCTTTTTTGGTTGGTATTGTATAGTATATAGCCAAGCTTAATGTTAAATTCTACTTGAGGCTTTGTGGATGAGTAGTTTGCCTCCTGCAAGTATATAGTTTTAGGGGGCAGCTGGCTGGAAAGATCTCATTTTGGGGTTTGGTGGGGATCTGTTTTGCTCTCTGTTTGGCCTTGTGAACCAATGTGTGTAGTTTTTCATTTCTAGCTCATCGAACATGATAAACATGTTTTTGCATCCAATATATGGGACAATGGCCTTGAAGTTAATGTTCTCTTCTTAAGGTGATGCAGGAGCATATTTGCTGTTCTTTTTTTGTGGAGTGAAGTTTTTAAGATACCTAATCAGGCATCTCAGTGTCAGTAGTAAGTAATGGGAGCTTCCTATGGCTTTGCTGTGATTCAAAATATTCAAGTCTAAAGCGGTTATTGTTGGTGAAAAAAAATTACCAATATACATGTTGGACAAAATTAATTATTAAAATCCCATTGCAAAATTACATTTATAAAATGTGATATTAATATCTGCACGCAAATCGTGCACGTGAATTGTGATTTAGAGTTTCATTACTTTCCATATATGCGATGTGTATATGTTGCCATTTTCAGACATGATATGGTTTATATACACATCGCGATCTATATACGTGATATACTTTAGTATATAGCATGAACAGTGCTCGGTATAAGCGTGTCTACGTCATCTATATATATATATATATCCTCTTTTATGTGTTCGATTTTGTTATCGTATTTTAATAATTAATTCATGTTAAATTTTATTGAAGTAAATATTTTTATCGCGTGTACTAATCCAAGAAATAATTTTTAAAAATATTGTATCAGTACTTACAAATCTTCTGAGCTATTTGATGGTTTCAGCAATTTCAGCAAGTAAACTAATGGTGTTCTTAATTATAAATGAATGAATGGAGAGATATAATTAATTAATAGAGAACATGAATTAAAAGAAAGAAAATGTCGCCACCCTTTCCCTTGCCTCCAGGCTCTCGCTCTCTAGACATCACCAGAATGGATCGTCGCAAGGACCACTCCCTGCATGAGTGCCACGTGTGTTTCCTTGATGCCATAAATTTTACATTTAAATATCTAAAAAATCTTATTTTATTTTAATTTATTTTACGAACAAGTATACGTATACATGTGACAACCCTACTTTCTTTGATCATTTGACAAGTTTGATGGGGACGTTCCTTAATAATTTTCTTGTTATAATAATCACTGATAAGACCCCCTTTTTTTTAAAAAAAAAATTATAATAATAAATAATCCCCGACAACTTACCTTTTATACGCACCATAATAAGGAACAGTTGGATTTTGGAACACAAATATTTGAAAATACTTTTAGATTTGATGGTGGCCATTTTTCTCGGTTTAGCTGACGTCCTATTCATGTTGTTTGGACCTTTTCTTTTAAGTCTTGGATATTGTCATACTTCTACTTTTATAATTAATTAGTTAAAGATTTACGTGGATATATATATATATATATATATAAGCAACAAATTCATTTTAAAATTTATCTTAATTAACATAAATATAATGTTTATAAATTGTTTTAAAATATAAAACAATAGCTACAATTTTATTTAGAATATTGGTTTGTACCATTATTATTGATTTTTCTGCATTTTTATATAAAATATTATGTAATTTTAAAAATTACAATATATATGGAATAACGTCATTTTATATTAAGTCATGTTGAGCTTGTAGTTCTTATTATATTTAATTCAAAGTAAATATATGTTAAAAAAATATTGATTTTCATATGACTATTTGTAATCTTCCTGTATTTTTATGTAGAATGCTACATAGTTTTAAATATTTTATAGTTATATAAAGATTTAACTTCTCTCTCTTCTTTTTTTTTTTTTGGTTTTTTATTTTTTTAAAGAATATATTAAACCATGTAGTACCAGCGTCAAACCTCATTTCTCTTTCTTTGCCATCATCCTGTTTTTGTTTGTTTGTTTGTTTAATGTTATTATTTGAGTCTGTCCCGAGTTACATTGTATGTAGTGATACCTTTTACCGCATGAATCACTACTACTTTTAGTTTTCGAGAACATTCGTACTCTTGGTCGGTTTGATGTATGATTAGCATTTTTTTTTTTTAATATCTTATGATTGCATCATGTCCAGCAAGCGAGATCTTTTTTGCTTTGTCTATCATATGGTAGCCATTGATGCATATGCACTGTAACTGAAGGGAAAAAAAAAGTGAAATCTACGTATTTAAAGGGAAAAAGAAAGAAATTTGAGTTTTAATATTTTTTTGACATAAAAAACTATTCTTTTATATTTTTGCAAATAAGCCATTTAAGTTTTAATTCTTAACAAATATATCAATTATATTTTTAACACCTATTGAGAATTTTTGCAATTCATTCCCTTGAGCTCCACTAGTAGGAATTTTGTTTTTGTTCTGCAAATCCTCACTAGTTTATTTATTTTTCATTGGGTAGCTCTATCTTGTTCCTTGATTAAGAAGAACCGCCTGAGCTTGAAACTAATCCGGTTGCTTGGTTTCCTGTTCTTCCACTTGATTCTTAATGTCTTCTCTATCTCTTAGTCTAGTTGCACTAAACTTATAGGATTACTTCAAAGTCATACGCTAGGAAAAGAGACAAAACTAGTACTGAGACAGAGCAGTTTGAAGAGAAAATAAGAAGACAGATGGGTACAATAACATATTTTGAAATTTCTTCGATATCACTGACCATTATATACCCTAAAAATTAATTAGAGCATCAATGGTAATTTACCTTGAATACTACTATAAAAGAGTTTTATCAAATTTCACTAATAATATTAAAACATAACTAGGCATTGTGTGAATCACTATCAAGGTTGCTTATATGATCAATAAACAACATTTGATTTGTGAATCACTGTCTATGTTATCTATGTGATTGATAAATTACATTTGATTTGTTATTTCATTCTCATGAACCATGAAAATTCCTATAATAGATTGTGTAGAGATCGCTCCAAACTAGCAAAATCTTATCATCCGTTAATTAATTGAAACCTTTTCAATTCATTGTTTTAAAAATCCTAATTAGGTAATCAATTAATTCATTTGCTTCTTGAATTCCTTTATTAGATTTAGCCTTAATTTGGTAGATTTATGTCCCCCCATATTCGGGATTGTATGCAATTCTGTTTAATCATGAGGATCTGCTCATATTTATGGAACTTTCATATATATATATATGAGATTAACCTTGGCTTTCCATGTGTGCAAATAGAAGAGACAAATCATTATAAACAACATGATTAGATACAAAAGAATGGATAACTATTGAAATAAACACATACAATCCTATAATTCCCTTCGGATTATCTTACTTAGGTATTAACAATTTACTCTATGGCCACAATCAAATACAACCAAATGAATAATAATAACATAGAATAAAACATAAGAGTAATGGATAGAATAAACCAAAAATATTATTTATCAAAATTGATCTCCAATCTAGCAATAATTCCCCTATGCATAAAACATCCTAGAATGAATGTATCAATGAAAAAACGTCCTAGAATCCCCATTAATTGAGCACGACTGTACTAAAGTGAGAATTTAACCTTGTATCTTGCTTTGACACTTCAATATATCTTTAATCAACTTCAAATATGTCAAAACTCGATCGAATATATAAATATAAATGATTCATTTGCTACTTTCGTTTGGCACATTCTGCACTTCCAGGTTAAGAGCAAACTTCTACTACTACCAATTAGTGGATTGGTTAAAAATTCATAATGGAACGATCGAACAAGGTACTGTTACAATGGTCCATAACTTGTAGATTGAATTGTCCCTACTTATCCAAATTGCAGTTGTGCCATCGATCAACTCAACTGGCGGAATTGTATCCAATCCAAAAATTATGATGAACATGTCCTTGTACTTAAAGTATGGACGAATAAGGAAAAGATAAGGAATCGTGTAAAAAATAAAAACATTTTGCTGTTGTAATGTTATTGATGCGATCGAAAGTTAGCTAATTTATGTTAATTTATGAGATATACACACCCTACCCCAAAATTATCTTTGAACTTTCACACAATGTGGATTCATGTCCTAAATTTTCAAAGTGTACTAGCGTGCTCCTAAGTCCCTTAAACTCTTAAAAATTGACACAATTATTTGTCCGTTAAAATAAATAGAGGAAATCGTAAATTACTTCCCGAACTTTCACTTAGATGCATATTTACCCTTTTAGTTTTTATCTATGTATAAAGGTAAATCCCCAAATTTCAAAGTGTCCATGAAAAATATTAATTATTCTTAATTGTGTCAAATACTGAAATTGTAGAGGGTCTAAAAGTGCACTTTTTTTAAAAGTTTAGAGGGTAAATTCATACTAGATAAAAGTTTAACAGGTAATTTACAATTATTTATTTTTAAGGTTAATTAAAAAAATATGACTTGTGTTTTGACTAATTTACAAACATTTGATTTGTGTTATTCTTTTTGTTTAAATAGGTGACCCTAGTTTCATACAAAAGTGTCAATATTATTTAATAATTTTATAATGGCACATGTCAGTATTTTATTATTCATAAAAATTAAAATTTACATTTTTTCATTTTTCTTATTTAAAAAATAATTTTAAACATTTTATTTAGTAATATTTTTTATTAAATTAATTTTTTTAGACTAATAAGACTCCAACACATATCCCTATAATAAAAATTAATTATAATGATACTTTTGTATGAAATTCGAATCACCTATTTATCAAAAAATTAATACAGATCATGTGTTTATAAATTAACTAAAACACATTACATGTTTTTGTAATTTTTAAATAAGAAAACAATCTTCTTGGGCTTAGGGAGTTAACCATTTAATCTACCGATATTTGCCTTGAGTAACAAAAAAGTTCATCAAAGCCTTCGGTAGGTTTAGCCCAATAGGTGGACTATGGATTTTTCTACTGTTGCAATGAGTGTCGTCACATATACTAATTAGCAATTACTAGGTAACCAACGCAAGTGGGGATAAATAGAGAGAGAGAGAGAGAGAGACTCGGAACCACGCCAGCAGTTTGGGTGATTGGACTACAAAACCCGCCTACCTAGGCAAGATGTGCCACTAGAAACCTAAAGCCAGAAAACATTAATGCTTTCAAATTCCAATTCTTATTTATGAATCAAGCCTAATTACATTTTTTTTTAATCTCAGTTGAGCTTGATTTTAATACTATTGTCTCAACTCAATTTATTTAAGCTCTAATCTATATATAGTCAAATTTTATATTCTCCTAATACTATTTCGATAAAATAAATAGTGATGATCTTTTTTATTTTTCAAATGCGTATAAATATAATTAAAATATGTTAAGAATCCGATTCTTTGATCCACCAGTCTAATCCTCTAACCCCTAATCCCTAATCTTATGAATCAAAGCACGATTTGCGTCTTACAATATTTGTCACGATTAGGAGTATAAATGAGCAAAACTTGCTAATTTCTTGAATTGGTTTGATGTTTAATCAAGTTTGAATCAAGGACAAACATGCCAAATTCTAAGTTGCACTCGAGTTTTATGGTATTTAACTTGCTTAGGTTACAAACTTAACTGTATTCAAATTGAACTTAAATGTTAGACGAGTTCAAATATTATTGTTATTTTAATATATATAAAAGAAAAATTGACTCTAAAAATACCTTCGTAAATCGGTGTTGAATTCATTGAATGCTACTTCAAGTTGAATACAAGTTTTGGATTTAGAAAATAAAAAAGACTTGAATTTAACTTTAAATTTGTTAACTCAAATGAGAGGTAAGTTTCATTTACGATACCCAAACTTTTTTGTTTGGAACAAAATAATATCTAAAAAAATTTTGCACCACAACAGTGTTAGAACTTTTTAATTGTTTCAGGCATAGTATTTTTTATCAAAATCCGGCTATTTCTTCGACAATTCACTAACGTGGAATCGAAAATTGCTTAAAAAAATATTTTTTCAATCCTACTCAACATACTAATCCTTTTTTGTTTTTTTTTTCCTCTTTCCTTTTCTTCCTCTCTCCCCTCCTCAGTTGCTTCTTGTTCTTATTCTTCTCCTTTCTCCTCTTAACCCCCAAATAAAAAAAAAAAAACCCTTAAATTTGTATTTAAAAAACTTTCTTTTCCTTAAATAGTGTCTTAACCTTCTTCTTACCTTACTTGTCCATTTACTCTTGGACCACAAAAAAAAAGTTAGCAACCCCTTCTTCTTCACAAAAGTTGAACAAATTAATGCTTTCCATTCAAAATTGACCATTTCATCAAGGTAGAATCATTTCATCATAAATAAAATTACATTCGTCTACTCAAAATAACGATAGAAAAATTGAATTATTTATGCACTTGCTCTCTAGAAACTCTATAGCCATGAAGCTTTCTCTTTCTAAAAAATTTTACAAAATAGATTTAAACGGGTTTTTGGTTCTACAAACTTCTCCTTTATGAAATCAACGCAGGTGATTTTTCAAACAATCGAAATCATCTCAGAATGTGTTCCAATATGAACCAAAGAATTGAAAGCAAATGCCAGATGTGGCATGAAGAGCTTATATGCTCAACTCATTTTTCATGGTTATCGAATGTGAGATTTTTGGATTAGGTTTTGGAAAAGATTGAAACTTCGAGGAAATTGCAATGTTTTTGTTTGTAAAGTTTGGAACTTTTGGGGTTAATTTAAAGCTAGTTTGTGAATGAAATTGGAAGAGAGAGATTGGGTTTGGAAATTGAGGTTGATATGGGGTGTTCCATTGGAGAAATGATTTGTAAGAAGATTCGTTTTTCTTGTTTTAAGTTATTCTTTTTAATGGGTTATGGGATTTTGGGTTTTGGAAGAAGTAGCACCAACAAGACACGAGGAGGGAGAGAGAGAGAAAAAGGAAATTGAAAAAAAAAAAAGAAATAGAGTTAAATAAAATGAGTCGGAGCAAAAAAAATTTTAGTAGAATTTCTTTTAATCATTATTCTGTTATAAACCAAAAAATTAATGTACTTTCGATGAAACTCACCCTCAAATGAGTATGATTCTAAAATTTTAAGTTGAATTTCAGTTTGAGGTTAATACGTTATCATATCAATTCGATTTATTTCCAGCTTAATTAATCAGAAGAGAGTAAAGCGGTAAACATATGGGATTTCCTAAAAGGTTGTAAGGGCCCTGCTGTCGGCTACCTAGCCAAATATTGAAAAGTACAGGAATACATGTGGTACTTGGAAATTGGAATCGAATTGTGCGTTCGTCACACGGGTGACTTTGGCCGTAAAGGTGGAAAAATGAACGTGTGAAGGGAAATGGCACCTTGCAACCTTTCCTTCCTTCCACTCCTTTTTCCTTTTTGTTCAAGTGAGAAAAAAGATTTATGGTATTAATAAGTTCTGATGGGTAGACGTGGTAAGTACAGATGATAATTTATTTATTTATAAACTCTACTATATCTAAATTTTATTAGTACTTATAATTTATTAATAACCCATATGGTATATTAGTACTATTAAAACTTTTTTGTCAAGTAGAGTTAGTTACTTTTTCACTAAATGATGGACTAAATTTAAAATTGAAAGTGATATGGAAATTTTAGTTAACCATATAAAATTTTCATATCAAGACATATTGTAGGATCAATAGAATTATTACCATTTTGATGATATTCAGTGGAATAGATATGGGGTAAAATTAGGACCTCTATGGGGAATTTCTTGTAGGTTAAAAGGTTGTATACTAAGATGAAGCATTTTCAATCAAGGATTGGCTCTTGCATTGTTTTTCCTTTGGCTTCTAGAAAGCTATACAATAGTGCTGTTATCCTCCTCCTCCTCCTTCTCCTCTTTTTTCTTTTCACCTTAACGAGTGTTATCTATTAAGTAAAAAAAAAAAAAAAAACTCTTAAGTTATATGATTGTTGAGAATAAAGTTGACAGATTTTTAATCAAGGTTTTGAAAGAGAAAATTATATTAAATATCGGTTCTATAGGAATTCAAAGGAAGAACATAATATCATCAACAAATATCTATATAAGTCGTGGCCACATATTATTAAGCAAGTAGTGCGAAAATGTGTATAATAAAATTTAATGAAAAGTTACCAAAGAAAACCTAGGACGAGTTAAATTTGGACCGGTTCGTTCATTTTGATGTATGGAATAAGGGATGGATTAAATTGTAATGTAAAAAGAATGTAATAGGGTTGTAATTACTACTACGATGTTTACTTAGTGTAAAAAATAAAATAAGTAATTATTAGAGTAAAAGGTAAAACGACTATAATGCCCATTTTCTTTATTACAAAAGATAATAATATATGTGATATTTCCAACAGCAATATTTATGATAAAGTTAGAAAGTAAGCAATTTATGGGTATACGAAAATAAATTGCAATTTAAGGTTTTATGTAATAACATTTTATTATCAATTTTTATTCCCTTCAAGTAAATATCAAAATAACAATTTTAGTAGAACAAGAAAGCATTGAATAAGTTATTCATATCAAGTGAATACGTTATACAAGTTTTTAATAAAATGTAAAATAAGTTTGGTTATTAATAATCTTTTAAATTGTCCCTTCAACTTCTTTGTACATATTAGTAGGAAAATACTATACTTTGTCATTATTTTTAACATAACTGATCATATAAATTATTTAATAGTTCAAATTATATTGAATTGCAATCGAATTAGTTAATTACCTTCTTTTTTAAGTAGTTAGAAATCTAGTCCATGAAATTATAAAAGTTTCTGGATAATTGATATTACAAATGAACCATTAGCTTTATTATCTAATTATTTAAGTATTTGAGTGGAGTATGAATTTTCCAACGGCATAGTGCGATCAAATTTATTTTAATGAATTCATCTTTTTCAATAATACTGTTTATTTTAAATCGATTATTCTATTGTCTCTAGCGATAAATGGAGCATTTTACACGAGGATTCACTAACTCCATAATCCATTAAATAAATATAAGTCTTTAATAATGCAATATTTTCAGAACCATCTAATAAAAAAACCCAACTTTCAATGTGTATTGGAATTAAATAACCCTGCAGAAAGTACCAATTTAGGCTTCAAAGTCAATATGATGTAACTGAATTTTATATCTTGTGGCGCATAAATTATTTTTTTACACAATGATTTGGAGTGTTCTTTCATAAAATAATATTTTTTTTTTCGCCGATTTCATAAAATAATTTTAAACCTACTTTATCTAAAGAAGCCATGCCATGACACGTCGAGTTGTTTGACTGGGGAGTGTGCTCTTTGCAAAGTCCAGTTCATCATCCACTAGTTTTTATATTGATTCTGTTTTGACTGACAACTTTTGGAGGTTTCTACTTTCCTTTTATATTTTTCGAAGAATATGGGGCTTATTATTAGATATAATGTGGCAAATGGTACTAAATTTGATAAAATAAATAATTAGATATTTAAATTTTAAAATTAATGAATTTAGTATCTAAAAATTTTAAATTTAATTAATTTAATAACTGAAAAAATTTGATGGAGAAACTATTGGCGTATGCAAAAAGTTCTTTAGGTATTAAATTGATCAAATTCAAAGTTCATATACTAAATTAATTAATTTTAAAGTTCAAGTACTAATTAAAAATTTTATAAAAGTTGATCACTTTTCCTGACTTTGATCCTTATTATTATTACATAATCTATGAAAAAGTAAATTTATAAAAAAGTGAAAGTTAGTTTATTTTATCTTTTAAAAACTTGTCCAAAAATGTCTATTAACATTTTCTATTATAAAATATAATGATAGAATTTTTATTAGCAAAACAAATGTTTATCTTTAATCACTTATGTATTAAAACATCTTCATCTTGGAGTCCTTGACAGGGGATATTGTGTGAATGACATTACTTTTTGAGATCCTACGGCACAAGAAAGGTCCTTAACAAAGAATTCAAAAAAGTAAGGTCCTTCAAGTCTTTTATAATTTTTCTATTTTGTTAAGTATATCATGTAAACATATATAAGATCCATAAAACTTAAAAAGATATGAAAGATCTCGTGTATAGAATCTTATGAATATAATGATAATGTTCCTTACAAGAATAAGGTTTTAACATATTGATGTACCACCTTAAGAACCTTTCCAAAGTCTTTTGTCATATGGATGCTCTTAAATACTTGTTGCCTACTCTTAAAATATAAATTACTAGAAAAATTGGTTAATATAAATCATCTTTATTGAAAGACCCATACTTTAATAAAGATTGCTATACATTTAGAATAGTTGAATTCAAGTGAATAATACTATCAATTAGGACGTTCATGACTTTATTCACATTAATTAAGGGAAAAAAAACAACCAAATTGATGATCGGCCGATCAATAAACTGTCTATCCAACATAGTGGGTTACCACCTAAATTAAGTATCACATCTTCCCATATCACTATCTCTTCTAGTATATGACTACCGTTTTTAGGTTTGTTTGATAGGATAAATGGTTTAGGAAGAAAGATTATGGAAAGAAAGAAAGTGAATATAATGAATTATTAGAGAATTTGAATCCTTTCATGCATTTGAATTATGAAGGGGAGGAAAATGATGGACTCTTATTTATTATAAAAGACAATACAAGATTTCATGATAAATTACTTGTACACTGTTTAAAGATAATAGATAATTCAAAAAAGAAGGGTACATGAATAATTTAAAAAAAAATCCCTTTCTCTCCTTATTCACTTCAACTTAGAAGGGATAAAAAAAAAATAGTGAGACTCATGGAAAATATTATATTTCCCCTCTCCTAAATATTCTTTCCTAGTTCCTTTATACCAAATACAGTATCGACACCACAACACTCTTTGCATTCCTGGTATAGGCGCAAGCACAAACAACAAACTAAACCAAGAGGCTTTGATATTTTTATGTTCAAACAACTATATACATGGTTTCCACTTAATGTTTTCATAATAATAAAAAAAATTTATTCCTAAAATCAAACAAATAGCAAGTAATTAAAATCTTAATCAATCTCAAAACATCACCCTTCTAGGATTACAACTCACTTTTCTTTTAACCTAAGGATTTTCTTAACTTAAACTACATCTTGCAGCCTCCCTAAATTCAACTAGGCTAAGCTTCTACCAAACATGGTTGAACAAATTTGTAGGCAGAAATTTGGTTGACTGTCACCAAATGCGGTCAACCTAATTTGGAATTTGGTTGTGCTATTGAATTTCAATTGATCGATAATCCTTTTGCGGAGTAAGTGCACTTAAAGCATAATTTAGTTAGCCTTTCCAAAGTGGATTATCCAAATTAGTAATTTTGTCGACCGGTTTTCTCCGGTCTTCCCCATATTTGACCATTTCTTCATATGCCCATTATCTATCTCGTCTAATACTTACTAAAATCATTCTTATTTAAACATACTTAGTCAAAATAATGTCAGTAGCTCCATGGACAGATTTTTATAGGAGTCCAGACCCTCCAAGTTTAGAAAATGTCCATTTTTAGGTTTTATAAAAAATAAAAAATGTATAATATATTTTATAAGGCAAATTAAAACAATTAGGATACATGCCTAAATGGATAAAGCTTTGGTTTTGTAACCAAGAGATTATGGTTCAAATCACATAGTTGTCACTATTATTTTTTTGAGATGCATTTATTGCTTAATAATATTCTTTTTTTCTTAAATTTTACTTTTTTTTTCCACAATAACTATAACATTAAGTTCATGCATTATAAAACTATATTTAACTAAATAAATTATCTTAGATTGCTACTTCTATTAGTAGTATAACATAAATAATAATTTCATTACTCCTATTGTAGATGTTTCATCCTATCACATCAATTATTAATACATTTCATGAATTATATGTTTTGGTTTAGTAACATTTTTTATAATTATTGTTATGATGTAATTTTTTTTTGGCCTATTATGATGTAAATTATTAGATGATCAATTGTTGACCAATTATAATCAAAATGTTTTTTTAGTATTGTTAATTAAATAAACATGGAAAGTTAATATGAAAAACAATTATAAAATATCAATATTTAATTAGATTTACTTTTTTTTTTCTACTTGTAGTATTTCTATTGAACTATTTATCTAATTTATTTTTGTTGAAAAAAATTAAATAAGTTTTATATATTATTTTTTTTCAATAAATTGATAGATAAATTTAGAGATTGATAGATATGGCATAATGAGAATGTGAAAAAAAAAAAAAAATCAAACACATATAGGATACAATTAGCCCCTCCAACAGTTTGATTCTTCATTTGTCCCAAATAGCACCACATATTTATATCTCTAACTAGGATTTGACCACCACCAATTGTTATTATCATCCGCAATCCTAATAATTAACTATTTAACACCATTGCAATCAACCTTAATAGATCAAAACTTTGGTTTTTGTAATAAATTTCTAATTATAGTTAATCATTGACAATTACAATTAAAAGGAAGGACTGAACAAAGAACAACAAAAGCAATAAGATTACCGTCTTATTCTCACATAATTCAACATATATTACCACTTATTCTCACATAATTCAACATATTTAGAAGGAGTTTGCCGAACCAAATGAACTTCACATGCAAATTCTATTTTCCTTTTAACAATTACATCCTTTAATTATCATTTTCGTCCAAATTACAAAACCCTTAAACTGGATTTTACTTATTGATACATTATATGGATTACTTCTTCTACACACCAATCTCTAAAGCTTCAATTATCCAAAATCCCAATTAACATCTCAATTTTACTTTAAAAAAGAAGAAGAAGAAATTAGGAACATAGTATTTTCTTGAATCTACATGTAGTTATTATAGAGAGAAAGGGTTGGTAGTTTTTGTAGGGGCAAAACTCGAAGTAATTGAGAAGATATTATATTTGGTTTAGCTCCGATTCTATATAAAATAATAAGTGAAAGTATATCATTTTAAAGGTAAATGGAAATTTTACTATAATGCCCTTCTTTTTATAACAATTTATAACACATTTTAATCCATAATAAATAAGTTACTTAACTCTAAAAGTGGGATGTGACTTCCTCCTAAAGGTAGCTATGAGTGATTATGTTTTTACTCTGTAAGTAGTTGTCTAGTGAGTGACTAACAATCTTTTTTTTTTTATTATTTTAAATTTCCTTAGTAATCATGTAGTAAGTTAATCATTGCACTTGCATATTAGATTAGGGTAAATTACACCATAAAGTTTCAATGTTTGGGGGATAAGCCTTTTTAAGGTTTTAATATTTTAAGTGGTTAAAAAGAGGTATCAATGTTTTGCAAAATGAGTCAAATGAGGTATTAACGTTTTGCAAAATTTATTTAAGGTATCAATGTTTCAATTAGTTTTCAATAAAGATTCTAAAATTTTCATTAATGGTCAATTATTAATACCCTATTTGACTCACTTTGCAAGATGTTAGTACCTCTTTTTAACCACTTGAAATGTTGATACCTTAAATGAATTTATTCCGAAACGTGATTTCTTTTTTGAACTACTTGAAACGTTGATACTTAAATGAATTTACCCTCAAACGTTATACCTTTCATTGTAATTTACTCTATTAGATTATCATGTTAAGTCAATTGACTTTGTGTTTTGATTGATGTCAATGGTGCGTAATCTATCTAGTAGAGGTTAGCTGCATAGTTTATAGACAAACCAAATACATGTGTAGGTCAAGGAGTAGGTAATGGTATGAAACTCTTTTTATTTTAAAATGTTTGAGGTTACTAACTATTTTGAATAAGTAGATTGCATATAGAGTTTCAATATCTAGGCTAGGCTATGTGACTGTGTGTGGAAATTTGAATAAAATAGTTCATGAAGCGCTTATTAACTAATGCAATGCGAACCTATGGCTCAAGAACTTGCCATTCAGAGCCAAATATGAATTGAGAAATCAAAATGAAATGGCCATTTAAAATGGGCTATGGCTTTTGATAGCTGCTCCTATGTAAAAATTAATAAAAAGTGATTGCACTTAGTATTGGTTGCCTCATGTGGGTTTAGGCCAGTCGACCATGATGCAATTCTTGGCAGCCATATACAAGTAGAAATTAGAGCTTGCTAGCTTGTATTTTTATTAAAGAAAGAAATGGGTATAAAATTGTCATGTGCCTCTTTTTGGCAAACATGGAAGATCTTATCCATCTTGTATGAATGTCAAATCAATTAAATCATTAGACCTCAGTGTTCATTAGGATTGTTTAATTCAATTATTAAGCCATTGGGAAGAGTAATGTGATCATGATGGCCTGATGATATATCTGATCTTATTGCTAGTTGAGGTTGTTTAGAATGTTATTATGCTATATGTAGAAGGTTTATTTTATAATGGATTTGAACTAAAACAATGTCATGGATGGACTCTATAAGCAAGTGACTAGGTTTAAAGAGTCAGATTAATATATTTGGGAATTTCATAGGGAAATCTAACTTAGCAAGCTCAGAATGGGAACAACAAACCATTTTAAACTCTCTTATCCCTTGTCAATGTACTTATTTACCTTATAAGTAGGTAAACTGTATTGAAATGTATTAATATTTGATATAAGTTTATTTAAGATACCAACATAGGAATCAACATTTAAGTATAAGTTTATTTAAGATATTAAAATTTTAAGAGGTTGAAAAGAGAATCAATATTTTGTAAAGTGAGTCAAATAAAATATTAATAATTGAATATTAATGAAAATTAAGAAAACTAACCAAAAATAAATCCAAATATTGATACCTTATATGGAATTTGTAAAATGTTGATACCTTATTTCATTTTTATAAAATACTGATTCCTCTTTTTAACAACTTAAAATATTAATATATTTTAAATGTTGATACCTTTTTGTATAATTTACTTATTTATATACTTATTTCAAAGGCTTATTCATAAGCTTATCCATGGGCTTGACCTACCAAAAAAAAAATTTGATATACATTAAAGCTGGTGAAAAAGGATTTACAAAACTATTAACGACGGTTATACTGGCTTGCCAATAATCAAAATGATTGCATAGATGCCACATCTTCTGGAGTCATTCATGATTCGGCACCATACTACTATATTTCAGCTGACTTTATCTAGCAAAATTATGTTCGGTCGTAATTTATTTATTTATTTTTATGAAAAAACATAGCCAAAAATCTTGGCACAACGTAAAAAAAAAAAAAAGGTCACGTAGCAAACTTAAAAGAAGCATTTATTTTGATCTCATTCTATATGCTATTGTATTCTATATATTGATAATTACCCCTTCTTATTTGTTTATTCAAACTTTGAAGATAAACTTACCTATAGTAATTTTTTCCTTTTTTCTTTCTTTTTCTATGTATTGTTTAAGTAGTAATTTTTTCCCTTTTCACTCTGTTGTTTTAGTTGCATAATAAAGAAACTTCTTTTTTTCTCCCTTCCGCCTTTTCGTTTAATCAAATCAACTCTGTCAAATTCGGCCAAAAAAACTCTGTCAAATAACATGAATTCAACCATAGAGTTACACATACCAACTGAGAAAGCCTTAGTTGAGAATTATAATTTCCATAAGATATAATGGCGGGAAATTCCAAGCACGGCAATTTTTTTTTTGTCGATTAATCTGTTATTTGTGAAATAAATTTGCCACTTAGCTTATTTTATTAATTTTTTAAAAAAATTCCTAAGCAGCAAAGAACATTAAATAGTTTTATTTAAATTAAAACAATTATTTGTTAAAATACAACAGTGGAATGGAAATTTAATAAATTATATCTATATTATACATAATATAAATAAAAATTGATAATATCATAAATATGTATATGGAACTTAGTGCAACAATTATAAATTTAAACAAAATATGAAGACAAATGGACTAAAATCTATATAGTCAAACAAAATATCATAAAAGTGAACAGCATACTTATTTTGTTCAAATACTATAGACAACAAAAACCAGAGAAATTGACCATTTGAAAAAAAAAAAAAAAAAAGAAAAGCGCACACACACAAACATATACACACTAGGGGATGATAGGTACAGAATGGATGTGGGATGAAGTATTATCCATGCCCTACCCTATAAGATACAAGTAGTAAATCTTGTACTTGAAATTTACCTTATAACATTTTGTACACACCCTATACCCTGTATTATGTTAAACTTATAGGATACTGGGTAGCTTGTAGCGTATGTAATTTTTTTATTCTCTTTTAAATTTTAAGGTTATCGTAGTATATATAATTTTATGTAACATGAAAAATTATCTTTTTTTCAAATATTTTCTATAAAAAAATTATCCGTGTAGTGTGGAAAGAAATTTAAAAATAATTTCTCAATATTACAAATCTTGTGATATTTAGAATTTGTTTAAGTGATCAAAGAAAAGGTAATATAAAAGTTGGAACATACAAATTACAACAGAAAACATATATTATAATGTAAAATATTATAACATTTAGGCCCTGTTTGTTTTGAGAAAAAATATTTGTTAATGAAAATAATTTTTCTCGAAAAGTTTCCAGAAAAGTAACACATTTTTAAATGTCTGGCTAATTTTATAAAAATACTTTTCCTTTATTTATAGTTTCAAGATAACTCATATATTTTATGTATAAAAAATGAAAAAATCACATATATTATAATAATAATTAAATCCACTTAAAAGAAAAATAATTTAAAAAATTAGTAACAAATGTTTTTTTCATAGTAATGATTGGTAGATAGACTTATAAATCGATAGAAAAACAAATTATACATTTATATTCCATAAGTCTAAAAAATAAGTTATGAAAGGTCTATGTTTTCTAACACAAGAGAAAAATTTTTCCATTAATTATCTTATTTTTTTCTTAAACAAACAAGAAAAATTGGAAAGATATTTTCCTAAATAATATTTTCATTGAAACAAATGGGGCTTTAGACATTTTTATACTAATTAGCTAGAAATGACAACAAACATTTTTATAGTGTAACTTATCTCTACAATTAAAATCTAAAATGTAAAGCATTAAAACATCATTAATGTCTTCAATCTTCATAATGCTACTTATATTTTGCTTCAATTAATATTTAATGTCTTCATCAACATAACTTGTCTCTACAATTTGAAAAAAAAAATATTTAAATAAAAAGTTAGTAGTACGAAACATGAAATAATGCAACAAAGTTGAGTGATTGGCATAAGGAAAAAAGAAACTAAATATTAATACAAAGAAGTATCTCTACCTTGAATAATATTGATGTTAACAAAAAATTAATAGAAATAAATGATACTATTCTATTATTAATATAATTTTATACAATTTTCATAGGGTGAACATAGGGAATTCTTGAACTTGTACCGTATATATAATAAAGTATAGGTTTCGAGATGAGTGTAGGGTATAGAGATCTCAAATCCGTATCCTATCCCATCGAAGCAGGTTTAAAAATTCTACACTTGGTATCCACCATTGACTTTAATATCCATCTGGAACCCAATCAATTAAGCAGAGCTCATGTGGATATTTTATATGATAAAATTACATGCTCACCCCTAATACACACGCATAATTTATATGGAAGACTTGACACCACGATTGGAAGTTGAGAGCATGAAACCGTGTTTCAATTTGATAAATACAAATTCCACAAGTTTTCCTTAGGGCATTAGACTATTATTTTCTTCTACTAAAGAACTTGCCCAAGATGATTAATCACCATTATTATGGTACTTTACAAATTATTGTTGTATTATGGTCCTTGTTGAAAATACTTTTCTAAGATGAATTCAACTATGTTTTAGTATAAATATACCAGCGGACCCTCCCTCGATACACGGGTACTTAACAATAATAATTAATTAAATTACATGAATTATTATCCAAATAATTTTTTTTTTATATTCATAAACTCTCCCCTCAACGGATTATGTCTAGTTGATGTGTTGGAAAATAATACGTCAATAGTTACAAAAATGTGGATAAAAACTATGAACCTTATTCTTATGGATTGGTGGAATTAATTTTGAGAAGGGGTAGTTATTTAATTCTTTTCGTCTATGATATTAACTCAATAAAGAAAATATCTATAATATGAAAAGTTGAATTATTAATACTAAAACACCAAATTAAGTCATGTGGCTTTAATAATATAGATAAAAGTGGCATATACAATATTTATCTAAGAAAAATTCTGAATTCAATGTATGTGGTGGCCTCAATATTAGTTAAGACCAATGGTGTTAAAAGTCAATATTTGGTCTTTCTCGGTACTATATTGAAATAAAAATGCTGTTGTTTCTGATTTGAAAAATAGGTTTATAAATGTAGTGGATGATACACCGAAAATACGGGTGCTAAGTATATGATAAAAATTGCATTTTTATAAAATCGTTTAAAAATGAAGAGTAAGAAAATAAGAAAGAAAAAGAACAGGAAGACAAGTTCACTTCGAAGGGAAAAAAAAATGTTTACGAAATTGAAAAGAGAAGAAGAAGAGAACCCAGTTAAGGGGGAAAAAAATGTTAAACTGAGAGAAAAGAACGAGAGCGGGAGAGGTGGTGCAGTTTAAATTATCACTTTTAAAATGTATAGAAAGAGTAAATGGGAATAAATGTATAGAAAGAGTAAATGGTTTGCTGGGAATAGTAATAGATTCTTTGAAATGTCAATAATGCCTTGTTCGCGCTATCATTTTTTTGATATATTATGCATGATTTGATAGAAATTAACAAAGAAATTTAAAGTTTGTTTTTTAAAATCTCAAATATATAAAATGAAAGGATTTAAGACATTGAAGTGTTATGACTTTAATAATAAAGATATTATCTATTTTCACTAATTAAAACAAGTTATACAGTTGATATGTACATCTCCATCATGGTTGAATTTATCTTGTTAGATATATCTGATTTAATTGAACTAAAAAACATATGAGGGGAAAAGTTGCGGCTAATATAATGATTAATTTATCATACTACTAAATAACAAATTGAAAAGGAAAAAAAAAACACTATCAAAATAAGATATAGAGAAAGAAAGGGAAGGAAAATAAAGGAAAAAAAAATACTGTACCTAAATTTATCTTTGCAAAGTTTGAATTTCAAAAAACAAAAATGGACAATTATCAATATATAGAATACAACTAGAATAAAATGAGATAATGACAAATATATATATATATAGATATATTTTAGGTTTGCTATGTGATGAATTTTTTTGGCCGTTGTGCCAAGATTTTGGATTGAAACTCTAATGAGTAAGAATAAAAATTTGCCGCTATATGTATATTTTTTTAAGTTAAATAAATTACCATTGAAATAAAATTGTTAAGAAGAATGCTAAAAAATGTGTATTGATAATCTATTAATATCATTTTGTTTCTCTTCCAGTGTTTTTTTCTATCACGTTGTTCCATATGCTATGAGATCAGCAATTCTATATCGATGAATTATCTAGGACCAACTATATATTTTATTTGTTAATACTTTTTTTTTATTTTCGGTGTTATTTCTTAGTACTTTCTAATCATATCTAGCCTTATTATATAAAAGGTTGAACCTTAGGATCCTTATTAAATATCGAATTGTTAAAAGAAAGAGAAGAAAAAAAAAGGGAAATAAAATGGAAAGGCCAAATGGAAAAGGTTAGCCGATGAACCTTTACAAGCGGGTGGCAGTATTGATGAGTGTCAAAAGGCGACAAAAAGCAGCAGTTCCTAGGTGCGGGTGCGGCGGTCGGCGGAAAAAAGCGACATTTTTATCTCCAAAATAGACTTTAGAAAAAGGGCAAAAAAAAAAAAAAACACTTGCACTACAAACAACACCTTATATTTAAAATAAAACAAAAGATATCATAATCTTTATTTTCGGTGGGCCTAGGACTACTAGAATACGATTACATAAGATTATTATAATATATTATTATAAAAATTTAAATTCGATATCTCAAAAATAAAAAATACATCGAATTTCACTAAATTAGAAAATCATTTACAAAGTTGCCATCATTAAACTATTGTAAAAATCTTTTTAAGTTCAAAGAGCCTGAGCTGGTCTAAGTTCATTAAATTATATCAACATCTCCAAATTGCATAAACCATTAATAAAATGTCTCCTTAGAACCCTACACACAAACCTTCTATGTCCCCCATTCACACTTCTTATAATAACACCCTTCTTTACTTCAATACCCCACCTTCCTAAGTTCTCCCCCTTTAGGTCTACTTACTTCTCTTCATCATTTTCTAGTGTGCTCGTGTGCATCCTAATATTCATTAACATTAAAATTCTCTCTCCCTTCATAGGTCTCCCTGAAAAAACTTATAGACCGTACTATATATCTCAATAGTACTAAGATTGTATATTAAACAAAAACCTACTCAAGCTTTTTTCTTTTTTTTTTTATATCAATTATATGGCTTCATCTGGTACCGGAACTGGGACTGGGTCTCCTTGTGGAGCATGCAAGTTTCTTAGGAGAAAATGTGCTGTGGATTGCATATTTGCTCCGTATTTTTGCTCCGAGCAAGGACCGGCTAGGTTTGCGGCCATTCATAAGGTTTTTGGTGCGAGCAACGTTTCGAAATTGTTGTTGCATGTTCCGGTTGCTGATAGATGCGAGGCTGTCGTTACTATCGCATATGAAGCTCAGGCAAGGATTAGGGATCCCGTTTATGGCTGCGTTGCTCATATTTTCGCCTTACAGCAACAGGTAATTATAAATGATAATAACAATTAAGGTTAAATTGACCTAACTTCGCAATTCTATGAGTAGAGTGATAGTATAAAGTATTTCCATATGTTGACATTTTCCTTTTGCAAAAGCTATAATGTATTAAAGTCTTACCGATACTTGCTAGTAATGATGAATCACGTGATGGGTAATTATCACTAAAGTTGTTTTAAAGAAGATTTTAATAGTATTGACATGCCATACTGACTAGTAAAATTTCAATACATGAATAGATTTATAACTATTTGTTAATTTATTTATCTACTACTTATCAAAACACGGAATATAAGACTTTTATTTCAATTTTTTTCAATTTTGGCCAGTTAGGTCTTCAATTTTCTCCATTACTTCAATCTATGTTCATGGGGAGTTGTAAAAACAATTTTCTAAAGACTTTTTGATGTTGGCGTAAATTTTTAGGTGAGTTTGCTTTTAGACTTTTGAGGGTTCACACGAGATATATTTCAAAAGTCTGCGGTTTTTGTTTGCTTAAGGAAAACATCCAAAATAATTTCTTGGAATTGTAATTTTAGATCGTTATATTTTCTTGACTAAACCGGCCGGATAAGTGATAACACGTAGACCTAGTTTATTATACGAAAGAAAAAAATTCAACATTATGTACAAATAAATAACAAATTATTTAAAAATAACAATATCTGATCATTTTTTTAATATATTGATTCTCATTTTATTTGGTATTGAAAACGACAAATATCATGATATATGCTAAAGAAGAGATATAATATACAATTAATGTGTTATAAACGTGTGATGTTAAAATAGAATAATCTCTAATTTATAATCAATTATTCATCCGCCATATTTTTTAACTATACATGCTTTCTAAAATTTTATTCTTTCCTATATGAAGCAAATCACTTAATATCTAACAAGTAATTAAACTTCAATTGAAATTTTCCATAGGTGGCACTCTTGCAAGCACAATTGATGCAAGTGAAGGCCCAAATTGCTCATCAAAACCTTATAGAATCAAGAGCCATGGACCACCAGTGGCCGGCATCATCGGCGAATGTCTGCGGGCCGCCACCACCGGCTTCGTATATTCCTCCGTACGTGAACTCCATCTCGCCACAAAGCTCGGTTGAATCAATCACCAATAGTGAAGCAATAAATATGCAATTAGAGATACAAAGTGGTAATATAGGAGATGGGGAGGAGTTTTATTTTCATCATCAGTCTAATAATTGTGGCTCCAAGAAGAGACCACCCGATTATGACTTGAGCGAGCTTCAAGCATTAGCACTAAGGATGATGAAGAATTAATCAATAAAAAACCCATCAATTTGTAGTTTTTCCTTTTAAACTACAGTTGCAAATAGATAGCCATGCGCAAGAAAAGACTTCGATGAGTATTACACTATATACCATATATAATATATACACACATATGGTATGTAGTACTCATTAAATATTATTCCCAATGTAATATTGATTTTACCCTTCCATAATGTTTAAAAATATGTACATGTCACAAATGATGCTTTACTAAAATGATCATCAATAGCAACAATTTACCGGCATATGCATATGTTTAAAAATTATGGAAAGGTGAAATGTGTTTTGAAAATTTTAAACGCACCCGCACTAGATCAATAGTCTTGGTTTGAATTTGCAACTTTTTTTTTTTTTTCTCTCTAAATAATGTTGGGGCGGAAGAAATTTCTTTATCGACTATTAATATGATCGGCGAAGATTTATACAGAAAATGATGTACATAGAGTAGAGAGCTAGACTATCTAGAAATGTTTAAGTAGCATAATTTTATGAGCCCATGTTTGTAGGGACTAGGTTATTATGTAAGGTAACGTAAACCAAGTTGTCATCTCCTTTCATTAATAAAAAATATTTCGACCATTCCTTTTTTAGCCGATCAATAATGTGTGTTCGTGTGTATGTTGAATATGATGATTTTTGGCAATAGTTTATTGAATTTTCATTTGAGAGATTTCAAGTTTGAATTCCCTTTCTTAATTATAAATTTATAATCAGCTAAAAAATGAATATGGTGATTTTTGTCTTGACATGAAGCGATTAACACTATATAAGATAAATTTAAACAATAGGCACAATATATAGTGTCATTGCTACGTATTATCCTGTATCAACAATGCTTATCTTAACAGCAACAGCTTTAACATCCATGGTACTTCAGAACTTTCCATGTAAAAGATTTATCACAAAGTATATACATTATAATACTTTACTCGTTTCTATAATTAAGTATCTCAAAATTAAAATTACATCTTAAATTTTATTTATTTTCATAATTATTAATATGATATTTAGCCATTTTTACTACTATCGACCATCTAAATGAAATTATTTTAAATGCTATAGATGACATTGAAATTTTATATTTGAAAGTAGTCAATTGACATTAATCAAGTTAATTGTAGAGATAGACAGATATGATATTTGCCCAATTTAGAATATTCCCTTAGTATAAAGTTGCTTGAGCAATTCAATAGAAATTACTATTATAGATACTTACTAAAATTTAAATTGTTGGTATGGTTTTAATGACATTTATTAGGTATTTCATGCTATGTATGGTGTAGAATTTTTATATGTGTAATAAAAAAATGCTAATTACCAAAAAAAAATTACAGATTTTATATACATGTTTTTTTTTATCATATTCTAGTAATTTTGATATCATATTTCTATTATTTGCAAACAGATGTTCATCAAGAAAAAGATACTGATAAAAAACTGATCATTTTATTTATAAATTGATCAAACAATACAAATTTGATATAGATATGATACAAAAAAATTATAAATATGGATTAGATACACATATAATTCAGATAAAAAAAATCCAATAATTCAAATAGACCCATAGGCTATAGATCATACCGCACGTAACATATAATGTAGTAAATACCCATTAAATCGTTTCTTCTTGTCACCATTATACTTTGAATTGTTAGCATATTTTCCAATCAGTTCTTTGTTATGTGAAAAGTCGTTTTCTAAGAATTGATATAAAACTTCCATTGACTGGTCACTGAGCGGCTGCATGTGCTCATTTGATAGAGACCCAGTAGTCAACAGAAGACTAACTTTTAACCCTTTCGATTTAAGCAAAGAACGAACGTGAAGTTATGTGAAAAAGATACAATGAATATATGATATGCTACTTGTCCTAGCGAGTAGTAAACAAGTATATCAATATATAAATTTTTAATTTATTAATCATTTGACATGGCGTATCACGCTCAATGAAACTCCTCATCAAATTACAAGCAAGAGACAATACTATTTCAGATCGTTGAAGATCGAGGTGGAATTACCAAGATAAGCCCATGAAAACTCTTGCACGAAGGAACACATGAAGTCAAGCTCAGGAAGGTTTAAGGAAGATCTAGACTCCTCTAATTCAAACGGTGTCAGAGCCCATACGAGCTAAGAGAGTTTAGGAATTGTCAAACTCCACTTCGCTCGAATGAGTGTCGGTCTATTTGATCGCGGTGCCCCTGAAATAAAATAGCCACATTTTGTGTCACCTTGTCCCAGTTGGTGAAAACCGGGCGAAGTTTCATGAAATCAGACCATTGCCAGCTACGATGACACTTCATGTGAATAGGGTTTTGGACACCGTCGAACAATAATCAAAACCCTGTTCGAATGAATGAAAACCTTAATCTAATTGTATTATTGTTTTGATTTGTGTTGTATTATATGACTTATATGACCTATTATAGTCAATTGGGTGCTAGTAATGTATTTCAAAACTCGCCAATTCTTAGGCGTCATGTTGGTTCAATATTGGTGCTGATTGCTTTTGTCAAGTGTCTTGTAAATTATAATACCTTAAATGTAAATTTCATAAGAGTTGAAGCAGATTGTGGAAATATATCTTCGAAAAGCCTAGTTTCAAAGGAGAGAGAGAAAGTGGACTGTAGGATTTTCGTGAAAGTGCAAATTAAGTTTGGGAGAAAATGGAAATAGCAGCTGTGCTAAGATATTTTTGCATGAAGTCAATAATTTCAATATATCTTGAAATTATGTCTTCATCAAACAATTATGTAAATTATTTTCGGAAATATTTTTGCATGACACATTTTATTGAATTTTTTTTTTTCAAAAATACGATATACATATATACATATATATGTTTCCCTTTTTGCCTATGCAGTTTTGTCCTTATCTTCATGACATCATTAAATGTTATAAACTTATAACTTTATATATTCAATAAAAATTGGTAGGTTCAACCATTCTATCTTCCGATTGAAGTTTCAGATTTCTTGAAAGGCTAAAATTTTAATTATAGGATTAAAAAAATCCTAATAATTATGGTTAGGTCAAGATATTATTTTCGTATAGGGGTTGGTATGAATTTGTATTGATGTTTGAAGTTTTATTTCCCATTACATGAAAAAATTAATCGTATCATTAAACCTAACTTTTATTAGCCAGGCGAAGGATTGCTGTTCGCTTAGTATCCATTTACTTTTATCGAATATCCTTGCCCTACCGTAAATGTAATAAAAGATGACTTTTTATCCTTTGTAATCTATTCTCAAAGAAATTAAATTTTATGATAAAAGTCATTTAGATAATGCAAAATGAAAATTACGTTTAAGTAGAACGGGAGAAGAAGCACTCACGTAGTATTGACATTATAATTTTGATTTAGAAATCAAGCTAATATTCTTTTCAAAAACCAAGAAAAAGAAAGAAGGGAAAAAACAAACACTATAAATTTAGCAGGATACATGCATAGGATCGTTTGGAAAAAGTTGAGCACACCGCGCACGCCTTTCATATTGAAACTATAATAAGAAATTTATCTTAGTCCAAATAACACTTTTTAGGGTTCCAAAGGAGGACTTATGCAAACTTTTCACAATCTAATACTATTAGTAAGGGCTCTAAATGAGTCAATAATGTCAAGCTCGAACTGGAATCGAATGTAAAGCTTTAAGCTTGAAGTCGACTCAAATTGATACTCGATAAGCTCGAGCTTTACTTAATCAAGCTCAATTATTCCTATAAAAATCTATTAGACTTAAAAATAAACTAGAATTTAGAAATAAATTGATTTTTTTGTTGATTTGATCTTAAATAGAATAAATGTGGACAATTGGATATGAAGAAAAAAAGAAAAGTACGAAAATAAACTTTAAAAATAGAAAAAGATAACTTTCATAATTTTTATAAAAAATTTATAAAAAACTTGATTAGGCTCGCAAGTTATTCAAATCAAATATTTTAAAACTTGAACTTGAACTCGATAGCTACTCGAGTAGCTTGAACTCAAGTTCGACTCGATTGTAGTCGAGTTAAATTTGAGTTATCACCAAGTCGAATTCAAGTAGCTCGCAAGTAGCCTCGATTCATTTACAGCTCTAGTATTAGTAATACCGATCTCTAATTAGGATGAATAAAATTGGGATCTTCCCTCTTTAAAAACAAAATAATAATAATGAATAAATAATAAAAGACTTGATTTTTTTTTTTTTCCAAGATCAAGTTATTTTGAATGAAAAGTAATTGAACTAGATTCAAAAAAGAGCAACGGTTCGATTAACCAGTACCATTTGTTTTTATCCTTTTTTCATCTTTTCTGCAATATTTGTATTGCTTTCCGCATAGTCATACTACCGATACTACTGACTGAGGAAATCTAGCTCGGAGCCCTAGCCTGTATAAGGTCTAGCTAGGGTTTATTATACAATCACGAAGAACAAATGGAAACCTCGTTTTTTTATAGGTAGAAGAGAAGGTTTCTTAATCGAGAGCAATAATTAGGGCCAGCTATACTTAGCCATATTTTTTTAAAGCCAACATCATTATTATAATGCTATAGAGATACTATTACGAGATAATACCTGATAACACTTATTAAAAACCAAAAAAAAAAAAAGAAGAAGAGAAAGAGAGAGGGAGAACTTTTATATTATCAAATATATATGCGTTATACATAAAATATATATATAAATATAAAAATTTTATTTATTTAATATCTTGACAAGTATTGAAGACATTATTATTTACGATTATCTTTCTATTATGTATCAATCATTAATATTAAATAATTCCAAATACAGCTGGTGGGCCTATACATAGCGGCTTAGAAGATATTATTATTTAGACAGTGAAGACAGCCCCCCCAGACACACATACACACGTCCACAAGCTTTTGAAAAATTGGTATTATTGTTTTGATCGTTTTAGGGATTGGAGATGATGCAAAAGTCATAATTACATTTAAAGGGCTTAAACAATATTTATATATATATATATATATATATATATCTGTCTTCAGGTGAGTATTATTATAGTGGACCCATGTTCCTTAAGTTTGTGTCCTAGTGAGTAGGTTCACCTAACATTAGTGCCCTTTTTCAATTGAAAAAATTGATAATCAATGGTCTTGTATTCATATCGATGGACAAAATGTTCCCTTGATTGAATGCACAAAGCTGCATCATGGGTAATTAAGCCCTCTTGCCACTGGCCCAGTTTTTGTTTTTTGTCAACACCCCACCAAAATGAAAATAGTTCTTCACACATCCTAAGACGTAAAATAAAGTTTAGAACACAATACAACGTTGTTCGATTTCTCTCATATTCGATTATTTTAAACACCAATTCCCATTGATATGAGTGAATTCCTTGTAATCTTCCTTAACATAGAACATCCCAAACCCCCCTCTTGGTATCTTTTATGCTTTCTGAAGATGTGCATAGGTGTGATAGCGTATAATGCAAACGACATGGATTTGCAGCCCTAGATCTCATCCCAATCTGGAAATAAACGAGATAGTACTCATAATATGCGGTTCTAATATTGAATAAATGGTCCTTTTACATGTATAGAGAAAGGGCAATTCATAGAGGTTACTTCAAGACAAAATGCCTAAAACATACAGGATGAGTACAACCTGTCAACTATTGAAACAAACTAAATTAGATGAGCAAAAATTGTCATAATACTTCTAATAAATCTAAGCAAACAAAACGCTTTTGAATTTTCAAGATATATGTTCTTAGCAAAGTAACCCATGAATAAAGAAAATTAGTAATATAGTATGAGATGAAACAAAGTTAAAATAATGAGATTTAGTTGACTTTTGGGAAGCTCATGGTCAACGGATAAGGAGTTTTGGTTGATTACAGGTTCCGGCCAACTAGTTAGTCCAGCCTCTTTTAACCTCTTTGCTTCATATCCATACCCTCTCTATGAATGCTAGATCTCACAAGCCCTGCTGGGAATTCGATCTTCCTTAGTTTGTCAAATTCATGTATTAACATATGTAATAAATTCATTTGATCGATCAAAGCAAACTTTGGCATGGAACTAAAGCTCCTATTATTGAAGATTTTGTTGACGCTTTAAGCTATGATATGAGGGGGACAATTCAACCAATCTGGCGAGTTTCCCACCCAGAGAAATTGAGGAACGAGTAGTGGTATTGGAACACAACAAAAATGGTGGTTGTTGATGGCGACCATGTAACTTGTCACTCGACATAAGAGTCCTTTGGAAACACTATTGTTAATTCTCATAATTGGCACAGCTGTGCAATTATATCAGATAAATTGTAGGAGATTTCAAACTAATTTTGACATCTTGTCCCCTATTTTGTTAATTGGGCATAGTATAGGTTACGCCATAAATGAGATCTATGATATCAACCGTTCTGTCATGTACAATATGTAGGCGTTATATGCAAATGCTATCATGAATAAAGTAAGTTTCTAACATAATTAATTTAAGAAAACACTTGATTAAGTGTTGTAAACATTTGACAAGTAGTAGAAAAATAAAGTTTTGTAGAAGATTTATATAGAACAAGTTTATGAAAATCTCTCAATAAACAAATATTACTCTTTGGAATTAGAAAAATATTAGCTAACTTGTCCACAGCTTGAACTCGTCCAACCACTCCTCAACATTGAGCCCATATCCCAAGTGATTACAACAGTCATCAATAAATTCACCCACCATCACCTAAAAAAGAAAGTAATGAGTTGAAGTCCAATACAACCACAATGCAATCACATACAATATGATCACATACACTTAATCTAAATGTAATGCAACGCAACAACCAATAACTTACATATTTAATTTATGTGTGACAAATCAATAGTAGAGTACCCATACTTCGGCAACACGCTGGGAATCTAAAGGTTTTAAGTAGTAGCAACTGCTTATGGGGTTAATATAAACAGCTTAAATAGCTATACCCCTATAGGAATATCTCAGTAAGTAGCCTTGTCAAGGGGTTAGTTGTTACCCATTCCGACCTTCTTCAGCTCATTACACCTTAAGTTTGAGAGCTCATGATCTTAAACTATATGAGTGCAACTTTTCTCTAATTTAAGCAAGTTTCACCCCGATACCTTTCGCTTTGTCATCTACTCACCAAGCCACCAAGGGTGACCCAGGGGCCTAACTATTGTATTGATACTGCCTAGTAAGGTTGTCTCTCTTTAGACCAAATTAAACGACACAAGCACATGCAATAATCAATTATTAAACCGTCTTGCAGTTTTAATTCATTTTAGGATATCTATTCTAAATAAGTAGGGGAAATTACAAATTCACCGCATGAACTTCCAAAGTGAGCTTTTTAGCTGCTCAAACTTTCAAAAAATGTGTGTAATTAAGGACATGTCATATTTTCCATTAAAACAAAACGTGGAAGTTTGCAAAATGCCTCATTGAACTTTTACTTATATGTGGATTCACCCTTAAAACTTTCATTTTTAACTATGTTAATTTTTTAAAGTTTAAAGGGTCAAAGAGTTCGGAAGGTAAATCCACACATAAATGAAAGTTTAGACGGTGAATTTGCAAATTCCTCAGAGTAATAATACGCAAGTCACTATGTATTTAGATTTCAATGTAGAAGAGACTTATTCCCTGAAGAACCAGAAATAATACTACTCGAGGAGAAGCATGGGGGAAACATGGCCACATGTATCCAACAGACTTAGGAATGGATGATGAATGATTATAGTTTATGTTGTTGAGTATGTGTTAGAAAATCATGAAATCATTGAGATGTAAAACTTAAATAAAATATCAAATGATTTTTGGATGAAATTTTAAGAATGGTAGTTTGATGTGTCTATATTTAAACTGGAAATTGTCATGATTTTTAAAATACATTTATTATTTAAAAAAATTAAATTATGAAATAGCAAAAGAGAGTAAAACAGAGTTTTGGACAGTATAGTGACGATAAAGTATAGAGCTGAACCGATAATTTTTTCTTCTCCTTTTGGGGTGAGAGTATAATGGTTTAAAACCTTAAGAAGTCTATTTTTAGTATGGCGTGAAGAACCGGTTGGATTGGGCTTCAATTTTCCTTGAACTGATTAGTCATCATTGCCTATGTTTTGTTTTGGACAGATTAAGTTTAATCAAATTTAAAATCATAATTAATTAGTTTAGGCCAATTTAATTCATGAACATGTAAATTACTGTGTGAATTATGTATTAGGTAGTTTACATAAAAATTTGGGCACAAGCACATGTGCAAAAGATGGTGAATTGGTTGATTAAAATTAGAACACGCACTAATTTTCGATAGAAAGTGAAATATTGCAATTAAGAGGAATTGATTCTAATAAAATAAATGTGGAATAAATTCAAATAATATAGTATCATATTAAAATATGAAATTTAAGATAAATAATTAATGTTTTGATTTTAGAAATTTATTTAATAAAATAGGTGTAAATAATGACTTATAAGATGATAAAAACTTATTAGGAAGACAAGTTTAGGATTTTTAGCACACTCAAGGGTAAATTTCAATTATAATTGATATGAATGAGTTATTTCAAATAATAAAAGTTTATTTGATTAATTATAAGATATGTTCGTCTTAAGGACCTAATTACTATAAGTAAGCTTAGATGGTTAAGTTAGGTAACAAATGAACTTTAATATGTGAAATGACCTAAAACTAAATTTACCTTATAACTTGATATTTATCTATGAAATAATATTTTAAGAAAGGAATTTAAGTGAAATCTCAAACTAGAATAGGTAATGTGAATAAATAACTTGGGAATTGAGTAATAATTAATCTAATGAGAATAAATTATTGAATTGTAAATTACAATTTATTTGAGATAATTCTCATACAGATTCTTGTTCTTTGGATTATTTATTATCTATTTCGCAGTGGGTTCCTACTTGTGTCTAGGTATGCAATGACTTGGGTATTGCTTGATAGGATATGCATCCTAAAATGAATTAATATTTAAAATGATCTAATTAATTGCTCGAGTATGCTTGTATCATTTAATTCGATTTGAGGAGCGATAACCTTGTGTGGCAGTACCAGCACCGTAGTTAGGCGGTTAGGCCACCCTTATTATCGTTATTGATACATTGAGGTGACATGACGGGTAGCTGATAAGGCAAATTATATCAAGGTAACATTTATCTAGATCAAAGGGAAGTAATATAGTATAGTTCATGACTATATGTGTCAATTGGGCTATATTGATAGAGAAAAATGAGTAATGGCTGTAAACCTCATACGGGGCTACTTGCTTAGAATTTCTTTTAGGAGTATAAGTATGGGTTGCCTATTTGAACCCTTGTAGTAGTTGTAACTATTCAGGACCCCTAGATTCCTAAAATGTATTATTGGAGTATAAGTGCTCCACTATTGTTTTGTTACACTTTAATTAGATATCTAAATTGTTAGTTATTGCATTTGCATTAGAATAAGCATGTGTGATCATATCGTGTGCACTTGTGTTGCTATTGTGCTAGGCTTTGGCTCATTCATTTCCTTTTCAAGTGATGAAGATGATTTGATATGGATGCTTCGGATGCATGGTCTATAGCTTGATGTTGGTGAGAGATTGGATGACATGAATGAATAGATACGTTGGACATTATTTTATTATATTTTCGTGTATATAAAATTTGTATAATGAAGTTTTTGATATATTACTAAGAGAATATTTTTTGTTATTTACAAAGCTTAAATAAAGTTTTCTTAATTTAAAATTGATAGAAACTCACTTAATTAAGGATAACATTTACGTATAATACTTAAGTATTATACATGGAAGAACTAGTTACACCTAGACCCTATTCGCGGCATAACAAGCACTACTCAACTTATATATTCTTGATACATATTTAATTGTATCTTAAGAAGAGTTATAAAATCTTTAGCTTTGTGCAGAACTCGTAAAATATTATAAAATTCTTTAAAGAAAGTATTTTTCATTGGTCTCCGAGTGACATTTCTCTCCATCTTTTATGAAAATTTCCAACAAATTTTACCGTTTTTAATTAATACACACGTTGAGAAATTCAAATATCAAGAGTCATTCTTGAATCTATTAGAGCATGTATCCATAATGTGCATACATACACAAAGCCCTATTTATATAATATTTGAACAAACATAGCTACAAATTGCATTTGATTATGAATAGGTACAACGATAATAATTGGTGTATGGTCTATAATACTAACATGTTTCGAAAAGAAAATAAAAAGTGTGCCTTTTTTTTTTTTTTCCTCTTTTCATTTAAATCTAAATCCTAACCTATTATAGAGAAGATAGCAATTTATATATTAAAAATAACACATTGTTTTATTATCTTTTCTTCAATATTTTGTATTCTCCATAAATTTATTGAGTTATTCTTTGATCCTCAACTTCATTCCCGTACTTTCTTTATTGAAGTCATGATCATTTGTGATTTGAACACTTAGCTTTGCTTCATTTAAAAGTTTTCTTAAGGAATGAGTTAGGGAGTTGAACTTTCAAATTAAATTAGTTAGTGTCTAAAGGGAACTAAATTTCATTTTGTTCCCTTTTCACTTGAACTCATTTTATGAAGTCCATATCCATGAGAGTCACATAAAGCAATATACATGAACCCTACTTAGATATAATCGCTAGTTTCTTAATTTTCTATTGATAGTGAGTTATCAGCTTCTCTAATTATTGATTTGTTGAATAACTTAACTCATTAGTAGTAACTTGGTTTATTACTTCTGCCCATGTTCTTTAGCTTAGTAGTACTATATTTGTCTCCAAAGTGAAAGGTATTGAGTTTGAATATCTCTTGTTCGTTATAATAGCTAAAAAAAAAATTGGTATATTTTTCTCTTATTTATTGTGGGATTTAACATTTACACTCTCATCCATTTTATAAATTAGAGAGATTACCCATGTGTTTATGGAGTCGGGTATTCAAAACTTTGTATTCTATTAGACATGCACTCATTAGTAAACATCGGCACGGTTTCGGTATCAAACTGAACCGGAACCACTGGTTCTGGATCTTAAAATTAAGGAATTGGAACTGTCTCCCATTGTTTTGCTTCAATTCCATGGAGCCGCTAGTTCCCAATTCTAGTTTTAGAACTTTGGATCTGTTTTTTTTTTCTTCAAATAAAAATAAATGAATGAATTTTAGTTTTTAATAAAATAAATTTTTAACTCAAAATAATTATTGAATCTAAAAGTGTTAAATTATTTAACCAAATTTAAAAAAAAAATTATAATGCTTATTTATTTGTATATAGACACAACCAATATTAATTATAGCTAGTAATATGAAATTGCAAAATACTCTAGAGGATTGAAAAAAAATTACAATGCAAAAAATAATCTCACATTACTAAAGAGATGAATTTTACTTTTAGAAAAAAATTTATGTAAACTAGTTATATATAATTTAAAACTATATTTATTTGTGTTATTGATAATAACATATTAAATATTGTGAATAAGTAATAAATTTTACTATTTATATGAAATAATTTAAATATTAATAATTATTATTTTTATTTTTTTCAATAGAACTGGGTAGAATGCCAATTCTACCTATTCTAGGTCAAAGAATTGTCTAGAAACAGTGAAATCGATGGTTACACAGTCAGTTTTAGAGCCAGTCAACCGATTTGGTTTCGATTTTAGAATCACTGGTGATGGTTCCGGTTCGATTTCCAATTCAAAATTGAATCATGTCTATGTCTACCCATTAGTTATCCATGGATGTACAAGAGATCAGGCCCCTTAAGTACGTAGTTAGTGGATCGTTAGAAATGCATTAACAAT